>OZ004708.1:133798508-134206008 GCA_963924515.1 Vespertilio murinus | reverse complement strand
TTACTCAAATCAGAAAACAATTAAAAGCCAAATGTCCTTGGAAATGGCATGTCAGTGATCTCAATGATTGTTACCAGGAATTTCATGAATGCTTGAAACAGCATTTCCTCGACAGAGTATTGAAACTAGAGTATCAGAGTCAGATATAGACTAAAATACAGAGAAGGAACATTACAGCATAACTTTACAAAAATAAAATAATCTAAAGACTCAGTAAAATAACTGGGAATGATTACCTTAATCCAATCTAAGCTATTATGAAAATATTACTGATATATTTATTTTTTTCACCCAACTATATTAATGGTTGGTGTGATTTTTAAAGTTTAAATTTCAAATCAGAGAATCTGAAATAATAATATTTTTGACATTGTAAAAAAAAAGGAATGAGATTCACTACTTGATCTAAATTATTGATAATGACAATAATGCAATAGTGAATGTATAGGGACTAAACAGATCTGATATCTTCACCAGATGTCAAAGTAAACGAGGGGCCTTGAGGCTTACTGGCCTGCTCAGAATAAAGAGATAAACTGTACCTCCTGCCCTAACTGGTTTGGCTCAGTGGATAGAGCATCAGCCTGCGGACTGAAAGGTCCCAGGTTCGATTCCAGTCAAGGGCATGTACCATGGTTGTAGGCACATTCCCAGTAGGAGGTGTGCAAGAGGCAGCTGATCAATGTTTCTCTCTCATTGATATTTCTAACTCTTTATCCCTCTCCCTTCCTCTCTGTAAGAAGATCAATAAAATATATATTTTTAGAAAAATCTCTACCTCCTAGGACACAGAGAAGTCAGTAGCTTCCTAGGAATATGTTGAGGTTAAAAATGTAGCTGTAGAGAATTTATCTGTCCAACAAATAATGTCTCCTCTCTGGAAAATGTGCAAACACCAAATAGAAAAGACATTCACAGGTCAAAAATGCTACTTAATATGGCAAGACCACCTGTTATACACATACCAGAGCATTTAGTTGACAAATGAGCACCTAAAAATCAAAACCTAAGTTACTTAAGACATCAGTAGTCCAGAAAGGTGAAAGGTAAACCAATTTTGGAGTTTTAAAGGAGTGATGAAAAACTTTAAAGGACAATGTGTTTCATACAAAAAGGGACAATGAAACATTAAATGGGAGAAGAACAAGAATTAATTAGCACTTTTGAGCACTTGTACTGATTTGATAATAGCTCATCTCACTCATCAAGCATACTTTTGAGGTAGGCTCTGTTATCCTTATGTACAGAGAGAAACATATTCAGAAGATTTGAATCACTTGTTCAAAATCACCTAGAGTAGTGGGGGTAAGATTACAACTGAAGCTTGTAATTACAACTGAAGCTTCCTGATGTCCTTCCTATACCACTCCTGCAGGCTACACAATTGCTTACCGATAATGAGCTGAAGGACACTTTAAAAATATACAAGAAGTAGATGCATTGCTACTGGAAATCTGGAGATTTGGGGTTAACGCTGACCAGCTAGCTTTCCAAGCCTGGGCAAGTTGCTTTTTCTTCTCTGGGCTTCGTTCTCCTCGTTTGTACAACTAGGAAACTGGCTATGGTGTATCTTGGCAGTGACAGCTCCCAAATTGTTCACGACTCCCTAGGTCCATACCTTTGCATAGATCCCTTGCATGCTGATGCTTAGCCTACCGCTGAGACTTGTTTTGGCAGATGTCACCATAAGAAATGTGACAAAAACAGTCTTGAAAACTCCTTGCTCACCCAGGATTCCCTATCTTGCTGCTTCTCAGAGTCCTGCAATTCCCAATAGCAGTAATTCCAGGCTAGCCTACTAAAAGCATGTGACCCCTCTGACTGACAGGTTCTTAGTATTTCAAAAATATTAGCATGTTAACACCAGGAATTAAGATAAAAATTATAGCCAAAACCAGTTTGGCTCAGTGGATAGAGCATCGGCCTGTGAACTGAAAGGTCCCAGGTTTGATTCTGGTCAAGGGCATGTACATTGGTTGTGGGCACATCCCCAGTAGGGAGTGTGCAGGAGGCAGCTGGTCGATGTTTCTCTCTCATTGACGTTTCTAACTCTCTATCCCTCTCCCTTCCTCTTTGTGGAAAATCAATAATTTTTTTTATTATATAAGTTGTGAATATTATTTAAACAATGAAAAAATTGTATATGAATGTTTTAGAGTTGACATGTATGAATAAATTGATTGATTCATAATTTTTTAATGGTTAAGTTTTTTAGTCACAATTAAAAAATGATCAGAACCTATCAGCACAATATCAGAAATGAAGACAATTCTTGCCTAGGGCATTCCTTGGTTAAGAATTACCTCCACTTTTAACAATAACCAGGAGTCATTCCTATGGACTACTAAAAGGAACATAAATTGTGCAATGTTTCTCAAAACATTTTGACATCAATTATCAGGAGTGTAAAGTATTTATATATTTCATCTAATTCTACTCATGACAATGCTATTATAACATTTTATACACAAAGATATTCATTACAGACTTATTTTTTAAAACAAAAACATAGGAAGGCTAACATTAAGTAAATGGTTAAATAAAATATGGCATATATGATTAATATACTTTGTATGCTCATTATAATTTTTAAAGAATTTTAACAACTGAGAAAATTGTTATTAGGTGAATAGGATAAACACAAAATAAAAATCATATATATATATATATATATATATATATATATAATGATCTGGTGTATATAAAATATTTACTGGTAAATAAAAATCTGTCAGAAAATACACCTAAGTAGTAACGTAATTAAACCTGAGTGGTAGCATTTACTTCTTCACAATTTTGAAATTTTTTAAATCTGTAACCAGAAACTAGTATGTTTATGGGAATTAAGAAATAAGGTTTCAGGAAATACTTCTCCCTCTAGCTCTAGAACTCTTGAATGCCCTTAGGCTGGTCACAATCCATGTATGTTTTTAATTTTAATTTTATTTTATCCAACTCCCCTATTTTTTCCACATGACACAGATAGATTGATAACATTTTCTAAGTATTAGATTTTTCTCCAATCAAGAGCATTTTCCTCAGTTCTGTTTACTTAGAATACTTATCTTTTTCTCTCTTGTTTTGAAATCCTTTCTAGTATCCTCACATTCCAGAAGCCCTATATAACCATTGTGCTAGTACCCTGGTAGGCAAACTGTGGCTCGGGAGCTATATGCAGCTCTTTGGCCACTTGAGTGTGGCTCTTCCACAAAATACCACGGCCTGGGCAAGTCTATTTTAAAGAAGTGGCGTTAGAAGAAGTTTAAAAAATTTGGCTCTCAAAAGAAATTTCAATGGTTGTACTGTTGATATTTGGCTCTTTTGACTAATGAGTTTGCCAATCACTATGCTAGGCAATACTGAACTTCTATTGACAGTTAAGTGTCCTCCGTTCAACTATTGGAAAACACAATTTAAACCAGCTTCTAACAAAGGAGAGAAAAGGAGGGAAGTTAATATGTTTGTTCATCTCAGGCAGGGTTTTTCAACCTCAGCATTATAAACATCCTTTGCTGTGAGCTTGGTGTCCTATGCACTGGTGCATTGTATAAAGTTTAGCAGCAAGCTGGACTCTACCCGCTGAATACCAGTAGTGCCCCCCAGTGTCACATTCAAAAAGATGCTTCCAGATACTGCAAATATCTCCTGGGGTAGAAATCCCCAAAGCTGAGAACCACTGATTTAGGAAGAAATATAAAGGCCTGTCTTGTAAAGATTAAAATCACATTCTCAAAACTCTTGTTTCTCCACTGAAAACACTCCATCTGTCTACAAGCTGACCAATGTCAATGGTTAACCTCAAACCTACTAACTTAAACACTTTAAGGGAGAAAAACATTGTTCAAAATAATAACTTTGGTAAGAAATCTGAGGCAATCTCTAATTACCCCAACCGTGATCTGATCTCTTTGGTCAGTGTAATAGACTATTGGAATCGATAAGAGGTGGGACCCGTACTAAACTGCCCTGCAGGAAAGATACTTATTCTAAGAAGGGAGAAGTTATTCAATTGTTCTTACAGTTTCTTCTTTGCTTACTGAGTAAGACTATTAGCTCCATAAAGGCAAGCAATGCATTTCCAACAACTTTTATCCACCCACAGATCTCAAATTCTTCAGTAGCAAGTTCTGTATATAGTTCCATATTATCTGCCACTTTAAAAAGGATAACATTTACTGAAAATTTTTACTGAAAATTTTTAAATCACTGAAAATATACTCTGCTCCATTTAAGTCGTGACCCACAGGTTGATAACATAAAAACACACACAGATATTTACATTACAATTCATTAACAGTAGCAAAATTACAGTTATGAAGTGTCAACGAAAAACAACATGAGGAACTGTATTAAAGGGTCACGGCATTAGAAAGGTTGAGAACCACTGATGCCTGAGCATTGGCCTGTGGACTGAAGGGCCCTGGGTTCAATTCTGGTCAACAGCACATGCCTGGCTTACGATTCGTTCACAAGTAGGGGGTATTCTGGAGGCAGCCGATCAATGATTCTCTTTCATTCCTGGTGTTTCTATTTCTCTCTCCTTCTTTTTCCTCTCTGAGATAAATAAATATTTTTAAATAATTATGCAACGTTCACAGACCTAACAAAATGATCACCATGATAAGTCTAGCAATCATCGTACAGCATAAAAGTTATGATGATAGTATTGTCTATATTCCATACGCTGTTACATCCCCAGACTTACTGACTTTATAACTAGAAATGTATACCATTTGTTCCTTTTACTTTTTTTACCCTTTCCCCAACCCCTTCCCATCTGGCAACCATCAGTTTGTTCTCAATGTCTATTAATCTGTTTCTGTTTTGTTTTGTTTATTAATTTGTGTTATCTTTAACACATAATTAGAAAAATATAGAAGAAAAAGACTAAAAATAAACTTTTTGAGAAAAGAAATTATGTTACACTTATGCAAAGTACTTTAGTGATATATAATATGGTAAAAATTACATTTCTAAAAAGTACTGTTTATGTTTGTATTTGTGTATATGTATAAATGTTTTAAATCAGTGGTGGGCAAACTTTTTTGACTCGAGGGCCATAATGGGTTATTAAACTGGACCGGAGGGCTGGAACAAAAGCAACCTGACCATGCTGGCACTGTCATATTGGGCTGCTGGTGAAGGAGCGGAGGGGAGAGCAAGAGAACCCTCCACTCTTTGAGCTCCGAGGGCCGGATAGAACAGCCGAATGGGCCAGATCCGGCCTGCGGGCCATAGTTTGCCCATGGCTGTTTTAAATAATGGTAGTGTCTGGCAACATCCATAAACCTAAGGAGAGCTTTGTAATTACACATAATTTTAAACTAGAGGCCTGGTGCATGAAATTCATGCACTGGGCAGGGGTGTGCCCCTCAGCCCAGCCTGCACCCCTTCCAATGTTGGACTGCCTTCTCACAATGTGGGACTGCTGGCTCCTAACTGCTCACCTGCCTGCATGCCGGATTGCTCATAACTGCTTCTGTTGCCAGCCTGATCACCCCCTGACCACTCCCCTGCCAGCCTGATCAATGCCTAAATGCTCCCCTGCTGGCCCAATTGCACCCAACTGCCCTCTCCTGCTGACCTAGTTATCCCCAACTGCCCTCCCCTGCTGGCCTGATTGCCCACAACTGCCCTCCCCTGCTGGCCATCTTGTGACCACATGGGGGAAGCCATCTTGTACAAGGGCATGCCAGTCAATTTGCATATTAACTCTTTATTATATAGGATGTTTTAATTTATCTTCTTAATAAAATTATCCATAAGGTTTATTATACTTATTTTTTTAAATGTTCATAACATATCCGAAATAAAATGTATCATGCTGATGTAGCACTCTCATTGCATCATACTTTTAAAAGTGGAATGAGATAAAGCACTGGATTTCAGGTTAAAGGTATGAGTCTCAAGTAAAAAGAAAGCAACACACTTTCAAATTAGATTTAAAAGAATTTGAAAGCAAACTAAATGAACCTTGTTGTGTATATGTTTTTTACTTCCTATAATTTTACAAAGCAATTTTTATCTGTCAGAAAGATGTGTCAAATATTGAGAAAACCTAATTTGAGTAAGATGTAAATGCAGAACTGCCACACACAAAAAAAACAACAACAAAATAAGAGCCTGACATCCATTCCAGATATGTTATTTGATCTTCAACTCCATGGGAAACATTTCAGTCTCAATAATGACAACTTACTTTCAATGGGCATATTTTCGAGCATTTAAACTGTGTATTTAATGCATATTGAATCTATCTTGGATGCATCTTTCTTTCAAATGTACTGCTAAACTGGAGACTACTTTATGTTCCTATAAAAATTACCCAAAATTTACATTTTAAAGTTTTCTTCTAAAATTGCTCAAGCTCTGGGGTTTAATATTTTAATATATAAAGTTAAAAGTAGTAATACTTGAGTCATATTTTTCAACACTTACATTTCAACTCTTTAAATATTTGTTATTTAATTTGTCAAATGAATTTCAAACATAAATTTACAAATTTCATATATTATTTTACAAAAAATGTTTTTAAAGTTTAATTGATATATTTAGCAGTCATAATCACTATTTAACTCTTGGAAAATTAATTCAAAAGATACATTTTGTCTACTGTTGATTTAAGAGTAATTGAAATATAAAAGGCCCGTTTCGGTTTTGTCCATTTATTCATTTATTTTGTTCTTTAAAATTTATGCTTATAAGTATAAGTAATTATAAGTCTTGGTATTTGTCTTTCTCTGACTAACTTGTTTCACTGAGCATAATACTCTTTAAGTTCATACATTCTGTTGCTAATGGTAAGATTTATGGCTAACATACACAGAGGAAGTTGGTAGGTGCCAGGGGGGGAGGTGGGTGTGGGAAACTGGGTGAAGGCGGTGAAAGTATTAAGAAGTACAAATTGGTAGCTACAAAACAGTCACAAGAATGATAAGTACAATACAGGAAATACAGACAATAATACATAACTATGTATGGTATCAGGTGGGTACCAGAAATATCAGAGGGAACACTTTGTAAAGTATATGATTATGTAACCACTGTGCTGTATATCTGAAATCAATACAAAATAATATTGAAAGTAAATTACCATTGAAAAGTGAAAAAAAAGAAATATAGAGAGCAATTCACTATAAACATTTTCATGACTTTTGAGAACCCAATACTTTTATGAATACGAACTTCTCAAGAGTAACAATGAAAATATTCATAATTATCAGCTCAAGTGTTTGCTCATAAGTTAATTAGAGATTACTAGCAAATACTGATAAACTCAAATGTTTCTTATGATATGAAATACTTCTTCAGTGTTTTTTGTTTTTGATTTTATGAACTTGCCTCCAGGCTTTGGTCTATAATATTTTTATAGCAGCTTAATTATATATAATTCATATACCATACAATTCACCCATGTAAAGTATACAATTGAATGGTTTTTATTATACTCACAGAATTCTGCAACTCCTATCACAATCCATTTTAGAACATTTCACCCTCCCCAAAAAAACTGTTACATTCTTTAACCCTCGATCATCATTTCCTGTTTTAAATCCTTTCCAGTCATAGGCAACCACTAATCTAGTTTTCCATCTATATTTATTTGCCTATTCTGAACATTTCATATAAAAGACATTATACAATAATGGTCTTTAGCGACTGACCTCTTTTTTTTAAATATATTTTATTGATATTTTACAGAGAGGAAGGGAGAGAGATAGAGAGCTAGAAACGTCAATGAGAGAGAATCATTGACCAGCTGCCTCTTTCACACCCCCTACTGGGGATGTGCCCACAACCCAGGTACATGCCCTTGACCAGAATCGAACCCGGGACCTTTCAGTCCACAGACCGATGCTCCACCACTGAGCCAAACCGGTTTCGGCAGTGACTGACCTCTTTTATTTAGCATATTGTTTATAAGGTTCTTTTGCATCATAACATTTTGTTTTATTACCAAACTAGAGGCACGGTGCATGGAAATTTATGCAAGAGTAGGCCTTCCTTCCCCCAGCACCTGGGGCCCATGCTTCACTCCAGCTGCTACTGGCAAGGGCCTGGGACCTGGGCTGCTTTGCTCTGGCCCTGGCTTCATCCCGGAGGATGTCCAGAATGACGCCCGGAAGGATGTTGGGTCTAATTAGCATATTACCCTTTTATTATTCTAGATAATATTCTATTTTATGACTATACCGCATTTCATTTATCCATTCATTCACTGAATGGACATTCGAGTTGTTCTGACTTCCTGGCTATTGTCAATAGCTCTATTGAGAACATTTAGGTACAGATTATTTTGTAGATCTATGCTTTCATTTCTTTGTGGGTATATGCCCAGGAGTGGACTGCCTTGTTTTTCTGAAAACAGAAGGCTCTACTGCTAAACACATTCTTTGATTCCTATTACCTTCATGTAACTTCTATTTTCTCAATGTCTAAGAAAAGCAATTGTATTTTTTTAAAAGACAGCACTGCACTTTGTTCATGTGAAGTTTTGCTTTCAAATAACTTTTGCTTTCCATTTTACAAATTCTAACAGTGTTTCAACTAAAGTAAGTAGTGGTTTAGCTCCAGTTTTTAATTCGATGTAAATTATGTAAATGTCAGAAAATTAAGAAAGTTTCTATTCAACCTGACACTTTCTTTTATAAACAGAAATATTGGCTATTTAAAAAATTAACAAATGGTTAGGAAAATGAGAGAGTATCACACGTCATGTGCGAAATCTTTAAGCTCTTTTTATCTTAACTTGTAATAAATGTCTTTTTTCTGTGGGATGAGCAATTGAAATGTTATCCATCAGTATTCTGTTTCAATTCAGTAGAAATGAAAATTGCCTGATGTCACTGTCAAACGTACTCAGGAAGATTTGATGAGCAAGCCCATAGGAAAAATTGTCTTTCCTCAGAAATGCTCTGATGATTGGCACAATTTATGTGCAGATGTTTTCCTTTAATTTACAATTCCGATAGTCAGAGAAGAACTTACCTTTTTCAGATGATGTACCCATAATGTAACGATACAGAATTCCACGAGGGACTCATCACTAAAGAGCTATGACATATGTGAGAGCTTGGAAGTGCCCTTTTGGGACCAAATAGAGCCCTAGAATATATTTGTGTCCTTCTTGGCTCATTGGTTTATAGATTCCCCGATTTCATACTGCCACACCATGGAGCACATATTAGATTTTAAGTAAATATCTACTAAATGATGTTGAGGGAAATACATTTTTTATAATCCTATGTGGAAAATACTTTAATACGATATAGAAATTGGATCTTTCAAAGTGGCAGACTACTTAGATGTGGTATATTAGAGGTAGATAAAAAATTAAAAGGAAAAATTAGAAGCATATAAATTAATGTCTACACCAATGAATTACAAAAAAACAAAACAAAAACCACACAACTCAATGAATTTCAAAAAAAAAATCTGATTCAGTATAAATGTTTCTATTTTGTCAAAAAATATACCAGTGGGGTGTAAATTTAACTTTTACAGAGGTCATTTACAATCCACAATATCTGGCCCACTACAAAGTAGCTGTAGTGAACTGATCAAAATGCAGATGGTTCCTCTACTGAGAGAACCACTAGGAGGATGATATGCTAAGTGACCACAGGAAGGCTGTTGACACCGAGTGTGGGAAAGGTTGTGTGATTAACTGTTATTGAGATGAAATTCCTTAGTAGTACCAATAATGGCCACTAGTTAGTAGCATATTATAAAGTTCTTTTAAAAAAATAATATATATATATTATTGATTTTTTTACAGAGTGGAAGAGAGAGGGATAGAAAGCTAGAAACAGCTAATCTGGTTTGGCTCAGTGGATAGAGTGTCGGCCTGCGGACTGAAAGGTCCCAGGTTCAATTCCGGTCAAGGGCATATACCTTGGTTGCGGGCACATCCCCAGTGATGATTCTCTCTCATTGATGTTTCTAACTCTCTATCCCTCTCTCTTCCTCTCTGTAAAAAATAAATAAAATATGTTTTAAAAAAATAGAAAGAAAGAAAGCTAGAAACATCGATCAGCTGCCTCTTGCACAACCCGAACCAGGGATGTGCCTGCAACCAAGGTACATGCCCTTGACCGGAATCGAACCCGGGACCTTTCATTCCGAAGGCCGACGTTCTATCCATTGAGCAGAACCAGTTTCGGCCATATTATAAAGTTCTAAACATAAGCAAGTTATGTTGATATAGTTCATTAAGGTAATAAAGTATTAGAGCTATCACTATTTATTTAGACATATATTGCACTTCTTTTTGAAAATTAAAGAAAAGTTTTAGGATGACTCAGTGTAACAATAGCAATATAATATAATTTTTAAAATCCTAAACGTAAAGTAAAATCTCTGATCTTTTGCAATATATATTTTTTTGATTTATCTGCTCAGACAAGGGAAACAAAAGAAAAAAAGTTCAACAAATGGACTAAATCAAACTAAAAAAAATATTTACACAGCAAAGGAAACTATCAGAAAACAAAAAGATAATCTACTGAAAGTACCAAGATATTTGCCAATGGTACATCTCAGTAGGGGTTAATAACCAAAATGAATAAGGAACACATATAATGCAACAAGAAAGAGAAAAAAAAAGAAAACCAATTAAGAAGTGGGTAGAAGTTCTGAATAAACACTTCTCCACAAAGTATATACAGATGGCCAACAGGCATATGAAAAGATGTTTGATGTCACTGTGAACCAGGGAACTGAAATGTAAAACCATAATAAGATATCACCTCACACCTGTCA
Source organism: Vespertilio murinus (assembly GCA_963924515.1). NCBI lineage: Eukaryota > Metazoa > Chordata > Mammalia > Chiroptera > Vespertilionidae > Vespertilio > Vespertilio murinus. The sequence goes on along the minus strand of OZ004708.1, from coordinate 134,195,247 downwards.
ACAGACAAGAATGTGGAGAAGAGAGATTGGTGCAGCCACTGAAGAAAACAGTGTCAAGTGTCCTCAAAAAGTTAAAGATGAAACTCCCTTATGACCCAGTAATTCTAGTTTTAGGAATATATCCAAAGAAACCCAAAACACGAATTCAAAAGAATATATGCACCCCTATGTTCATGGCAATGTTGTTTATAGTAGCCACAATACAGAAGCTAACTAACTGCCCATCAACAGACAACTGGGTAAAGGAGAGATAGTACATATAAAAAATGGAATACTACTTTGTCGATAAAAGATGAAGGAAATCTTACCATTGCAACAGTATGAATGGACTTAGAAGGCATCATGCTAAGTGAAACAAGTCAGTAAGGGAAAGAAAAACACCACATGATTTCACTTATATGTGGAATGTAAAGAATAAAATAAATGTACAAACAACATAGAAGCAGACTCATAGATACAGAGAACAGACTGATGGCTATTAGAGGGGAGGGGACACAGGAACTAGGAATAAAAAGGGTGAAGGGATTAAGAAGTACCAAGTGGAAGTTACAAAGCAGTCATTGTTATATAAAATACAGCATAGGGAACAGAATCCAGAACATCGTAATAACTGTATGGTGCCACATGGGTACTTGAAATATTGGAGGGGGGGGATCACTGTGTAAAATATATATGCCTAACCACCGTGCTGTATACTTGAAACTCATACAAAATAATAATGCGTATAAACTGTAAATGAAAAATAAAAATTAACATTAATCCCATGTTTAAATCCTACGTTTAAAGTTATATGGGATAACTGTTCTACTTCTAGTTGTGTCTTCCTAGAAAAATTAGCCTTGGGAAATTTATTGAATTCCTCTGACTTTTTGTTCCTTCAATGATAAAATGGAAGCTCTGGCCGCCAGTCAACCTCTAAAGTATCCAATTCTGATAGACACCAACCACAGGGAACAGCATGGTATGAAAATGGATGGTATGTAAGTCATAGTGAGATTTGATCATTCTAGACAGAAATGCAATATGAACTGCTTATGAATAACCTTTGCATAACCTTTGGGGGAAATGAAAATGGACGGCCTTCCTGGGAATTTCCAGAGGCAAAGTGTTATGGACAACATCTGACTGGCTTGTCTGGTGGTTGTCGTCCAAATCAGAGGTGCTTTGACAACAGGAGGCTATCACTGAACAGAGTGCCTCCAAACCAACAATCTCGAAATAGTTCCCTGTGACCATCTGTCCATGTCATTCTTCAAGTTAAAATAAGAGAATATGGTTTAACTAGTATGAGCTACTATGATGATCAAATTAGCTAATAAATGTGGCTCCGGCAGAACCACAAACGAGCCACATTGAATAAATATCGGGCTTATGTTTACCCCTTTCTTAAGAACTCTCTATTATCTCCATATTGTGGTTCACAGTTACAAGTATTCAGGAGCTTGAAGAACAATGGAGTTTGATTCTGGTTTTTATTCTGTGCTGATTTATGCTGATTTTTTTAAGGAAAGTTTTAAAATATCTCAGAAGTCAGATTTTCATTCTGTCCCACCTTGATTAATTTTGCCATCTCTCCTTCCACCATTCCTTTTGTCCTCCTGACATTCAGGAAGTCAAGAGCAATGATGGAAATGGCTCCTCGTGGTGGACTAGGATGCACCTGTGCACTTGCAGGGACCAGGGATGGGGGCAGGAGCATTGAACGGTTTTACGTAGGCAATTTACATGCACAATGTGACTAGGTTTAATTAGACATTTCTGAGTTTATGGCACAGTTAGGCAGAAGGTCTCTGATGTCAGAGCACTTGTTTTCACATCCCAGACGGGCTGCCATGTATGTCTGTACAGGTTCTTGACTTGACAAGGATAGTGCATCGAAGGAGACACCTCCATGACATAACCATCATAAATTATGTGTTACCATAAAATTTCCCTGCGAATGATGTGAGCTGTCCTATTGCTTTAAGAACAATTCATTTTCTGATAATTTTTTTTGAGATATGGAAGAATTTTGAGTAAAGAATTTTTTTTTCTTTTCTTATTTGCACTGATGCCATTTGGACTAGAAGTGGCCCTTAATCTGAGATATTCTATTTTCAAACAACGTATCTTTAGACAATTTACTTAATGTCTTTTAAACTTATTTTTTTAATCTTTGGTTTAAAAAAGGGAGTTAATGTTCTTATGCTATAGGTTTCTTTTAAAGATTAAATCATATTGCATATATACATTAAATGCTCCATAAATGGTTTTATAACCGAAAATAAATAGTGTTATTCTTGGTATCATTTTGGGAGAATGAATAAAGGTGAGATCCGACTGCACAGTAGGAATAGACTGCCATAAAGAAGGCAGCATCTCTTCTCTCTCTCCTTCAAGGTCACAAAGAGGTAGTAGCATCTTCCAGCACTTAGGTCAAGGTCACCTCTCCCAGAATTACAGGGGATGATTGACAGACATATTAAAAGTATTCCTTTGACAAATCAGAGAGATACACTTTGGAACTAGTAAATGGTAAAGCCAAAAGTACAACATGATTTAGGAATATTTTAAGATCGTCCGCATATAGAACATCCATAAAGGATATTAAAATTAGAGAGGAGAACCTCAAAATCAATATGGCATGTAGAATTCTGGGGCCACTGTAATTGGGGGTACATAAAATTAAGTGGCTTATTTTGTCTCCCAGGCTATCGGTCTGAGTATCTTTATCAACATTTGACATATTTGCAGTTATCTTGCCACTCTCAATTGGACTCTAGTGACCTTATACCAATGCTTGGCACAGGCTTGCTGGGGACACATAAACTTCTGAATAACCTTTTTCAGCGCTGCCATCTGGATAAGTAACAACAGTGAAAAAAATAAATATTAAAAGAAAACAGTAACTTAAAAAAATAATTTTTACAGAGGATCTCACATCAAACATATTGGAAGGCTTTAATTCAGCCATTGCCTCATTTGCATATTTAATTTTCCTAGGGAAATGTCACCTCATTAACAGCCACAGGACAAAATGCACAAGTCTGCACTTTCCTTCCTTCCTTTGATGCCCCTCTCACTTACCCCCAAGGACAAGGCAAGAAAAGAGGAGCTAATTTTCCCATTAAGAGAGAATGTAGGTGAAAGTGAAAACTAATTCTAGCCATTTGAGAAATGATCAGCTCTCAGTATGCACAGTACTTTGGTAAATCAAGACAAAGCCATTAAAATTATTGTAAAAAATTCATTTGAGTAACAAATCTTTCAACACATTCATTGCAGTAGCCCCTAGATATTTCTATAATCTAACATAAAAATTCATAGCAGATAAAGGTATAAATGTTCAGACTATAAAGTTAACTACTATATATCATATACCTACTGAATTAACTAAAAAGCACATCTTATCTAATAAAAGAGTAATATGCAAATTGACCATATTTCCACTACACCCATAAGCTATGTCTACCAGCCAATCAGACTGATATGCAAATTAATCCCAACCAAGATGGCTGAGGCCACAGAGAGCAGGAGAGAGGCTTGGATTTCCCAGGCAATGGAAGAAGCCAAGTATTCCACCTGCCCTTGCCGGCCTAAGCCTCCACTCAAGGCTACAGTTTCAACTATGGAAGGCAAGCAAATTCCAACAGAAATGTTGGCAGCCACAGAACAAGCAGAAAGCTTGGCTCGGCTCTAGGCTACAAAGTTTCAATTGTAGAAGGTAAGTAAATTCCAGGTTCCAGGTACCAGGGCCTCCACTTGGGTCACAGCTGGCCTGCAAACCACCAGAGCCTCTGGCTCAAGCTGCCCCGCACCCCAAAGGGACCTTCACCCTGACACGTGTTACCCTTCAGGGCAAACCAGCTGGTCCCCACCATGCACCAGGCCTCTATCCTATCTAATAAAAGAGTAATACGCAGATTGACCATCACTCCAACACACAAGATCAAGATAGCTTCCCCCATGAGGTCAAAGATCCTGCCCCCATGTGGACATAAGATGGCCACCACAAGATGGCCAGAAGGGCAGTTGGGAGGCACCAGGCCTGTAGGGGGGTAGAGGGGCAGTTGGGGATGATCAACCCTGCAAGGGAGGGCAGTTAGGGGTGACCAGGCTGGCAAAGGAGGGAAGTTAGGGGCAAACAGGCTGGCAGGGGAGCAGTTAGACATCAATCAGGCTGGCATGGGAGTAGTTAGGGGATGATCAGGTTGGCAGGCAGAAGCTGTTATGGGCAATCAGGATGGCAGGCAGGCAAGCAGTTGGTTGCCAAAAGTCCTGGAATGTGAGAGGGATAACCCTCATTGGAGAGGATGCAGGCTGGGCTGAGGGACACCACCACCCCCTCCCCTGTGCACGAATTTCATGCATCAGGCCTCTAGTCCTATATAATAAAACCCCAGCGACAAAATGGCAGAATGGCCAGAATGATTGGTCGAGGAGTAGCTATGACGCACACTGACCACCAGGGGGCAAATGCTCAATGTGGGAGCTGCTCCCTGGTGGTCAGTGAACTCCTACAGTGGGAGTGCTGCTCAGCTAACTGAAATGAGCAGCTGCTACCGCAGCTGCTCAGAAGGCAGGGCCACAGATGCTCAGCTGACCGGGATGAGCAGCACTCCCACAATGGGCTGATCCCCACAGGCCATGTCCCCCACCAGTGCACAAATCCCGTGCACTGGGCCTCTAGTATATTATATCAGGCATATGTCTAGAAAATAAAATATTCCCATCTTTGGAAATGATAGACCTGATTAAGAATTGGGACCAGGTCACCATGACTATCCCTAGTCTTCTTTGTTGTATATTTCCTCTTCTTTTTTATTTTTTTCAAAGTTAGGTCTAAGCAGAATCTAAATGCAATATAAGCATTTATCAGTGGTAGAGTGAAGTAAAGCCAAATTATATTGCCCTTGATCCTTTCAGCATGGCATATTAAGAGATGGGCATACAGGGGCAGACAAAAGAAAAGAAGTAGAGGGCTGCCCATCAACCAGCTGCAATTCAAAGTCGTCATTTCATTGTGTTCCTGTTTTTTTTTATAATGGACCCAAAGTTTAATATCCCATACAATGTCACTTTTAAATTTTACAAACCTCAACTTTGTAGTGGTTTATAGAACTCTTAAAAAGCAACAACAAAACTCTGAATTATAAACATACTGAATGATATCACGGAGATTTCTATTCATTCAGAATTGGATCTCAGCTAAAGTTTCAAAGATATCAAGCGATGCATGTTCTGCCTTTTAATCAGTTTGTCAATTAAATCCATGCTTCTTACTTATTTTCCATCAGAATTCAGAATTTCAGAAGACAGAAAACTATACTGAGTAATGGCACTGGACACTCTGGCCCACAGTCTGTATGCTTTAAGAAATGCCTTTACTTTTCTAAGTTTGAGTTTACTTAACTATATGTTGGGAATAACCATACATCCTAACGTATAAGTTTGGCTTAAGTTTCCATAAATCATCATATAAAATGAGAAGCTGTGTGTCTAATACCGAATGCTTAATACATGGCAGCTAACACTGCTAGGATCATACTGGGGAGTTAAAATGTCTCCTGGTTCTTGCACAGATGCTGCTATCTGAGTCTGCTTGATGTCATCTTCATGATCATAATCTGCTGCTGATATAATGACCTATAGGTCCGTACTCAGCATAAAGAATCAGAAACAGTTTGCGAACGTTTCAATGCCAAGAACCTAAGTAGAAACAACTTCCTGTTTTATTCAGTTTTAAAAGGGAACAACAACAACAAAAAAGTGTAATGATCAAAATTCATGTTTTGATGTTTTTTACATGTGATGGCATTAAACCTTACCACTTTCTCTTCTGCTTCTTCCCCAATCTGGGCAGACAAAAAAGAAAAGGTGTGGTTGCTCAATCCTTTGGCCCAGATGGGTGTTTCAAATCGCACAACCTTGACTAACCAGGGCAATAACCCTCGCCTTGACTCCCTTCCTGCCTACAATGAAAGCATACCCATCTCCTTTGTGGACACTCTCAAGCCCCTTTGGGTCAAGGAACCATCCCTGCTCTAACTAACCTCATTCTTCAAACAATACATCGTTTTCCATGCATTTGGTGCATGTGTGCGGACTCATCGGTCTTGACACCTGAACCACATGTTGGGTGGGGTGCATCCTGTGTCTGGCAAGGATTCCCAGCAGCTAGCAAACCCAAGTGTGAAGCTGGTGAATCCGTAGGTGTTCTCACATATCCGAACAGGACATTTTAGGTAAGTTGTCCTAGCAATCTTTGTGTTCATGTTTTTAAACTCTGTTTTAGAAACAATATATTTCTCATACAGAATACAGTAAAACAAACTTTGAGGGGGAAAAACCTTGACAAGAACTTTTGTTTAAACTGGTTTCACACACAGAGGAGGGGGGGAAGCCATTTTAGTACATCAATTTCAAAATAGATTATTTTAATGGCTTTGTTACAATTTCTTTTTTAGTTCAGTCATAATTAAATGCTGGAATGGGCATTATATAAGAAGAATATTTAAAATAGTGTCCTAGAAGTAAATATGCACAAGCCTTGTAAGATAATGTACATTCTACCATATGTCTCCCACACAGCTACATCCAGGCAAGAAGTTTTGTTAACTTTTGTAAAATGGGCACTGTTTAAATCAATTTGACTTACAAAACTTTGATTCTCCAAAATTTTAAGAATCTATAAATTGTTAAAAGTGAAAGATAGATATATATCCCCATATCTGTAAGCTATAAATTAATAATTTTAAATACTATTTTATAGTATTTAAATATATTTCATTTCAATATTAAAATATCTATACATTTATAATGGACAAAAATGGTGATATATAATATTACATTAAACTCTAAGTCATTTTTGAATGCCTCTGCTATGCAAAATACAGTGTTGCAGGGTGAATACAAAGGTACGGATGAGGAGGGGTCATGATTCTAATGGAAATAAAACAATTGTGGAGCAACACTGTCTCACTGCAGGTTCATTTTACTCACACTGCACTTCACATTTCATCCCCACAGTAGAAAAAATTCCCATTGATTAAACTAAAATACACTCTGTTGATATTTCTGTACCCTGTATCCTAGCTTGATCTTCAAAGAATCATCTACATAGTGGAGTTAAATGAAATCTATATATCTCTCCAAGATCATTCTGGCAACTGGTGCTCAGGCAAAGTGCCTTAGAGGTACTTTTAAAGGGCATTTTGATCTCCTTGTAACCCCTAGACACAAAAACACAAAAGTTATTTAAAAATATATGAGGAAATAACTGCAACACACTTTTCAGCTCTCTTACTAGATTTTTGTTTCATTGCTGTAGATATAATAATCCAGATATATATTTTAATCTCAAAGGTCATAGTCAAGAAGTGTGAGAAATTTGCCATGACCATTCCTAATTTGATACTTTCATAACTTTATTCCCATGCCCTTTTCTAGGAGTGTTCTTTTATCTTCAGCTGTGGAGATTCTTATCTTTTGAAGCGATGTATGAATTCCATCCCCTCCAAAAATCCTCCTACTGATGACATCTTTCAATCTAATTATCCATTTTTGGGTTTTTTTTCAATCCTGGATTTCATTGTCTTATGATACTATGAGAATGAAGGCCACATTCTATACCTAACATAATTTTCACCAGAGGCCTGGTACATGAAAATCCATGCCCTGGAGGAGGGGTCCCTCAGTCCGGCCTGTCCCCTTTCACAGTTCGGGAGCACTCAGGGGTGGGAGGCGACCCTGCTGTCAGGGGAAGATAATGCCTCCATCACACCTCTGCTGCTGCCATTGCTTATAGCACAAGCCTTGGCCAGGCCAGGCTACCTGAGCCTCAGGCCAGCCCTGGATGGCTGGGCAGCCGCCAATAAAGGCTTGCCTGCACCTTGGGCCAGCCCTGGGCAGCTGGGGGGCTGAGGGGATTGGGCACCACTCTCTTGTGGCTGTGGGCACCGCCTTCTTTGAGGGTGTGGCAGTGAATTAGCATATTCTCACCTTATTGCCTGTGGGCACCACCATTTCTGTGAGGGTGTGATTGTCAATTAGCATATTCCCTCTTCATTAGATAGGATTGTTATGTGGATGTTAATTATAATGAATAGTTATATAGACATAACAAAGGGACTCAAATGAATCTGGAGCTCCAGCTTGAAAAGCCTTGCATTTTTTATTATCTCCAGGTGAAGTTTTCTTTCAGAACTATAAAAAGTTTTTCTAATGACAAGTAACTTAGTTAAATCCACTAATTATTGGTTATCTGAGATTTGGGATTTTTTTCTGCTTCACAGAAACATAGTTGGAAAGATGAGAAGAAATTTAAAAAGAGGGAATATTTACATATTCTAAGATGCCTAGAAATATACAGCAATGTCAACAGGTAGGCTAAATGTTGCTCTAGCTGACTGATCATCAGGGAAATGCTAACCAAAATCACAATAAGATATAACCTTTTGCTTATTATATTGGTTACAAAAAAAAAAGACAAGAGATAACAAATGTTGGATCAGCTATATAGAAAATAGAACCCTTCTGCACTGATTTTTTGTTTTTAAATACTTATTGTTGAAAATATTACATATGTCCCCTTTTTCTCCCCCTTTTTCTGCAAGACCACTCCTGCCCCCACCCCAGGCCTTCATTATCCATTGTCTATGTCCACGGGTTATGCATATATGCATACATGTTCACTGATTGATCTTTTCCCACCCACCCACCCTCCTGTTCCTTCCATCTGTAGTTTGATAGTCTGTCCAATGTTTCTATGTATTGGGTCTAATTTTGTTCATTAGTTTATGTTGTTCATTAGATTCCACATATGAGTGAGATCCTTTTATCCTTTTTTTCTCTGCCTGGCTTATTTTGCTTAGCATAATGTGCTCCAGGTCCATCCATGTTGTTGCAAATGGTAAGAGTTCATTCATTTTTACAGCTGCACAGTATCCCTTTGTGTAGGTGTATCACAGGTTTTTAATCCATGCATCTGCTGATGGGCCTTAGGCTGTTTCCAAATCTTAGCTATTGTAAATTGTGCAGCTATGAACATAGGGGTGCATATATTCTAGGAATATATCCTAAGAAATTAGAAACACCAGTCAGAAAGAATATATGCACCCCATTGTGCACCATTGATGAGATTACACACTGGTACAGCCATTATGGAAAAGAGTATGGAGGTTCCTCAAATATTAAAAACAGAATTTCAATATAATTCCTAAGTTCTACTTTTGGGAATCTGAATGAAACAAAAACTCTATGTCAAAGAGGTATGTGCATGAACCAGGCAGCACTGTCTTTCTTTCTTCTATTGATCACTAGAGAGAGTGGGAGGGAGAGCAAGAAGGACAGAAAGAGGCGGGGAAAGAGTGAGAGATCGATGTGATGCTAACTTAACTCTAAGCACAACATGGATATCAACTTTCCATTTTCAGTTTAATTTCCTACAGTGGTCTTTACAAATTAAGGCTGTTATATTTCAAACAATAGATAATGATCTTTACAAATTAAGGCTGTTATCTTTCAAACAGTAGATGAGATGAGCTAAGAGGAAGCCAGCACGCTATGCATGCTTTGTTTGGTCACAGTTTCTAAATCTCACCTAATGCCCTGCAGTTAAAATTGCTCTTGGGAAACTGCGCTCAAATATAAAGAGGCTGAGAAGAGTATGGAGTTTCCAATCATGACTCATTTTAGACTATATATTTTCTTTTACTTATAACATTTGAACAAAAAATTGGATGGAATCCCAATTGGGTTTTAGACTCCATAGATGTGCAATATTTATCTTGAGCTGGTCTTCAGGCATACATATGTAACAAGTTCTGCTATTCTATACTAAAATTGTTGGATCGTTCATATTACTCTGAATTAAAATGACTATCATGTGAAAACTTATCCTCATTAAATTTTGAACAAAGCTGTTTAACACTTGCTAAAGGTCAAGATTACAATTTAAAAAATGACTCAAAGATTTTAAAGTGAACATTTTGAAATTTTTGAGAACAAGGATCAGCATTCTACTGCATTTACCCTATAACACGAACGATTTTTCAACTATTTAATTCTCTGAAACTCCTGAGGACACAATCATGTGGCGATTGTATGATTACAGTAATGTTGAGTTCTGAGCAATTAAATTTTTTAAGTTGCAAAATGGACCCTGAAGAAGGCTGAAAGGATCAGCTAATTCAACTGATCAATAAATTTAGGGATTATGAGATTTTATATAAGCCCAAGTGGAAGTCATGGAAAGATCACAGCTTTCCCATCTGGTAGAATGGGCTTGAATCCTAACTACACCAACTACTGGCTTCATGATTTAGGAAATGTATTTATTGTTCTTGAATCTCTAACACGAGAGTCATGCCAATCCCTTATAGGATTAGTTATTGGTTTAATAAACCTAGAGCAATCTGTCTCATTGTGAACACTGGCTTCTTTTTTGAGAATATGTTTTAATTGTTCAATATGGAATTTCAGACGTGCAGTAGGTTTAACTGGAAAATAAACAATAACAAACAAGGCTACTTTTCACCCTCAGTAACTCAGATAAGAGGAGCCTTCAGACTCATTTATAAGCTGTCGGAGTTGAACTGGATGATTTCCCAGGGCCCTTATTTATTATTCTATTATATTCTAAAAAGCTGCTCTAAGAAATTCTCAATTTAAACGACATTAAGGTTCTGTCCCAGATAAATTACCCTAATGTTAGCTAATAGATGTCTAAAGGCCGAGGCTCTCAATCCTGGCTGTATGTTAGAGTAAATTGGGTGTCTTTAAAACTACTGACAACCCCAAATTAAAGCAGAATCTTTGTGGATTACATTCTGAGTATCAATGTTTTCTTAAAGTTGCATAAGGATCCACATTGTAATCAGGATTTCGAACCAACACCTTCAAGGAAAACTGTCAGTCCTTCATGTACAAGGAAAATCAAAAGCAGATTTAGCAAGAATTCCACTTTTCCCCAAGCTAAGGATTATCTGAAACAATCCATTGTTTCAAGCTAATGATTCCCAGTACCTCTCAGAATCCTCCAATTCCTTCCCTCAAAATCTATTCTCCTATTTTCATCTGTCTGGATATCATATAACACCTTCAAACTCACTCTGTTCAAAATTGACTTCATTCTATTTATTAATGCCCATTCTTTAGCATTATTTTCATATATCTGTTATACCTCCATTCTCCAATTATCCAATTTCCCAGGAAATTTAAAACTGTTTCTTCTATCACATTCCCAGGTGTTCATTCTCTCTCTCTCTCTCTCTCTCTCTCTCTCTCTCTCTCTCTCTCTCTCTTTCTCTTTCATCTTAAAAAGTAACTAACCCAGAAAAGCCTCCTTTGAACCCCTCAAGGTTAGCTCATTAATCATGCTGTATGTGGCCATAGACACTTGGTCCTTTCCTCCATAGGACTGAATATGGATTCACTTTTAGGTTTACTTGCGTCATCTGTTATTCAATGTCTATTTCCAATGTTAGAATGTGAGGCTTGAGAAGGCAAGAAAAATGTTTTTGCTATTTATCTCCCAAAGCAACCCAAGATGCTTACCTACAAAATGCACTCAAAAAAATGATTGTTGATTGGTAAAACGTAACCATTCTTTATTACTTTCTGCTTATTTAGTTATTGGTCAGTTGGAGCATCTTTTCACGTACTTATTGGTGTTGTGCATTTCTTCTGTGAACGAGTTTCCCTATGGTATCATCACCCTGAATCATTCCAGCTCTGCAATCTATCCATCTGAAGACAGAGATTGGGTCTTGATTGACATACATGAGATTAAAACTGTCTCTTTGGTGTCAAAATGTACAGTTAATCATTGAGAACTGCCATATAGGATAAAAATAATCCAGCTGACTGACCTCATATCTTCAGGTTTGTGTGTGTTGTGAAGTAAAATCCTTTCAATCCTGCTCATTGCAAGATTACAGACAGATGGCAAGGATGAGTCAGCTGCCATTCTGTATTGGCTAGGTGCAATCGTTCTAGATTTTGCAAGTTTCCTCTGGTAATGTATATGGGGAGGAAACTGGGTATGGTTCTGGGGACACATGGTGGGCTCTTTTCCCAGTAACTCCTCTGAGAGCTGGTGTGACCCTTTAGTAGCTTTTATTTTCTCACCAAAAAACCAACAGTTTAGACTGGAGGGACTCTCGGGTCTTGGTTTAATGCTAACATTCTATGATTACTAGAATTATTTGTGTATAATTATTGAGACTGGATTTTTTTTCCTAAAACTTCTGAGCAGTTAGATGTACTAGGCATGCTGCATGCATACATGCATATATTAGTGTGTTCCTGCAGGTGATAAAACATTATCAAAGTTAGAAATGTGGTTTGTTGAAAACTATTTTTTCCCTAACAAAGAGTTCACTGTAATTTTTTGTGGCTGAATAAAAATTACCAGAGCCTGGCCTGCGTGGTTCAGTAGTTGAGTGTTGACCTATGAACCAGGAGGACATAGTTTGATTCCTGGTCAGGGCGCATGCCTGATTGTTGGCTCAATCCCCAGTCTGGGCATGCAAGAGGTAGCTAATGATTCTCTCTCCTCAGTGATGTTTCCATCCCTCCCTTCCTCTCTATAAAATCATTAAAAATATATTTAAAAATAAAAAAGAAGTATCACAAATTAGAGGCTTAAATGGTGCTAATTTTCTAATCTCACAATCCCAGTGTGTCAAAAATACAGGTGCAGCTCAGATGGGTACTCAGCTTAGAGAGCCAAGTGTTGGCTGGGGTTGCAGTCTCAGCAGAAGCTCAGGATCTTCTAGTCTCATGTGGTTGTTGGCAGAATTCATGTCATTTTAGCTGAACAATTCTAAAATCTGCTTCCCCAAGGCCCCAGCAGGAGAGAGACCGCTTCCAGTCTCTCACATCTTAAGCCCTTTTAAAGATCCCAACTGATCAGGTCACATCCATCAGACAGCCTACCCTTTTGATTAATTTAAAGCCAACTGATCAGGAACTTTAATTACACCTGGAAAACACCTTCACTTTGCTATCTTCAGTGGATTGAAGCAGTCGCAGGCCCAGTTTGTAACAAAAGACAGGGGTATTATACAAGGCTATGGGGCTTTGAGGTTCATCTCAAAATTCTGCAGTCCACATTCACACATGGTGTATAACACAGTCTGACTTAATTTTCTATATAAGAGTTCTTTTTTGGACAGTATTTCAAATGGTGTTAATGCTTCATTTTAATTGCCATTTTGGACATTTATGAATGTTATTAATGTTTCATCTTAACTACTTACTGGAAGAATTTACTTTTAATTGGGCTAATTACTGTAATAAAGGATTTTTTTCCAGTTATTAAATCTAAGTATCTTTTGAAACAGGCTCTTAAATAAGATTACTAAGATGATTTAGTCCCAAACACACTGTGTGTTTGTTTGTTTGTTTTTAATCAATTCTACATGATGCTACAAGAATGCTATATTTTAAAACTCAAAATTCCCCTAGCTTGTTTGGCTCAGTGGATAGAGTGTAGGCCTGTGGACTAAAGGGTCCCAGGTTTGATTCTGGCCAAAGGCACATACCTGGGTTGTGGGCGGAAGGGGGGAGGGGTGCATGCTGGAGGCAGCCAATCAATGATTCTCTCTCATCATTGCTATTTCTCTCTCTCTCTCCTTCTCCCTCTCTGAAATCAATACATAATATACTTTAAAATACATAATAATTAATGAATAAAACTCAAATTGTCAAAAGAGATAATTTGTTTGTACACGAGAGAATAAATAAATTAAAAGTGCCCAAAGATAATATCTGCAAAGTGACTGCATTCTGACTCATTTCCCCTTGTTTTGTAGACACAAAAAAGTAATTTGTAGAGAAGTTACATAATCTCACCTGAGTTTCTTTCTTTATGGTGAAAGACCCATAAATAATATCTTCACATGAATCTAAAATGAATTCTTCTTGTGGAAACATTATATGATAATTAACAAAATCATAGTATTGGGAGTAAGACTCCTGGGTTTGACTCTCTGTTCCATCTGTAACCCACCAGCTCTGTGACACTAGACATGTTACCTATCATTCTGCGGTCTTGTTATCCTCCTGAATGAAATAGGTACAATGATAGATATTGAACTCAATAGGTTTATAGAGAAGATTAAATTGTTAATTTATTTATTTATGCATATATAGAAAGAACCTGTCACATAGTGCCTACTGTGCGTGCGTCCATATGTGTAAAGTATACATGTTTAATCCATGGAAACATAAAATTATACTTTTTAATTCCAGTCTTGTGTGTGTTCATGAAATCCCTAAGCAGTATGAAAGCATAGTAAGACAAACATAATGACAATATATTTTTTTTAATTCTTGATGCAAAAGTTCCTGATAAAATGATAGATAATCCTATGCATTATTGCAACTAACAGTATTCATATTATCATACTAGTCTGAGTGGTTGCTTTATTGGTTAGGATCATTATGTACACAAAGTACTGATGAATCAAATATGGTACAAACACAGAATATATGTTTAATAAACCTGAAAATATAAAAGCAAAGTTAGGTCTTTCAGAAAACAAGTAAAGGGTAGCAAGTAAAGAAAAGTGTTGAAAAAGTAAGGGCATTAATATTCTCATTTAATATACTAGAGATTCTCAATATGCTTCACAGATTGACAGTACGGAAAACCGAAGTTCAAATGAGGCATGTCCGTATGAAAAATTAATCAAGAGCCTAATTAGAAAAAATATCCCTCTATCAAATATTAAGGGGAATGAGGAAGGTTAATAGGATAATATAATTGCACAGCGGTTATTTTTCATAGGTGAGAGTCAAAAGTTATCATCTCAAGTTGCTAAACTGAAAAATAGAGGCATATGGTTATTATTTAAAGGTAATTCATGAAAGAAATGAAAACCAACATTTGCCTCTAGAAGTGGGATTGCTAGTGGAAAATTGTGGAGGCCAAATGCTACTCCTATGCTATTTTATTTTGTGCCATGTGTACCATTATAAAGACAAACAATACGTCAATATACATATGCATTATGTATGTGTATGAATATCTCTATATATCCACGTGTGTGTGTATATATTATATATATATATATATATATATATATATATATATATATCCAAAAGTCTATGCCGATGCAGGCCTAGTTGCTGAAACAGGACTTGGTAAGTGGGGCTAAACTGACTTTCAGAACCATTGGACCACTCAGATGGTGTCTCTAGGCACACCTGCACAATCCAGCAGAAATGAGTTGTCTCTAAACTGGCCACATTCCTCCTGCATCCAGCCCTCCTCAGAGACTACTATTTCTGGTTAAATGATGAACTCTGTTGGCCTCATGGGACTCTAAGCACCATAAAAACAAAATGCACATACTGATGCCACCATGCTACTGCACATGTCCTAACTGAGGCTTCATACCACCCTTAGCGAAATCTAAATGCAAGGCAGGGCCCAGGAGAAATGCAGAAACACGGGCAGAAGCAAGAAACCACCTAGTGCTGGTGAAGTTAGTCCTCCCTTTGATGGACAGATTTCTGTTGGTGACCTTCTGTTTCGGCTCCAATTCCTGCCATGTCCCTGTGCCATCTTTCCTCCCAACTTTGATGCCCTTTCTTCTATTCTTTAATGGATTTAGGAGATCATCGTAGGCAGCAAAGCTTTATCTCCCTGTCCCTTCGAGATCACTGTGCATATCCTAAAGACTCTTCCTCAGCCAGCATGACCAACAGGGCATTTTGTCAAATAGAGGAAATTTCTCTCCTAAGAGGCATTCTCTTGACTCCCAATTTTTATTTCTCCAGTAGCATGGTGATTAGTTACGTTTCTAGAGGGTGAAATAGTCTATGAAGCCTCAAACTCAACATTGACCAGAGAAATCCTATAGTCAAAGTTGGAAGACAAATATGAATCATTTAAGAATTCAAGAATTCACTCTATAATATTTTTAACAATTTGACCATAAACCTCTATGAGGAGACATAGAAAAATAAAACTGACTTTCATTTTTAAAATTGTGGGGGCAATGGTGGTTGCTTTTGCTTTCATCATCTTAAGAATACTTTTTTTAAAAATTAACTTAAAGCCGAAGCCAGTTTAGCTCAGCGGTAGAGCGTCGGTCTGCGGACAGAAAGGTCCCAGGTTCGATTCCGGTCAAGGGCATGTACATTGGTTGCGGGCACATCCCCAGTAGCGGGTGTGCAAGAGGCAGCTGGTCGATGTTTCTCTCTCATCGACGTTTCTAGCTCTCTATCTCTCTCCCTTCCTCTCTGTAAAATATCAATAAAAAATATATTTAAAAAAAATTAACTTAAAAACTTCTATAAAATGTTGAGGAAGATATTAAAAAACCACACACACACACACACACACACACACACACACACACACAACCTGCCATGTTATCCTGTTGAAACTATTTTAGAAGAAAACATTTCTGTTCATGTTGGCGAATGCCTCAATTAGCTCCTGGGTCATTAGTTTTAGAAACCATCTTGCAATTGCCCATTCTCAAATACATTATAGGATTACTCCTTCTATTTTCTCCACAGAATTGACAAACAACAGTTTACCTGTTAACTTACTGACCCAAGTAGAACATTTAGCTCTTGTTTTTGCAGAACACAGAAAAAGAACTCACTTCTAGTTCAAGGATAAGATGCAAGGACAAAGCCCACAATTCACGCAAGTCCATTACAAACATGATGCATACAAAAGCAAGATCCTCTGGAGGCCACAGAAGAATAGCAGGAGAATTTGCTTATGAGATGCAGTTCTTACTGTAATTAAAGAATTAGGAGGAAAGCGACAGTAATGACATGCACTTGATATTTAAAAGTGTCTCTGGCATGAAAGCTTCATCACTGCCTCATTCACTTTACAATTTCTAAAATATAGAGATGGCAACAACCCAGGTTAGAATTGAGAAATTAAAAACATTTTTCCTCTTCCTGAGGGGTTTATTTCAGAGATGCTCAAATATGGTTGTAAGGAAATATGCAATAGAGGGCCCATTCACACTTTTATCTGTACTCCCAGCAACTGACTATCTGATAAGGCATCAATCGGGAATTTATGATGTGGGATAACCAAACATTGTTCACATACTTCCTCTGAGTCATGATGGACATTTTTTGTTACCTTTGGAAAACCAAAGGCTAGATTCAAATTTGAATAAAAAAAGAAAAAGATTGCCAGAATCTGACTAATTTAAGAGTAGTTATAATAATTCAACAAAGAAGCCATTAAAGTGAAGTGTTGCTAATGCTTTGGTAGCTATAGAAGCAAACTAAAACTTAAGCCAGTAAAAACCTGCTGACAACCAATGGAAAACAGCAACTAGGTTTTAAGCTGTAGCCAACCACTTTCATTTCCACCTTTTCTCTGTAAAAGCCACTCCCGGAGCTACTGCCAGTGAGGCACTCCTAACTACGTCTGGCTTGGTGCTGCCCAATGCATATTGGGTTTTGATTGGATAAGTTTAACATTTTTAATGTGTTTCAGTTTATCATTTAACAGAGCCCATGCTATAAATCATAAGAGGTATGTTTTGATTCAATACACACCTTTGGAGTGTGAACCACAGAGCAAGCTCTAGTGTAGGTGTTGGGAATGGGAAGGCGAGCACAGAGGATCAAAACTTTGCTTGCATTCATATCACTATATTACACCAGAGATGGTACAAGTGATTTCTTTAAAATGATACATTGAGTCACAATTGGGATAAATTACTTGCATTTTGAAATCTGAAGAAGTGGAAGAAACCTGGCAGGGAGAGTCCCCTGCACCCCAGCCATGAACGCTAACACCACACCTGGCCTTCAATTGGGGGGTGAGGGGGATGGAGAAAACAAACAAACAGGGATTGACCTCTGATATAGAAAGGTTCTTTGTTCATCACAAGAGTTAGTTAGGACGTGTAAAATTGAGACTGTATGGGAAATACTATAATGTGATTTGGAACCCAACACTTACTGAATATGTGTTTTAAGGTGAATGTTGTATATTGTATATAGGATACTCTCTCTCTCTCCATGCACAGATAAAGTTTAAAATATAGCAATGGAAATAAGATAGTATGCATAAGACATATTGTAATGAAGAGCAATGGGTAGGAAGAGAGGTCAAAATGGAAATGTCAAGGAGTTTTTAGAGACAGAGGGATCTCTTATGATGTATGCATGGGTGTCCAGGAGGGGCAAAGGGAAAAAAGGTTATAAGTTACATTTTCACGTATACTTTTGTGTCAGTGAACTTTAAAAGTGGGCATTCCAGTAAACTTGAATTTATCCTGAAACCTTGTTTATTTAAATAAAATTTCAAAGCAAGACCTACTGGTCAAATCTTTTCCATGTGGTAAGACAACCACCTTACATCACTGAATGTGCAATGCACTCATCACAGCGAGGAGCCGCCCCAAAGGCCTCTGAGGACAACACTGACTGCCAGATGCCCAGATGCTGCTAGCAGCAAGTTCTACATTATAAACCACCCCAACACTGTTAATTTATGCAAGAGAACTCAAGGTTTTTCTTGCCCTCATACGTCTTCTTTCTTGTTCTCTTTCTATGCCAGGCTAGTTTTTACTTCTCCAGAACTGTTAATGGAGGCGATCTTAAGCTGGCTGGTTTACACTTTTTCAAACTGCAGCGATCTAAAGGAGGCACTGATGCAGGCCTAAACCCATAAATCAGCTTCCCACTTAGGGAAGGAAATGCCAGACATGCACTTGGGGGGGTTGCGGTACACATGAGAAAGCTGTAGTTGTGTCACTGTGCAGCTTGATATTGGAAAGCTTCTCTTTTGCTTTCTTCCAACTCTTTAAAATGACGGATCTCACTGAAATACATTATAATGCATACATTAATTAAGAAGATAAGAAGTTATATTCTTGATTCCTCCACAGGATTAAGCTTACTAACACTCTAACTTTATCCATGTTTTTAAAAAAAATGTGACGATAGGAAGTTGTGTTATTTCAAAATATATTTCAAAGGCATTTATAATAGCTGGCGTATATTATGTGTAGAGTAAAAAAAAAAACTTCAGAAGGTAGCATTCTACACATGCTGAAGAATCATGAATAAGGATCAAGGTCTCGAAGGGGTCAGCATTATTATGAAGGATTTAAGGTTAGCTAGTTTCATAATTAAATGATAAATAAGAAAATCATGCACATATGCACAAAATCCTTTTGCATATGCATTAACTCTCTTGGTATAGAAATGTTAAGCTAATGCTAGAGAAATGTAAGAGGAGTGTTGGTTGTTTATCTAATACTGACAGCATCTAACAGTCTGACCTATTTTTCTAACAAATGCAACTGTTCGGGGAATCTGCATTAATTGCTCCCAGTTAGTGATTTATTTAGGGGTGAGCATGCAGTGAGATTACACTTGAGTTATGAAGAAAAGCTAGCTACTTGGGGGGCTTCTGGGAAAGGTTTCCTTGCTGATTAATGGAGATACTTACACAGATGGAGCCTTTTTCCCTTCCCCGGAAGACTAATGGCTACCTGTCCGTCCTAGCTTGTGCAGCCATCATGCAGCCACAATGAATGGCATCTGAATGAGGAACCCCCTGGTTACGGAAGGCAGAGTAGAAATACTCTAGGCCGAATTATGGTTCTCAAAGGTATCAACGTTCTTATCCCTATGGCCTTCGAATTTATCTTCCTTGTATGACAAAGGAAACTTTTCAAATGGGATTGAAGTAAGGATACTGAGATGGGAGATGATTCTGATATGTCTGGATGGACTCTAAAGTGATGGCAGGTGTCCTTATAAGAAGGAGGCAGAAGGAGATTTTTTTTTTTTCACAGAGAGGAGAACACAATGTGAGTAAAGCACAGCAATACCTGAAGATGTTACAAGACTGACTTTGAAGATGGAGAAAGGAGCCAGGGGTCAAGAAGTGCAGGCAGCACAGCTCTAGAATCTTGAAAGAGCAAAGCAACAAATTCTTTAGTCTCAAAAGGGAAGGTAAGCCTGTAGTTGTCTTCATTTACTCAGTCAGGGAAACTGATTTCAGACTTCTGGCCTCCCTAACTGTAAGATATTACTTATTAAAGTTATATTGTCTTACACCGCCGGATGTGTGGTAATTTGGTGGAGCAGCCATAGGAACCTAATGTTAGCATAGGTAGCTAGATATTACAAAGGAAGGGAGCAAAGGGAATCAGACATCAAGTCTAGTACACTATAGAGATGAATCAGACAATAGGTCTGCTTGCTTCGCTAGGAAGTTACAGCTTCACACTCTCCCCAGGGCATCTCTGACCTCAGGACCCAGTCCTCCAGAAGAGGGCAGGAAGGACCATTACCAAGGGAGCAGGATAGGGTGGGAGGAGGAGGATGGGAGAAGGGGAATAAAAACAGCAGGAGAAATTCCTCTGCTGGTCACCATAGAAGCCAAGATGGTGACCATCAAGGCCTGTCAGTGTAGCCTGGGAAAAGGATCAGATTGGGACACAGAACCCCAAAAGATCTAGGAAATTGATTGGTTAGGAGGAGAACCCAACTCTAACCCTTGAAGAATTGGAAAGTTGATTAGTTACTTTGAAAAGGTGTCTAATACTCCCCAAGGCAGAAATAATATAATCCCAGTTTAACAAAGCCCCCCCCCCACGCCCCACCACCACCAATATGTGCTCATTGCAAGTACCCTGTTCCTTCACACATCCTCTTTCCATAGCAATATGTGACCCTAGGAGCCCCCCGGGGCCCAGGGCAGACACATCAGCTGGAGCACAGCTGGGAACAGACTACACTAGCGGGATGGGGACAGACACGAACTAAACGGGTCTAGGCTTCAGCATGGCACAGAATTGAATTTTTGGACCTTGCCCTTTATACTGGGCTTGATAAAGACAAGGCCATACTTTCTTCATGGAGGACAGACTGTGATGGGACATGGGAAACTTGGGGGTGACCTTCTATTTCCACAAAAATAAATCTTACCACACCCTCTCTTATTTGGTTCCCCACAGTGCTTTCCCTGAGACCCCATGAAAGAGCCCCATTTCCATCAGCAACACCAATACAAATGGAAGATTAAATGAGTCATTAAATTAATCTACATTGGAGATACTTAACCACAGTATTATAAGATATATTTGCAGCTTACCTGAGTGACATTGGTGATAATTTTTTCTGGCATGTGTTTCACAGATTATCTCTTTTGCCAACTTTACTGAATGTTGTTCTAAATATTCATGCAAATGTAGACTTAGAGTAAGCTTCCCATTACTTAAATAATTTTAGGATGTATACTATCAGAAATCCTAAGGTATTGATCATAGTCCAGTAAAAAAAAAATAAGGCCTTTATCATAATTTTATGTAATTAGTATTAAAAGCTATCTCAATAAAAGGCAATACCATATTTTCAATGATTCAAATGAAAGATAGTGAGGAACCATTTAAATGTATTTTGTCTCACCCTCCACATACAATCTGTCAGCTCTGCCTTCCATATCTCCAAAACCAGACCACTATCTCTCCCCTCTATCAGTGCTATCATCCAAATCTTTATTCCTTTATTCCTAGCTACCTATACTGTTTACCTATAATTGTTCTTCCTGTCACTGCCCTTACTACACTGAAAGCAGAATGGCCCTTTAATACACACACACACACAAAAGATCACACTTCTTTAAAAAATTTTAATATCTCCCTATCTCTCTTATAATAAAGGCCAAATTCTTCAAAATTCACTAAAAGTCCAAGTGAGCTATGCAGCCTGTATTCCAGAATAAAGAAAACACAAGCACAGAACTGAAACTCACCCAACATGCCCCACAGATAAGATGTAACATAACAGAGAAACCCACCTTCATTTTTTTTCAGAAATTTTAAGGCTGGCTTAAAAATCTATCTGATAAAATCTAATGAAATACAGGGAAATGTGGTAAAGAATATTCCTTTTTATTGTTCTTTTTTAGTACTAGACTTTATACATTAACTATTTGACTTTCTGATTCTCTCCCCATGTGTATAAACTCTATACATGTATTTTGTTCACTGCTGAATCCTAAACACTTGAAATATTGCATTTCCCATATAATGTTACATAAATGAGGAACACTTACTTAGAGCTACTGAGCATGTATAGAAACTGTTACATTAATTATTATATGAAAGAATAAGTGACTACCTTAGTGGCCAACACTACCTACTTTTGTATTCCAGATATTCTTGTTTATTCTGAAATGTTAATTTAAAATTTGCTAAATAAATGAATGTTTTATTCACTAATTGGACACATAAATCACATATAAACCAAGTGGCAGTAAGAACTCTGTTGCTATGGACAGAATGTTTGTGTTTCCCATAAATTCACATGTGGTATTTGGAAGTAGTGATGTTGGGAAGTAATTAAGTTATGAGGGTGGAATCCTTATGACTAAGATTAGTGTCCTTATCAGGAGAGATATGAAAAGATTATTTATCCCCCTGCCATTTGAAGACACAGAAAGAAAGCAGCTACCTGTAAACAAGAAAGAGAGTTCTTATCAGAAATCCAGTTCTGCTGGTTCCCCAATCTCTGATTTCCCCAGCACTGTGAGAAAAAGTAAAAATTTGCTGTTAAAACTACCTAGTTTATGGCATTTTTGCTACAGCATCCCAAACAGACTAAGACACCTATGAAGGAGGTGTTCTTAATCTCATACTAGAATTTAAGTAGAATAGCCAAGATCACGCAGAGAGTGGTTGATCTGGGAGTCCATTATTAAAATCTCTGACTTTAAATTCTGGTTTTAAAGTCTCATAAAAATGAAATATCACAACCATAAAGCTCAACCAAGTGTTGGGGATCCCCTGAAAGAGCTACAGGTTGGAACATTTGATATTTAAAGAAATGCTATTTATATTTATCTTATAAAAATATTTTATTTTTCCTAGACTAACATGTGGCATTTTGTCCTCTATATTTAAATTTAGAAATCCTCAAAATGGCAATTGTTTCAAGGCATGTACAAAATTATCAAGGTTTTGGAGTTGAAGGAGCCAGCATTTGACAAAAGATTTAGTTTGGATTCGTCAGAAATGAATAAACGAAAAGGCTGAAAAGTTAAGCTTGAAGAATATTACATTTTGTTACATGGATTTTATTTACTCACCCTTGCCCCATCATTAGGTTGAGAACACTGCTTGAATGTTTATAAAATCTAACATTAAAATGAAAGGAAGTATTCCATCATAAGGAGGGCAGTGACTTTACAAATCTCATTTCCTCAAAGTCAGTATTCATTTTCAAAAGGATAGAAACATCCACTGCCAAGTTATGCTACTGAGAATGTTCTGAGATATGGCTCTAGTTCTTTTGGGCAGAGAGAACAACCACACATGTCACAAGGGTGACTTTCCCAGACACCAAAGTGGCCCATGGAGTTAGTTCTTACACTGATCTGGTCAGACTATTCCATATTCTTAAAAACAACATGGAATCAATGTTGTGGTGTGGTTTTTCCCCTGCCCTGCCATTCTCACTGCGGTTGCTCAGTGATGTGTCTTCCGAAAAAACACAATTTTAAAAATGATGTATTCTCACTGATTTTCCCATTAATTGTGGCATTTTCTCTAATAAGTATCAACTTTGGTAAGTATTCAGGACTCTATGGAACTCTAAATGTTGTTACAAACTATGTGAAACTTTTGACCAAAATGTGGTCCCTGATAGTGTATTATCTATGTGTCCATTTTATACTGTTTCAGTAAACACTAACCAATTTTTTTTTCCTTTTTTCCTGTGTTTATCTAGGGAGAGTGAGAGAGATATCAGACAGGGTAAACCTCAAATGAATTTGATAATGTTCAGTGGTTATAAATACAGAGATGTCCATCTGTTGAAAACACAGGAAGGAAAAAAAATCCCATTAAGATAAAGCATCTAATTTGAAAGAGGCAGAAAGATAGGAAGAGAAGTCACATTATTGGTTAGTCACAAGCTAAAGTACAACAGCCATTAAAAACAATTACTTTATGTGGTATTTTCCCCATTTTGGAAAATGACTGTAAGTCAACCCAACTTAAAAGCATTGTTTGTCAGGAAAGATTTGAATTTTTAACTGAGAAATAGTGACACTCTTAAAAAATCTTTTAGATATCAATTTGTTTTTATTTTATGCATACATTTCCCTGGACACTTCATTGCCATATTATAAAATTCTAAATATTGAAAGTGTGAGAAGACTTTAGAGATTGGTTAATCTAAAGCTCTCCTTGACATTCATGTATAAATATGTCCAAGATACTTAAGAAATAAATTATGGAATTAGAATATATCAGAAATGAGATCATTTTAAATTGCTATCATCTGATTTAAGCCCAGTGCTATTTTCATTTCACACTACCAGCTGTCTTTAACATGTGTACCATACATAATAAATTGTGTTTGTATTTATTAATCCAAAATGAATAAAAATAATGGAGATTGGGTTTTGTGACACCATGTGAGGTATATTGAATTATTTTTTTATCTTTTTATATTTGTTATGAATAAATAAAATATCAAAAAAAAGAGTTATAACATTCTAGTGAGGTCAATTTTACTTAACTAATGTATGTTACTTAATATACTGGGAAAAGAGGAAAACTATTTTAATTGGTAAAAAAACATCTTTAAAAGGGCATTATATGAATATATTATCTAAGTGACAGGTGTATAGAACATCTATGCATGGTTAACTTAAAACATATTTAGTGGAAAACATATACAGCTTTATGTTTTTGTCCCATAACATTATTTTTTCTTAAAACGAAGAGCATCAAGCAATTCTAGATATTTGAAGATTTCAATGATCTCTTCACTTATATAAAGATGAGCCCCTTTAACCCATTTTGGTTCTATGCCTTTCTTTTCTGAGCTTACTTTATTACGATAAGTAGGGTGGCTCCTCGACATATCTCTACCCTCACTGCAGAGTCCTGTAAATATGCTGCTTTATATGGCAAAGGGATTGTGCAGATGTAAAGTAACAGAACGTGTGCTATGGTGATCATCCTGCACTGGTTGCTGTTAGTCAGATGGGCCCCTCTAATCACCTGCGCCCTTGAACACAGAAAATGGTCTCTGGCTGGAGCCGAAGAGATGTAGAAGCCAAAGAAACATGAAGTGGGAGCGGGCTGCATACCTTTGCTGTTTAGAAGATGGAGAGGGAACTGTACGACGGGGAATGCAGGGGCCTTAAGGAGCTGAAAGAGGCTCCCGGTGACAGCCAGAAAGAAATGAAGAACTCGGGTCAAAGGCCCCGGGGAACGTCACGCTGCCAACAAGCTGAAGGATCTTTGGAGAGGACTCTCCCCACAGGCTGCATATAAGCGCCCAGGCATTACAAGTGCCTTGTCCTTGGCCTTGTGAGACCCTAAGAGAGACACTAGTCAAACCAACACACTTCTGACCTACAGAACTGAGAGATAATAAAATTGTGTTGTTTTAATTGGTGGTTATTTGATACGTTAGGAAACAAGATTTAACTTTACAAAAATATTAACTACAAGTAGATTTACTTCTTCATGATCAGAGATAACTTCTTACTCATGATGATATCCTTGGTCTCTCACAGCGCCTTTTATGTAGGAGATGATCAATCTATGTCATTGATTGAATAGAATGCTCTATTATCTATAGCCTTGATCTTATTTTGAGTTGATTTATTTATAATCTATTTTCGAGAATATAATATGATTTCCAATAAAAGCAATGTAAAATAAGGCCCAAGGATGGAGACAAACAAAACAAAATAAGACATAAAATGGTATAAAAAGAACATTAGATCCCTTGAAAAAGCAAGTTATAATTTTTAATCCAAATTTAGTGCTGAGTATCCTATCAGTCAAAACAAAAAAGAAAACAATTTCTTACATAGTTTTCACCATCTATAAGCATGACTAGTCAAATTATCAAGAAGAGTGCATTTTTCTTGCACACAGTGTACTATAAACATCAATGAATATCATAATGAAAATTATCTTTTGTAATACATGGCAGAGAGTTAACATATACTCCTATTTCTTTTTATCAGCTCTCCATTACAGCTAAACGTTTTAAAGTATAAGAACATATATCTAAGAGGAGCCAGAGTGATAGAGCTTGTATCTGTGATATTTCGATTACCGACATTAATAAACAGATGATGCTTAGAAAATCTTTGGGCATGTTAACATATTTATTGCCAGTACCTTTCAAGGCTAATTCTCTGGGCAGGGAGAACAATGAGCTGGTTGCTCTGATCCAAGACTAACTATCCACATGGACAAACAGAATCATCTATAGTTTCCCTGTCTAAGTCTTCTTATATAAAGTGATTCCAAAGGACAGAACCTCAGAGCAACATAAGCACACATTAGCTTGATGTATGCACTGAACTTGGACCACAGGCAGAGAAGAAACAGTAAGGTGATGCTTTATGCAGGTGACTGAAAGTGTACATGCTCAATGAATTTCATTTGTAGACACACTCCAGTTATTTCATCTCCAACTTTGTTCCTTCCTGCTCAAAAACCACTTCCAGATTCTGTAAATTTCTATTTCCTTAATTAGGTAATATTGTCCGCACAGGAAAGGGCCCTACCCCAAGGTGTCCGCGAATGAAACATAAGCAGGTCAGCCTCTGCAGAAGTCTGTTTAATATAATCAAATTCCAAATGTGGTCCGTACCGGCTTTGCTTCTTTTATTTATTATTTTTTAAATTTTATTGTATCTTATTTTATTGGCTTTGCTCCTGAGGTAGCAAGAACATAGACATTGTGACCTGTGTTTGATTGTTTTATTTCTTCTTAAATTGTTGTTAATCTCTCTACAGTCTCCTAAATTCACGAACTGTATCCATTTTATTTATTTATTATTAAATCATAGTATTTCTTCTCATTAGAACATAATGAAATAATGATGCCCATCCACTTATCAATGCTGTCCAAACTTCTTGACTGTTAAACTAATAATAATGAAGTATAGTTAATTGTAGATCCTGCAATATCTTGAGGACATCTCAAGATAGTGTACATGAGAAAATTTATTTCATTTCTTATCTTTTTTTTTTAAATTTGTGGGGCTATCTATAACATTATTTCCTCCTCTGCCAACCCAGCCACCCCTAACTGCCCTTCCCTGCAGGCTTGATTGCCCCCAACTGCCCTCTCTTGCAGGCATGGTCCCTCCTAACTGCCCTCCCCCGCTGACCATCTTGTGTTGGCCATCTTTTGTCCACATGGGGGCAGCCATCTTGTGGGTTGGAGTGATGACAGTTTGAATATTACTCTTTTATTAGATAGAATAGAGGCCTGGTGCACGTGTGGGGGCCAGCTGGTTTGCCCTGAAGGGTGTCCCAGATCAGGGTGGGGGGTCCCTTGAGGAATGGGGTGGCCTGGGTGAAGGGCCTGTGGTGGTTTGCAGGCTGGCCATGCCCCCCCCCGGCGACCCAAGTGGAGGCCCTGGTATCTGCGATTTATTTATCTTCTACAATTGAAACTTTGTAGCCTGGAGCAGAGCCAAGCCCCCTGCTCACTGCAGCTGCAGCCATTTCTGTTTGGTTTTATGTATCTTCTATAATTGAAACTTTGTAGCCTTGAGTGGAGGTCTGGGCCAGCCAGGGTGTTTGGAAAGCTTGGCTTCCTCTATTGCTGGGGAAACCCAAGCCTCCTGCCCAATTGGTGGCCATAACCATCTTGGTTGGGTTAATTTGCATACACGCTCCTAATTGGCTGGTAGGCGTGGTTTGTGGTTGTATCAGGGTGGTGGTTAATTTGCATATTACTTTTATTAGATAGTATTATAAATAAAAATACATTCCAAAAATACATTCCATCATTTTCAGTTTCTTATACTCCCTTGCAAGGCATAGACTTAGATTATACTATCTTAGTTCTAATGGAAATACAGAGTTCAGGCAAACATACAATAGAAGCATGGTGAATTATATTCATTCACTTGGGGGAGGAGGGGCATGGGGAGGGCAGGTCACTCAGCCCGACCTATACCCTCTTGCAGTCTGGCAGCCCTTGGGGGATGTCTAACTGATGGCTTAAGCCCATCAGTTTGAGTAATACTGACTCTTAAACTTTGGAAATAGTCCATTTCTGTAAGTATTCTCTAAAAATATACAAGTTGCTGTTGTACACTCCAGAGTAGGTTCAGTTATAAAATAAATAAATAATCAGTTTTTCAGTCACTAAATCAGTTTTTCAATCAAGAATCAGTTCATCAATTAATAATTGGATTTATACGGAGGAGTATAGCTCATACTTGGCCGTGTGCTGAAGGTAAAACCAAGGCTTTCAACCTTAGCTGTTTAATTAGACCAGTGAGAAAGAGACAGGGGAATGCTGGCATGGTACATATCTGCTTGAATATTTACTTCTGGTTATGCGGGCTTTTTACTCCAATGATTTGGAAACATTTCAGACAGAGAAATATGGCATTTCCAAGTCATCCTTCACATTAAAAAGTTCTACTGCCAGAGTTGCCATTTCCTATGGCACCATTCCAAAGCAAGCAGGAATAAAGAGCACAGGCATGAATAAATGCAATGATCCAAAAAGAAAGTTCCCCAAAGTAACAGAATATATGCAAAACAATAAATGCGGGCTGAAACTGTTCTTTAGTTTTGGGGTTATTACATTAGAGAGAAAAACATTTACATAATGGAAACATATCTCACGAAGCTATTTTTCATCATTGCTAAATCAAGTAAAACATATTTTATTAGTGATCGTTCTTAATTCATCTTTATCCAGGCAAGTAAAGTAACTACCTATGCCCTAAAATAGAAGGCATGCTACCTCCCCTAAAAATTAAACATAAGAATATCTTATAGGTTCCAATAGCAATGCACGCTGAAAGACTCATTACTCAACAAAGAAGCCTATTTGCCAGATGAGAGTTCCATTGATTCCAATTATAGTACAGATACATTCCCTGCCAAGCCGTGCATTCAATTTTCAATAAAGGAATATGTAAGTTCAAAGAGAATTTTCACAGCCTGAATTTCTAAATGCAACTTTGCCTCATGCTTATGTGCACTCATTCATTTTATACGTTTTTACCCAAGGGCAATAATTTTTATGCAACAATATTTAGTTTTTGCTCCCACACAATAAATAAAATTTAAAGGTCTAGAAAAAATCCAAGGGAGGTCCATTTCTCATGAATGCAATACCTCCTTTTAAAGAAAGAAAGCAATGAAAAAAAATATATATACAGTGTGTCCCACAAAAATAAAATGGACACAGACTTGAACAGCTGGTAGCTCAATTGATGCTTATTTTCTTATTTAATCCATTGGAATTCATAATTAGTATTCAAAGTGTATATATATATTTTGTATACAAGTGTGTATATCTTTGTGTGTGTATGTGTGTGTGTGTGTGTGTGTGTGTGTGTGTGTACAGCCTAAAAGGCATATTATACTGAACAAAAATATATATGTGTGTGTAATATCATTGTTATTAAGAGGCACTTTTACTATTCCTATGACATTTAATTTCTGACTAAAATTAAATGTCAAATTTCTATCTTCAGCAGTGAAGATAGAGATCAGAGGTTTTTAGAAGGCAGAGATATTTTAATTATCTTTTCATCCACTTCTTTGGTTGGAAAGTACCTAGCAACTTTCTGAAGGCTTGATTCTATAAACTGAAGATTAAATAACTGTACATGATTACATTATTAAAGGAATTAAATTAATGCACTTAATGAGACTGCAGAATACCGATACATTATAAATGTTCACTAAATCTTGGTTACTAAAGTTTTATGGCTTGCTGTTCTAATATTTGCTTATTTTATTATCAATACTTTGTTTACTATTATAATAGATATAATGCAACCTTGTAATAAGATTGGATAGAATTACGATCTTCATGTCATCAACAATAGATAATTGTTAAGAATCTATTAAGTGCAGAATATTTTGAACTATTGCATTTTTACCTATAAGTTATAATTATAATGAACTCTTAAAACTGTGTGCTTCAGACACAAAACTGTATAACAAAGAACTTTCCAGCAGGCAGGGCATCAAGATGCCAATTTCAGCTTTTAAGAAATACACTATGATTGGCAACCAATTAGCTTTGTGGATAAAGCCAATTTTTTTTCTGACCATATCACCTAAGTCTCTTACCAATGGCATATGTGGATATCAATTTTATTAAATATTTTCATCTATATTTTAATCCCTCAACCTTCTGAATAAGTGAAGAGCATGAGGGAAGATAAAGATGTCCACATCATTTTCCTCCATGTATTTTCTTCCTTATGCCTTTATTTCTTCATTCAAAAATTCATTTTTTAATTTTTTAAAATATATTTTTGTTTATTTCAGAAAGGAAGAGAGAGGGAGAGAGAGATACAAACATCAATGATGAGAGAGACATCATTGATCGGCTGCCTCCTACATGCGCCAGACTGGGGATCAAGCCCACAACCCCGTCTGTGCCCTCGGCCAGAATTGAACCTCAGACCTTTCAGCCTGCAGGATGATGTTCTAGCCTCTGAGCAAAACTGTCTAGGGCTTAAAGTTGCTAGGTTTTTATAACAGAAGGGATTATTAATTTTCTCCACAGAATATGGGAAATTAAGTACTTTTAAAAGGAAAAGAAGCAACAAACTATGAATGGTACAGTTTTGCAGACTGACATATTTGTCAAAATGTTTTCGAGTTAACACCTTATCACTGAGTACTGTTGGTTTTGTCACCTCTGCTTTGTTCCAAAAAAGTGCAGCATGGCAAAAATTGTTTCATACAATATTACCTTGAAAGTATAATACTTATGGGCACAAATGGAGATACCCTATGCAAACAATTATAGGCTAGGGATCAGGATGATGAAGGAAGTGGTGTCTCTGTGGAAAAAAAAATAAAGAAAAATAACATATTCTCTGAAAATAAGAAAATATGTGTGGTTGTTTTAAAGAGACGGAAAAAAATGGAAGTTTGTATCTCCCCCAGATGTTTGGAAAAACTATTTCCACAAACCCCTATGGCCTCTAACGCTTTGGGCTGAAGTTTCACTGTCTCCCATTTGCCAATAAGCCTTTGGGATATTGATGCTTTCCTGAGCAGACAGCCTTGCAACACTGTCTTCAAACCAGGGACAGCTATCCTGGCATT
This sequence comes from Vespertilio murinus, assembly GCA_963924515.1. Classification (NCBI taxonomy): domain Eukaryota; kingdom Metazoa; phylum Chordata; class Mammalia; order Chiroptera; family Vespertilionidae; genus Vespertilio; species Vespertilio murinus. The sequence continues at coordinate 134,164,171 of OZ004708.1, read as the reverse complement.
CCGACAAGTCTTTATGATCCTAAAACAAAAAAGACTGCAAGGATGGTCTCTCCATTAATATGTTGTTGCTCTAAGCAGAGGATAGCTGAGCACAAAATAGCTTTGAGAATAAGCTGCTTTTGCCAATCACCTGCAGTACCTATATTTTCAAATCTCTCTCTTTGTCACAGGAGAACCATGAGTGCCAAATGGAAACCAATTTTTACTAAAAACTCCAATTGGCACCTTTCCTGTAATAGTGGGTGCAAGATCCCGTTTTGGATATTCAAATTGAGAACATTGACACTGTTGGATTTTTATTTTTTATTTTTACTTTTCATCTAGCTTATGCTTTCTGTGGATGATGTTATACTTTAAATTCAGCATGCAATCCTTAGCTTTCCCTCCCCCCCTGCCGGATGATGGTTTCTCTTGAGCTGTCTTGACTTTTCCCTTTTTAATATTCTCAAGTTGAAGGGAAAATGTTTAGCTCTCACAGTGACTTCTTCCCAGCTCAAAGCAAATCATCATACTGATTATGAAAGAACTAAAGCTCATAAATATATGCACCTGAGAGATAAATGGCAGTTTTAAAAATTGGTGAAAATCGAAACATAAATGCAATATGCTCTAAGAATATAAACCTAAATATTAGTTTGGCTTGCTACTCATTTTCACAACATCTTTATATTGCTCTCAGTTCATCTGGCAAAATCAAGAAAAATGCAATTGCACTGCCTATCTCATTGGGCTATTTTAATGCTAATTTCATTCACAAATGTATCATTTATTCAGTGAGAGTCTACTGTGTGGAAAACACTGATTTGTTGTAAGGATGAGGACCACATGAAAGTAAAACACAAGTAAACTTACAAACATTTGATCCTCACAGAGGTCCTGAAGTTGGTAGAAAAGAGTTATATATATATATATATATATATATATCAGATATTGCTCCTACAACATCTACTACTTCTTTCAATAGACATAAATAAAACCATCACTGTGCAATTATATATATATATATATATATATATATATATATATATAGCCTTCACAGTTAACCATTCACAGTAATACTGATACAATAAAAATACTTTTGTCAAGAATGGCCACTAGGAGAGATACCACAACATTTCATTTACTACCTTTTTTCTCTCTCTCCCTTCCTACTGCATGCATTGACACATCTGGTTGTGGTGGTTGCTTACTTAGGTATCACACACAATGGCCAAAAAGAAGGTCTTATGTACATCATTGTTATTATGCACCTCTGACATCTGCTTCTACTTAAAGGAAATAACAATAAATTGAGTCTTGTGATATGGAATATAGTCAGCAGTCAGACTTCATTTTGTATTCTCATTTGATGAGAGAGCACTTGAATACCTATTATGAGATTTTATGTTATAATTGATTTTTCATTACATACTCCTGTACTAACATTGATATAAAAAGGTAAAGTCAATTCTTTCTGCATATCTGAGCCATTCACTCTTCCTCATCCATTTGAGCCTATTTTGTAAAGAACATTGATCTTAAAAGATTGATTTTGTTCTTGATAAAGTAAGCACATATACAATTAAAACAGCATTTTAGTATTGTAGGAATATAGTGGTATTGATCATGACTAATAGAAGAAGAATACATAGTTGCCTTCTAGTTTTGTTGGATTACAAATGGATTTTCAAGAGAGAAACTCTAGGCATGTTATTACCATTTGGTATTAGAAGTTTTAAAATTTATAACTTAATGCTTTAAACTAAAGATTCATCTACCTCCTTTATCTGATATGGGAAACAAATGACCAATAACATCCTTATTTTCAACATTTGTGTAACTAGCTAGTATATATTCTTATACTAGTTACAGCATTATATATCAATATACCTTCTGTAAATATATGTGTGTTAAATATACAAGCTTGAGAAAAAAATATAAGTAAAAGGCTAATATGCTAAGTGTCTGACTATCTGACCAGTTGCTATTATGCATACTGATCAACAGGGGGCAGACACTCAACGCAGGAGCTGTCATGATGCACAATGGCCATTTACAGTGAAACAGCAGCATGGACCTGGACCCCACAAAGCAACACTTCGCTTACCCCAAGTGGAACACAGGCCCTGCCATCAATCTGGAGCAACACCCCACCAAATCACAGCCAATGCTGCCAACACCCCATGGTGCAAAATGTGGCCCACAGCCCAGCCCAGCCCAGCCTGAAAAATTTAACTGTAGGAGTCAGGTAATGATGTCACTTAGCAACACCCGGCTTCTTCTCCCTAGCCACTAGCCTCCTTACAGTTTCTTCAGCCCAGAAACATGACTTGCTTCATAGCCAGGTGCAAACATTTTACAGTATAACCCCGTGGTCAGCAAATTGCGGCTTATGAGCCACATGTGGCTCTTTGGCCCCTTGAGTGTGGCTCTTCCACAAAATACCATGGCCTGGGCGAGTCTATTTTGAAGAAGTGGCATTAGAAGAAGTTTAAATTTAAAAATTTTGGCTCTCAAAAAAATTTCAGTCATTGTACTGCTGATATTTGGCTCTGTTGACTAATGAGTTTGCCGACCACTGGTATAACAAAATGCCCATGAAGGGTTTTCCCATGCCTCATCTCATTTTATCTTCTCTGAAGTCCTGGAGTAGGTAGATAGGAGACTTGGTTGAATCCTATTTTCTTTTCATTAGCCAGAAAATGGAGATTTAGGAAGATTAGAAACTTGACCTGACTGAAAGAAGCAAGAAATGGTGGACCTTGTAAATTAATTCAGTTCAGGTTTTCTCACTGCACAGAATATAGACAGACACTGCTGCAGTTAAATATTTTACTCTTTGTTCTCCCTGCGTGATCTACAACAATAATCTGCTTCATGTTGATATTTACTGCTGTGTTTCTGACAATTACCTGAAAGAGAAGTTGGGGTGCTTTCCTGGCCTGGAAAAAGTTTAGCTTAATCAGAAAGCAGGTCTAATTAAGCTAGTTTATTCTATATCTATAAAAGGCTAAGTTGACTCACACATGCATGATACATACAAAGCTCTTACTGGCGCCAATTTCAGGTGTGTGTTTCCATCTGCTATTATTGATCATAAATTTGATTGACACTTCTATTATATAGAAAGGGCAAATAGTGATATTAATGAATTCCTTCTAATTACTTTCTTTAAATGTGCACGAATTCATGCAACAGTTCACTAGTATAAATAGAAAATGGTCAGGGCAAGGTAATAAAACACCTAAAGTAGAAAGTCACCCCCCAAAATACAGCCTAAGAATGAGATGAAAAGGTGCAATTCCACTGGCCTTGGACAAAGGAACTTTGTTGCATGTGTGCTAAAGTTCAGGAACAAATGTGAAACGTTGGCCATGTAATTTTATGAAATAAAAAATGTTCTTGTCATCTACATTGATTTTATACAGAATAAAAACATTCCTGGCTGGATATGTGCACTCTAAATTCCCTTGGACCCCTATCCAGGCTATAGAGTTTTTGATCTCCATAGGTGAAACCTTGCTGGACGGGAGATTGGAAGAGGATTTTGAAGAGGTGCATCTAAGAGGTAAGTAGCAGACATTTTGTCCTTATGCAGTTCGGAACAGGAAACCATCCTGATGCGTAGGCACAACTTCATGGGGATAACCTAGGTGGTATCTCCCTTACATTGTTCATATTCATGACTGTAGCTAATGGATATGAATTATGGATATGAAGATCAGAGAGGATGAAAACCTTGAAATAAAACATGTACATGTGGAGAGTCAGTGACAGGACACTATATACATGTCTCTCCCTATATGGGAAATTAATACCTAAATGCTTATTTTGCTTACTGTTACTTTACACTGTCATTACTATGATCATTACGAAATACAACAACTATTGGTGGTTACTTAAAAATACAACTATTAATCATGGGATTTCAAAATTTAAAATCCTTCAAATGGCTCTTAATTTGAAAGAGATATTTCTTAGCAAGAGCTACAAAGCTTTCTCTCAGTGGCTAATGGGTTAGAGTTCTGCACCAACTTGTACCATATCTACATATGTAAGGCATCAAAACCTAATTCCATGTCCCAGAACATGACAGCCTGATGCATTTGCAAGCACTGCTCCCTCTATGTCCAATATGGTTTCACCAATTTTCGCAGTATGTTCAACTGTAGTCACCGATCAAAAGTCAGCTAAACTAACACCTCCCATTGAAGGCCTTCTATAATAATTTCTCATCTTATGCTGAAAGGAACATTATAAAAAACCTACAAAGACCACTGTGATAGCTGCCATAAGAAAGGTATAGTTATCGCTTGCTGGTGGTTCAGATTAGATATATTAACATGAGGTCAACCTAAATAAAAAGTAGGAGGAAACTATTTTACTTTTGCCAATTCTAGTTGCTAGCATCAAAAATGGCCTCATTCTGTTACAGTCACCAGCACACTTACCTCTGAAAACGTAATGCACATATGGAACTATAGATATAGTTGTGAAAAATAAAGTATCTAGAGTGTAGGGGGTTAATACTTAGTTTAAAATATATGATAAAGAAAATAATTCAGAACCACATTTCTGAAATTTTCCAACAATATACTTGCATCATATTTCTGTTTCAGTCTTACTATCGTAACATTTCTTAGACATTATATTTCTCCTCAAACTTTCCCATGATGTAATCCGAATCATTTGTGTGTGTAAAAATATAACATAACCAATTCTATCAGCCCCTTCAGTTCCACAGAGTGCAGCAACAGGCTCCATGGTGATATAGAGAAGAATTAACCTTCCTTCTGCAGCCTCTCCCAATTTTGCACTCAAGCTGGTTGATCCCCAGAAAGTGGCTCAGCTGTTAGCTAGTGGTTTGTGCCATTTATAGAAGTATATTCACAGAGCTGATTCTTACTCAGGACAACTTCACACTGCATCTGTTTCATAATATTTTCCTCTTTGGATTTTCCTAAGTTTATGTTACTGTCATCAGAATCTCTCCTGAGCCCAGATAAGCCACTTTGAAGTGTATTTAAAACAAAAAAACAACACACACACACACACACACACACACACACACACACAAAAGAGAGAGAGAGATTATTTAGAATACAAAGTGTGCTGAACACAATATTTATTGTTTGAATCCACAATAGTGCCTTATATTTTATAATTGCTTCAAAGCCTGTTAATATAACTCCCTATTTGTTCTAACATCATTGTCAGATTTTCAAAGTGAGCCTCATTTTCAAAATAAAACCTCAAATATCTAATTACTATTTTCTCTACAAGTTGGAGACATATCTGACTAAATTATGTGAAGGAAACAAATCCGGGCCAGAACAATTCCATAAAAATAAGTCAGGACAGGGACTGGGACAATGATACAGATACAGATAATAGATACAAATACATATAACAGATACAAATAGAGCTACAGTTACAGATAGACATACAGATATAATATGAATCTTACCTTAGTATTATATGGCAAATATTTGTGATAATGATCACTGTGAATTATTTTATAAAATAAAAAATAATAATGTAGTATTCTCAATAATTTAGCAAACAAGCATGTTGTCTTCAACCACAGACAAGAGCCAAAAATACAATTGTCATGATAATAACAATAGTATTTAAAGTGAAAATGAAAAAAATACCAACACAGAATGGATGGGCAGTTACATATTATGTTTCATGTTATTGAAGACCAAGTGAATAAATAGCAGAAAATTAATAGAAAAAAATAATAAAGAAATGGGAGTAATGTGTGAGCTTCTATGAAAGAAAAAAGGATGAAGAGAACTATAGGAATTATAGCCTTGGTCATATTTACCTTTTTTTAGATTATGGTCTAATTTTTTATAGGAAATGCATTAGTGTTTTATGTTAAATTGATATATATTACATCATTAAATTATATTTCATATATATATATATATATATATATATTCCTCAAAATGATAAATTTGATGTTTTTATTAATGCACCTTTTCTGAAATATTTTTTACCTTTTCATACACACACTGATAATGGCCATTCCTATCAAAGTTATTAGTAATACATTATTCTATACATGTATGACACACAGACATAGTCAACAGTGTGGTGATGACCAGAGGGAAGAAGGGTGAGCGGGGGGGGGGGGTGCATATAGGAAGGGGAGCAAAGGGGAGAGGGTAGGAACATTTTTCCGTACACATGGTTTAGTTCCCGGGTGATACCGGCTTCAGAACTGCACATTTGCAGCTGTTGAGAAACACCATTGCAAAATGCTAGGCTACATACAGCACTTCGGCAAGTAGAGGGGAAAACAATCAAATAAAAATTAGGGAGAATATTCTTGTCATATTATCTTCTAATTTATTAAGATGAATTTTATTCTGTCATTTTAATGATAATATGAAAACTTGAAGATAATAATATCACAATATTTCTACTCTACATTATCTTGTAATCCAAACCAACTATACCACATTTAAGTAAAAATGCTATTTACACAAGATAATTTGCAGCTTTGGAGGTCTGTATAAACCAAAACAAACAAACAAACAAACAAAAAATAAGGAGAACAGTCTAGAAGACCAGAGCAAAACCAGGAGAGTGTGTATAGTAACAGGTATTACAGCACAGCATGTAAAAAGAACATGTAACAGTTGCTTAGTTGCAGCTAAATTTTACTGGAAAATGGGCCCAGTGTTGCTTACTCTTTTAATATTTTGAGAGAAGTTTTGAACATCTGAATTTACATAATCTATTGATTTTTAAATAATGTAACTTATTTGCAAATTTAAAAAGTAACATATGTAAAAAGAAATAAGCAAGTAGTAAATTAAAAATCAGGTTTTTGGGCCAATCCATAAAAACCCAACGGGGCCTTGAAGCTGGCAGTGCACAACCTTGGACTGTACTATTTAATTTTCAAAACTTACCTTTGCTTCATGCATGTGACATATATGCATAACAGTGTTTTTCACTATTCTTCAGATAATATATCCTAAATTCCAGGTACCTCTGGCATTTATATCACAGTAATATATATATATATATATATATATATATATATATATATATATATCACCTTCCTTGATGAACTAAAACTTAGCCCTTTAGCAATTCCACCTTCTAATACGTGTTAATTTGCTATTGCTTTGCCCCAAGTGAACTAAATCAAACTTGTGAAAGTCTGGTCCATTGTTGGACAGAATATGTGCCTGCTTACAAGTCATGATCTTTGCAAAATGGTGTGACATTTGCCATTTTTTCATTCCTCACATTTGCATCCATGGAGATTGTAACCTCACTGATAGCTTTATGAACTTAACTTTAGTTAAGTTCACCACAGTGTCATAAACATAAAGGCAGTCAATCTTCTCATGTAAGAAAAAATCAAGCCGAAACCGATTTGGCTCAGTAGATAGAGCTTTGGCCTGTGGACTGAAAGGTTCCAGGTTCGATTCCAGTCAGGGGCATGTACCTTGGTTGCAGGCACATCCCCAGTAGGGGGTGTGCAAGAGGCAGTTGATTGATGATTCTCCCTCATTGATGTTTCTAACTCTCTATCCCTCTCTCTTCCTCTCTGTAAAAAATCAATAAAATATATTTAAAAAAGAAAAAGAAAAAGTCAAGAGATGTACAGTCAGAGTTTGCTCAGAGAAGCACCTGATGTCTAGGCTAGGTCCCATTTCTGGCCAATGTATCCTAATGTGTAATTGTAATGACGAAGACACAGAATCCCACCTCCGGTATAAAGCCAAGATGTTAGGAAGTAAGATGGGGGGTTATCATAGGGCATAAGCTTACTGATGACATTGGTAGTCCCTTTTAGTCAGAAATTCAAGTTTTACAGTGGCCACTAGGCAGTAGTATATGTGCCCTCATATCTGGTCAGCTAATCTGGTCAACCAGACTAAAACTAGGTGCATGAGAGTCTGAGCAAGGAGATATTCATTAACTGGGTACACCGCTGCCCCAAACAAGAAAGAATTCTGTTGCAAGAAAGAACATCTCCTTGCCAGGCATCTGTCAGTACCTGCCTGCCATGGTGATTGTACCCATGTACCTGAGTGCGGGGCTGAATTTCACAGCAAGAAGAATTTGAGAGGTATCAGTGAGGCTAACAAGTTGCTGTTGCTGCTTCTTACTTTATCCTCCTTCTTCTCTCCTTTTTAGAATCCTATGATCAAATCTTATGAAATCACTCACTACAGAAAAATGGAAATAAAGGTGGTAGAGCCCACTGTGTCTATTGGCAAGCTACCAGCACGAGCTACTGTAAGATGATTCGAAAGGATGGGCAGGGGACAGCGCCTACCTAAGCTGTCATGCATTATTAATCTGTCTCTGACACTGTAATTACCTCCTCGTTCTGTCTCTCCAAGCTTGCAAACAACTGCACTTAGCCTTCTTCTCTGTGGATGAATTAGCGAGCATTTCATACTGTGGTCTACAGCCTGTTACCACATCAGAGTTCACATGCGAAACTCCCCCTAACTTGTAAGTACATCCGAAATTATAATAGACGTGGGGTACTCTCTACCCCCTGTGTGGATGACAGCTTCAGGGGGTGTTTTCTGGAACCTCACTTCCACCGGCTCAATTACCAGATCAATTTAGAACATGTCTGGGTTATTTTATTTGCAAGGTGAAACAAGTCGGAGACTTGAAATATTTTTTCTTCAATTATTGTATAAAAAAAGTTACACAGAACATAAAATCAGTTTTGACTCCTAAAGATTTAAAGAAAAATAAATGGATATAGAGCATAACTGATGAATGCAGGGGGAAGTACCACTACCCAGCCACTGTTTATGAAACAGTGAGCTTTTATATTTTAAAACAACAATTACTATTTTGTAATAAGAAAGCATATCTAAAGGGACCTCATGAAGGAGAGATAAAAATATGCAAAAACTCAGAACTGTAATAAAGGACGGGCTGGCAGGGGTTCTAGATAAAATATTTGGACACAACATATTTTCCTTTCTCCTATAATTCAATTCATAGTACTACCAACCCATTCGGTTCAATCAGTGCTAAACTAAATATGTATTTTCCAGTGAATTATTTCCAGACATCAACTGTTATTTCCCATGGAAATCCTAATAAAAATGCCTGAAATGCATTATCTGACATTTTAGTGGATCAGTAAGTAGCTTGTCAATTGCGACTCTAAAATCTTTACATGGTATGGATTTTGGCTTTATGTTCTAAATTCTTGACTTTTTACAGAACGATTTACATCTCCCTGCAGCTATTTAGCAAGGGATGTCTGAAAAATCAAGTTCAATTATAAATAACAGTTTCTGTTACACATCTACACTGCATTATAAAAAGCTAGCAACTGAATAGTTCTGCACTTAATATTGATAAATAATGTCTCAGACTTGCTAAGTCAGCAATGCCTATAGCTGAGGAAAAAAGAGCTGACTCCATGAGCTGAAAATCCTCTCTCTTAATCATACTAAGCCTTATTAATACAAGGATAAAGAATTTAGCAAAGCTTGGCCAGGTTCCCTTCTAAAATGTTAAGATAAATGTTTTTTAAGCAACTGCTTTTGTCATGTACTCAGTAGACACCTTTTGCAAAAACTCATGGATCTTTTGATATTGCATCATATACTTATCAGTACAGAAATTCAGCTTATTATCAGCTAAGACAGTGTTTCCCAAAGTGTGGTACACGTACCCCCAGGGGTACAGGAAGAGTTTGGTGGGGATATGCGTTGCACTGGAGTTTGTGGGGATATGCACTGCACCGTGCTTAGTTGCGCCTAATTCTACATTCTCATGAGTCAAGTCAAGGCAGTCTTATGAGGCGTGAGGTCGTCTGGTGTGGAAATAAATGTTATTTATAATATAACTTTTATTTATATTTTATTATGAATAATCTTATTTTTTGTTTATTATTATTTTGTGTATGTACCAAAAAAGAAAAAGAAAAAAAAAATATATATATATATATATATATATATATATATATATCTTTATTGTTATCAAAATACATCCATTTTTTTTTTGATGAGGGATACTCAGCGTTACGAAAATTATAGAAAGGGTGCACATATGTCAAAAGTTTGGGAAACACTGATAAGGCATTCAACACTAAAACCCATAGAGATCCGAGATCTTAATATTATTGTTAAAATGCAAATTATATTGTTTTCTGTTTATGGGTTTTTGAAAATTATTACTTAGAACATCTATTTGAAGGTTCTTCCATTCATTCATTCACTAATCAAATAGGTATAGAATAATGGTTACAATTTAAACACTGGATGGAAACAAGGTAGGTAGCCTCAGGTCTCATGCACTCTTAGCCCAATAATAGACTCTACACTAATTTAAGCTAACCATTAATTATAATTATAACAATGGCTCCAAAGAGGAAAGATCAACTGCTGTAAAAGTACATTCTGTTTGATTCTAACAGAACCTACAGAATCAGAGAATAACCCCTCTGAGGAAATAACATTTAAGCTAGAATGTGAAGAGGGGGAAAGAATTGGTCAAGAGAATGGTTGAAGAGATTAAAATTATAACAAAAGCAGATTGAACCACAGGTGCAACAAATAAATACAATAGAATTACAAAGAGCCTGAAAGAAATTGAGAGAAGCTTAATATTTTATGAAAGGTAAGAGAAATAAGATTATGTTGGAGGCAGAGCAAGGTCAAACAGGATATTCTATGTAGATTGTTAGACTATAGACTTCAACCAGAATCTATATCAGACTTTATATTTCCACCAACTTTATGTTTCTACCAATCTTTATTAAAACTAAAGCAACTTTTTATTTTTATTTTTTATTTGTTAAATAATTTGAAAGGAATTGTGGTCAGATAATTCATTTTCTAAATATTCATGTTCTATTCATCCAAGAAGGTACATGCATAGAATTAAAAGCCCGTTGACTAAAATGGTTAACTCCCAAAGCACTCAAAGGATCACAGCAAAAATGTTACACAACATACATTAAATGTTCCAAATTTTCCTAAAGATAAATTCCCTTTACTCTTTTAAGAATTTTACCTCTGAAACAAAAGTGTCAAAAAAAGCCAAAGTATTATTTATCAGAGATGCATACTTTTGTAACTGAAACCTTAAGTATAATGACAGAAATGGCAGTGTGGTGAAGAATATGTCCCAGGAAGCAAAATACATTCATCTCAAATGACGAGGTGAGAAAAATTTTTGTTCTGAATGAACTGTATGAGGGTTATTTCATCACTATTTCCAACAAGCTCAAGCAGAAACTCCATTAAATATTTGATCAGTTTGTAAAAGACCAGCATGTACCCTTTAAGCCATGAATACAAACATCTTGATGGCAGTTGAAGGCATGACAGACCCATAACAAAGATCATGCATGATAAAATTATGCAGTGTTGGCACATCCTAACTGCCTGTGAAAATAAAAGTGATGAAAACACAGAACAGCAAAGGAGAGCTAAAGTTAGTTATAAAATAAGCTGTGTTTGGGAGATAGCATTGGTGGCTGACTCAGGAGGTTACAAACTAACACTCAACTCACATTATTTCATATATAAAATGAGGATTTCTCAGTCGTGTAGGCCAGTGTTTCCCAAACTTCCCTCATGATGAGAATCACCTGGTGGAGTTGTTAAAATACAGATTCCTGAATCCCAACTAAGAAGTGCTAAACTAGAGTTTTTGGTAACATATAGGTAAAATTGTATACTTAACTAGTAGGCCAACCTGTCAACCCATAATAAACTGATTTTATATTGTACAAAAAGGCAAAGAGGACACACATTAACAACTGACCTTGCTGCTAACCACCCTAAAAATGACTTTAAGACTGAATGTAAAGGGATAGGTCAGAAGAATATTCTCCAAGGGGGGTGAGGAGGGAGTTTGGAGAATGCACTTGCATGAATTTTTAAGATAAATTAAAAATAAATTGGATGGTTGCCTTTCAGTGAACTAAGTTGCAGAACTGGAATCATTTAAATGGGTAAATATTTTGATTTGTGTCTTTCTATAAACAAAGCAAGCTCTTGGTGAATTATAATGCCTCTTCTCTCACTTTGCTAGAATTTTAGGTTAAAGTATGAGAGCCCTCCTATGATCATGGGAATTGATTGACTCTTCTCTAAAGAGAAGAAATACAGCATTCATAAAGAGAGTTCATTAATACACAACCCCTTGTATGAAGAAAGTTCAGTTATTAGATACCCTGATAGATACTTCTCTCAGTTAAGAAAATTAATAAATACACTTCTAAACCATTATCAATGTAGATTTTAAAATCCCTCACCATGTCTCATTGATAATAATATGAACAAAGATTTTAAACATATCAAGTTTAGGAAATATTCACTTTTTAAAATGTTATTGATTGATTTTTTTAGAGAGAGAGAAATAAAGAAAGGGGGAGATAAAGAGAGAGGGGAACATTGATTTGTTGATCTAATTAAACAAATATGCAGAGCTTACCTGACTGAGACAGCTGTCACTCCACTGATTCCATGTTGAATTGAGCTGATCAGTTTGTTTAGTCAGATGACCAGGTTTTTGCCAATGACTTTATAAGTATCTCTCCCAAATCCTCATGTTCCACCAAATGCAATACAATTTCTAAGAGAGAGTCTACTGTGATTAGATGACCATTCTAAGATTCCCTGCTTTCAGATAACTCTAAGTCTTTTTGTCAGATCATTATTAGATTTTGAAAACATAGCTTATACCTCTTAGTTTTTAAATACTTTTTCAATAATGAGGTTTCCCCAACTATAAGATCTACTACCAGAACTTTGCAGCTGGCCTACTCAAAACTTTGGATATATTCAAAATAAAATATCCATTCACCAAGACTCCTGGGTTGCAAATAATACTAACATATCTATAATCTTAATATGCAAAATACCTCTTTGTAGTTTACTTAAATGAGGCTCATAATAACCATTTTTGGTCAGTTTTGTTATTAAGACATTTTATGAAGGAGGCTCAGATTAGCTAAATGCTATGTCATCCAGATACTGAGCATTAAAAGTAGTACTTAGGTCAGGGAGCTTCTAGAGTCCAAAGCTACTTTCTTCATCTCCAAGCTACTATTCAGTGCAAAGTAGAGAGACAGGTTCTCCAGAACACTGCTTCTCAAACTAAAATATGCACCAAATCACTTGAGGGACTTGATGAAATGCAGATGATGACCCTCTAGATCTGGGGTGAAGTCTGAGATTTTAATTTCTAACAAACTTTCAGGTCTTGATAATACTGCTGGTAATAGTCACACTTTAGCATGCAAGGACAATGCACAGTAGATAATCAGAAATGTTTATGTTATATTTATGCAGCACTTAAGTCTCTGTTCTGACCATACTTCTTTTTGTTTGGGGGGAAGATACATTCTGATTTAAGCACATATTGCTTTATTGATTTTTGAAATTATATGTAATTTCATCCTTATCATCTTCATAAACCATACTAAGTTATGTTTATCCAATTATTAAAAAGAGAGGTGTTAGCCGAAACCAGTTTGGCTCAGTGGATAGAGCATCAGCCTGCGGACTGAAAGGTCCCAGGTTCGATTCCGGTCAAGGGCATATGCCTTGGTTGCGGGCACATCCCCAAGAGGCAGTTGATTGATGATTCTCTCTCATCAATGTTTCTAATGCTCTATCCCCCTCTCTTCCTCTCTGTAAAAAATCAATAAACTATATATATTTTTAAAAATCATCTCATAAAAAGAGAGAGAGAGGTGTCAATAAAGGAGAAAATGCACACTGCTACATAATATTTTACATTTATTTTTACATTGCTTAAATTCCTTGCTACTCTGAAACCTTTATTATAAGAAACTCAAAGCAAAGTAATGACACCCTGAAGAAAATCTTCATTTTTGAGCACACCAAATAATCATCAAACATTTTCAAACAAACAAAACTCCTAGGTGAGTATATTGTTCTCAACCAAAGAGATTAATCTCAGGTTCTATAATAATAGTAAGTTGTTGTCAGATTTTCCAGCATAATGGCTAAAGGAAAATACCGGCCTAGGTAAAAATTCAACTATTGTATACAGTACCCCGCTCTCATAAAACATTAAGTATACATTCCATTACTTTAACTGGGAAGAGCAAATATTAAATTCACAACCTAGCATGTGATAATTTTTATGCATCAGACAGAAACTGCTTAAGATAATTTTCTTTTCACATTGAGGAAAATGTCAGAACAAATATCCCAAAAGTTTGTCCAAAGCTGGAATTTTATACATATTTCTTTCTATAAATGTTCTTATTTCTCTAAGCTAAAAACACAAAACAAAGCAAAATGAGAAAGTAATTGACCATGTTTGGAAAAAAAAATTTAACTCTTAGTCCAAACAATGCGGTCAGCTAGGCTCAGCAATTTTTGTGTTCACTAATAAAATGCTCCCAAAAAACTCAGGTAAAATGATAAAATCCACAAAGGAAGCCCCTGTGCTTACATGGTCAATTAGAAATCTGAATATGCACAGCGACTTGAGGATATATGTGTAAGGCATTTACTTGATGTTCTCATGAAAACATATAGTTTATCAATTCAACAAAGTTCAAAGTACCTTCATTTTAAAGAACTTAGAATGAAATAATAAAAATGAATGGCATATTCTTAAATATGTTAATGAAGGCAAATATCAATTTAAATTTTTGATGCTGTTATTGTTAGTAGATTGCATAAGAAAATCCCCAATAGCACAAAATAGTTACTTTGATAATGCCACAAGCCTCAATATCTGTCTATAGAAAATCAGTTTACAATGGTAGTATGGAACTTCTGGTATTTGAATAATAAATTTCCTTAGTAGAGTTTAAATTTCCCATTACTGGTTTATGCACTAATCATTAAAGACAAATTCAACTTTGTATCACTGAAATTATCTTAGCTCAGACTGGCTTGGCTCATATCCATTCCTAAGGAATCACAACTTATTTCCCATCCACTCTTCATTTTCAAGTTATATCTCATGTTGGTCTTATTAGCGTATTTATTATAAAAGTAAAATAATAATTTTTGAAAGTTGAGGAAATGTGAAAAAGCATAAAGGAAAAAAGTTCTTGTGAACTTTATCAGAAGAATATCACTTTCACTCTTTGTAAGTGTGTGTGCGTGTGTGTGTGTGTGTGTGTGCGCGCGTTTGTTTATGTTAGAATATTTCTAAATAGTAACAAGCATTCTATACTCCCAACATTCTTTTCTTATTTTACCTTAAAACATATTCAGGCAAATTCCCCATTTAAGATTATAATGCAATGTCCATCCATTCGATCTAAAATTTCTTTGAAATACCATAAAAGTATGGAAATTCAAAACATCAATAAATGCTATGGTATGAAACATACATGCACATCTGGCAACCTAGATTCAAATAACCCCAGAGTTTTATGATGGTTGTAGATACCGTTTAACTAGTTTGAATGAATAATTGCTGATTCTCTGCCAGGCCATTGGGTAGGTATTGAAAACATAACCTGCATATACATATGTTATATAAGCATATTACTAATCTACCTAATAAAAGAGTAACATACTAATTGACCGTACCTTTGCAACACCCACCAGATAGGTGTCAATCAGGAGTAAGTATGAAAGTTAATCTAACAATGATGGTGGGTTAATTTGCATACATGGATGCTGAGCAGCCAGGGATGGGGCAGGATGCTACATCATCACCATGGTGACAATGGAGGTGTTCAACACCACCCCAGCTGCTCTGGGCCTCTGGGCAGAGTGGGAAGGTGGAAAGGCAGTTAGGGCCAGAGCGAAGGTGGTTCCAGCAGCCAGGGGAAGGAAGGACCATTCTTGCATAAATCTTCATGCATTGGATCTCTAGTATATTATAAAGATCTAAAATATATATAAAGATATTATGAATAGATGTATAGATATATCTCTCTATATAAAGATAGCATGTTATTATTCTCTAATTCTCACAGCTTAGTAAATAAAAAATAAACCATACTTGCTTTTATTTGGCACTAATATGTCCCTTTCCCCTAAAATAAAATACTATCCTCATAAAAGTTGATTTATCTGAAACAGCCAGATCATTTATCACTCAGTGGGTTAACTCAAAGCCATGATATAAATCATTATAAAGTGTGCATGTGGCTACATATTATACTCTATCATTTACTAATCATTTATGATAACTGGAATTATGTTCACACCTTAAGTTTACATGTACTTGATAGAATTAATGAAGTCAACACTATTTTGCACTAATCTCTATTATATATCATATATCATGTCAATATGATGGACAAATATAACAAACTGTAGAGTTCTCATATAAAATAAATATTATTAAAGCATTTCTTATAACTTTAAGGAGAACAAAAACATTCCATTGGCCAAACCTCAGGAAATTTACAAAAGGTGAAGCTTGGAACTATGTTTTTTTCCCTTTCCAAACCTCATGAGAAATGATTTACAATAAAATAGTCAGTCCTGTGTGCTTCCTCCTCCCCCCGCCCCCCAGCATTTATGTCAATACATGAATATCTAGTGCTCAAACCAATGCCAAGCTTGTTGAGAGTTCCCACTGATGACTGTCTGATAGTCTCAGGGCTCCTGCAGAGACTCAGTGCCACTCCTCAATATCCCTTGGAAGAATGACTCTTGAGTTCTTGCAACCAGGAACAAATTACTTTACAGCCGCAATTTCTGGAGTCTGGATTATAACAGTTTCCTGCCACTCAGCTGAGATAGAGGAAAAGACATCCACATTCCCCAATACAAGCTTTGTGTCCCTATAGATCAGCTTCCATTTTAAAAACTAAACAACCCTAAATAAAAGAAAAACTACTTAATTGCTCATACATGGATTAAGGAAAAAAAAAGATAGAAGTCCTGAGGAATATTAAGAGCCAGACATATTAATCAGTGACTCAGTAAGAACATGAATGTGGTTACAATAAAAATGTAAACAGTGTGGGTGGGCTTTGGGCCCAGTGATGAAGAAAGCTCGCCAGGACCTTGCTATCGGACCATTAGACGTAGCCAGCTAGCTTGAAAGGAGGCTGTCAGTGAGGATTTCAAGAAAGAGAGGCCGGCCCCTAACTATCCTACATAATAAAGGCCAATATGCAAATCAACCAAACTACAGAACAACGGGTGGCTATGTTGTGCACGGACCACCAGGGGTCAGACACTCAACACAGTAGCTGCCCCCTGGTGGTCAGTGTGCTCCCACAGGGGGAGCGCCACTCAGCTAGAAGCCCTGAGCCAGGCTCATGGCTGGTGAGAGTAGTGCTCCCTGTGGGGAGTGGGTCTAAGCCATTAGCTGGACATCCCCTCAAGGGCTCCCAGACTGCGAAAGGATGCAGGCCGGGCTGAGGGACCACCTGAGTGCATGAATTTCATGCACCAGGTCTCTAATTTGAATGAAAGTCAGCTTCTCTGGTTTTAGAGCTGAGAACCCTGCCACTGCAGAGCAGAGGCAAAGCTTCCCTTCTGTGCTGAAATCCTGATGCACAGGCTGTTTATGCCACTCAGCTACGAGTGGTTTGTTTGCAGTGAGAGATGATTCATAAACAAATTGCTGCTTAGAATGAAGCAGAGTTGCATCTGCATTCCAGCTCTTGAGTTCTACATTATGCTTCCAGAATCCTCTATGCTTATAGAATAATTTCCCCTTTTTACTCATTAGTCCAAATTGAGTTTCACTAACTTGCAATCAGAGAGCCCGAACCCATCATACAATCAACAGAAATAAACATATTTTTAAAGTTCATCATATATATATTTCTCTCAAGAAATTCTCTCTCTCTCTCTCATATATATATATATATATATATATATATATATATATATATAATGAATCTACTTTCATTCATTTATGTTTAAGCTTAAATCACTTCTTTTGTTCAAGGAATTATACAGTCATCCATTTAATCACCTTGGAAATATTTATTGAGCTCTTTCAATGTGTAAGGTAGTGGGTGAAGAAGAGAGAAGGATACAAAGAATTACATAGCTTCTGAGTAGTTAAACACACAGGAGCAGAAATTAAAAATATAAACAGAAACAGACACATTTCCTTAATTTGATGGTGCATCTATTTTTCACATTTTAAAATTAGGGCATGTCTTATGATGGATGGATGCGTTTCATGTGGGAGTGTTTCTTTATTCCCCTTGAAAAACTGCTATTAAATCTACAAGGTGCTCCCAACCGTCTAGGATGTTTTAGAAGGGAGGCAATACCATATAGCTAGCATGAGATAACTAACATGTGTGATATTAGGATAGTTAAGATTCTCACCAGCTGACACAGATGAGAAGACATCAGAGCTGGGTCTAGAAGAAGAGATACGACATTTAACAAGGAACCCCTATGGGTCCTATATAATAAAAGGCTAATATACAAATCCAACAAACAGCAGAACGACTGGTCGCGATGACACCACTGACCACCAGGGGGCTTATGCTCAATGCAGGAGCTGCCCCCCTGGTGGTCAGTGTGCTCCCATTAGGGAGCACCATTCAGCCAGAAGCCGGGCTAACAGCTGGCGAGCACAGTGGCAGTGGAGGGAGTCTCTCCCACCACTGCAGCAGCTGGCAGCTCCCGAACTGCAAGAGGGTGCAGGCCTGACTCAGGGACCCCCTTGCGTGCACACTTTTTGTGCACCAGGCCTCTTGCCTATAATAAAAACTTTGTTATAACCTGACAAGAGGCCTACATAGTAGGAATTACCTTAATTTTTATGATCATAAAACTGACATTCAGATCAGTGAGGAGAAAAAACAAATCCTTGCATTTTCACACTCCGATAAATTGCGGCATCCTCTCTTTTCAGAAGTCAGTAACAAGGGGATTCTTACTGAACTTACTGCAGGTACTATGTAATGTGTGCTACATGCAGTGTTTCAAACCCTTTAAATACAGTGAGACGCAATAGGCAGTACTAACATTATCGCCACACTAGAGATGGGGGACACTGAGGTCTTGAGGCATAAAGTAATTTCCCCACGATCACCCAACTAAGAGTGACAGAGCTGGAGAGAGTGCAAACCACAGCAGTCTGGCAAAGGGGTCTGCTCTTAACCACTCTCAGGACCACATTCAGCCCTTCCTCCCGAACTTCTGGCTGGCCAATTAAAAACCGCAGTCCCTGAATCTTGAGTTCCCTTACCCAACTGTACAACTGACAGATTTACAAGCCAAATAATGTATTGCTACCTCTGAGCAATCTCCTTGGGGGCAGAGGTGTCTGCCTGTTTTGTTCACTGATGCGTCTGAGCCTGGATTCATGCCTAGCACAAGATAGGAGCTCATAGATTATTTGTTGAATAGATAAATGAATGATTTTTTTTAAACAAAAAGGAGATGAGAGAGTGTACTACATGAGTGCACCATAATTAGAGAAAAGCAGGCAGAGCCGTGCTGGTTGCGCTCTGAAACACTGACCCGCGCGGACTGGCCAGGGGTCAGGCCTAAGCGGGAGAGATTGGTGTGAGCAGAAAGGAAGGTGAAGCCACCCACCACCAGGGCTCCGAGGCACCAGCTTCTGCTCCCTCACATTTCCATTGCAGCTTATTCAGCAACAGACACCGGAGAGGAGGCTAAAGAGGCATCGGAGTAGCTGCGTGGCTCATATTTTCCCTTCCTTTGGCAGCTATTTGCTCGATTTGCTGCTGACACCACGATTTTGGCGACTTAATGATACAATTGTTTCTGAAAACGACACAGAAACGGACACCCTCAGCCGTTTTAATTGGCTGCCCTGATGAAGCAGAAGCTGCTGTTTTCTGATTTCATGTGAGAGGGGGTGTGGGATGCAGAGAGGTTGGGAGAGAGAGAGCATTTACTTCCATTAAAAAATAATAAATAAAAAAGGTAAAAATCTTAGGGGGAGATGTGAGGCTCTGCCTCTCTAATTAAAGTCGCTACCTGCACGCCACCCACTAGGACACCTAGGAAGATCACTCCATCCCCACACAGACTTTCTGTAATTGTTTACCCTCCAGTGCAACCTGCCTTTTAGTCAATGGAATTTCGCTTGCCATAGGAGTGCTCCATTACTTTATGTCAAGTTAGCTCTGAAGTGGTTTGCTCTTCCTAATAAATCTTAGCAAGAAGCATGACGCTGTGCTAAATGCCCAATCCCCCCCCCCCCCCCGCACAGTACCCAGGTTTCTGGGCTTGCTGTGCCATCAGCTCCTGCATCTGTACACATGGCCAGACCTTGCCGCCTTCTCAATGCTTGAACTGATGCATGAAATGTGGTGACATTGATATTTTCTGTTAGTGCAAAAAAAAAAAAATGCCCCTCTGTGATGTCGGAGCCTCCTCGCAGGGGACTGGACCTCTTTGGATGCTGGGTATTCGACAGAGAAGATATGAGAAGCTGTAGGAATATAAGAGAATCTTTATTGTAGCCCAAGTCGCTGTCGCTATGACAGGAGCTATTAGACTAAGTTCTTCAAAGCAAAGTAGCCTCCAACATAGGAGCTATACAGGAGCCTTCCTGAGAGCTACAGCCTCACTGAGCAGCCGCCTCCGAACTGGCTGACTGCTGGTCAGCCACATACTTTAATACCAACTCAGACAAAAGAGGTTCCTTTCCAAATAGTGGCCTCACTGAGCTACAGGAGGCACGCTTGCACAACGTACACAGTCAGATAGCTGTGCCCCTGCTTCTGGCACCTGCATATCACAACATAACCTTGAGCATTCTGATTAAGATTCCCATGCTCAGGGTGGCCTTGAACACCCTCGCACTCTAGACAGGGCCCCCACACCCTCCTTCTGCCAAATGCTATGGAGACCACATCAAAATTGATATGTATTCCTGGTCTTCATTTTTAACCTACAAAATGAAATACTAGCTTTCTAAACAAGCCAATTTACATGGTGATTAAAAAAAATCAAGGTTAGTACACAGAATAGTGTTACTGATGCCTAAATGCTACAGCTAAGCATCGTACACAAAAGTCAGTGTAAATGACTTCAAATGATTAGTATTTAGCACATTCCTCTTCCTAACAAACTAACTTTCTCAAAAGTACATATGAAAGTCCCATGGAGCCCGGCGAGTGTTGCTCAGTGGCTTATTGTTGGTCACCCATGAAGCAGGAGGTGAGGGCACATTTCTGGGTTGCAGGCTCAATCCTTAGTAGGGGGCATGCATGAGGCAGCTGATCAATGATTCTCTTTCATCATTGATGTTTCCATCTCTCTCTCTCCCTCTTCCTTCTTCTCTAAAATCAATAAAAACATATTTAAAACAAAATCCATGGAAAGACAATGGGTAAGCATAAATAAACAAGTGCTCCACTCAGCAAAAGGCTTTGTGGGGCATCATTCCTTTGTTCTTGTTCTGGTTTTGTTTTGCTTTTGTTTTTGCCTTTGTAATTAAAATAAGTATATGCAGTGCTGACTAAATATTGTGGCATTCTAACCAATATTAAGCCAAACATAGGTGACAGCCAAAGCTGAATCCCAGAATGTGGATGGAAGGAGATGAGTAAGCAGCCAGAGAAAAGAAAAATCAGAACAGTTTTGGGACAGCACTAGTTTAATGTGGCTCCCAGAGTCATCACGGGGAAGGGAAAGTGATTGAAGGATCATGTGTGGGAGGTTAGTTTGGGCTAGCACATGGGACCTACAACTTTGATTATGTTCTATGGGTGAAAAGGAATACAGGCTAACCTGACAAGCTCAGAGAAGGCCTATGTGGCAGCTCTGCTAACTCAGAGACCTAACGTAACCACAAAAGATGGTCTGAAATTAAAGTTTTTGAACCAAAAGCAGTTCATGGCAGGTAGCCATGTCCTAGGCTAGAGTCTTCCCTGACAAAAGTCTATCTTTACCTTAATTGACCCTCTCTGTTATCTTTTGCATAAGCCATAACATATCTTTGGAATGTCAAGGTAACTCCCCTTTTTCAAGACCCCCTCAGGGCACAACCAATGCACCTGGCCTAGACTATAAATCCTCTCAGGGTTACTGTTATCATGTTAATAGCTGACTGTTAACTATCCTATCCCTACCTATGTGAAAGATGTACTAGCCTGTGTCTACCACCTTACTTTTCATCCAATCCCAGAGATCCCCAGCCCCCTTTACTTTCTCCCATCTCCCTAATTTATTGCATGTAAGCCATTAACATCTTCTCCTTGGATTGAAATGTATAAAATAAGATGCAAAACCACCACTCTCTGGAGCATTATCTCAATTTGTTGAGGTTTTCTTTCCCGCAACTGCAACGGTCCATAGTTTGGCACAAATAAACTCACAAACATTCTCTACATGTTTGAATGTTTCTTAAATTGACAGTTCTATTGACCAAAGTTCAGTCACAGTAAGAACTAAACAAGAAGAGAGTCAAAACCGGTTTGGCTCAGTGGATAGAGCATTGGCCTGCGGACTGAAGTGTCCCAGGTTCGATTCCGGTCAAGGGCATGTACCTTAGTTGCGGGCACATCCCCAGTAGGGGGTGGGCAAGAGGCAGCTGATCAATGTTTCTCTCTTCAATGTTTCTAACTCTCTATCCCTCTCCCTTCATCTCTGTGAAAAATTAATAAAAATATATTTAAACAAGGAGAGAAATTGGGGTCAATGGGCATGGGTACACCAACAGTTAAAAAAAAAATTATGTTCAGAGCATTTTTATGTCTGTTCCAGATGATAGGATATTTAAAACAAACATTGTTTAAAGCAAAGAAGAAGAAGAAGAAGAAGAAGAAGAAGAAGAAGAAGAAGAAGAAAGAGGAGGAGGAGGAGGAGGAGGAGGAGGAGAAGAAAAGAAAGTTTTCTTTTTTATTAGTGACCAAAAAAAAAAAATGCTGGCAAATAACTATAAGGCAGTAGATGACAAGAGCTATATCAGAAACCAGACACTAAGGCATTAAGGGTGTGAGTGAATGAGTCTCAACAATGATGACAGAAAAGTGATATTAGAACCAGGCTATAAAGGACAATGGGAGCTTTGGAATTTGGAGATAGAGATGAATGTCATTCTCTATAGAAACAGAGATGAAATGTTGCCCGGTGTGTGTAGGAATCAGACCTCTGTGATCCATCTCCAGCAAGGTTGGCTTTTGATGGAATTGACTGAATTTCCCCAGGACAAACTGAATATAGGGAGGAGGGAAGAGGAACAAAGAACTGTGCATGTGGGCCTACAGGTGGAAACTCCCAAAGCAAGTGCCTCAGCTAGACAGGGGAGGTAGAGGCATCTAGAAAGGCCTCAGCCTAATTTTTTTCAAATGGTCCAATGGGAGACAGTAAGACCTTGGTGATATATGAGGAAATAGGTGACCTCATAGCACTCAGCCAATGAGGATCCAGAGGAGGGACTACATTAATAGACTATATATTTCCTGCCCCAACTGTGTGCCTTACAATGGAAGACCACTTTTGAGAATGTATTAAAAGTCTACTTTTCACCATACTTCTATTTCTGAGTCCATCATTTGAAATTTAGACAGGTGAGCCATTTCTCACATATGCAATTAAAAAACTATTTTAATCCAGGAGGTTTGGAATGGAGGATACCCATTCAAGAGCAAAGTTAGGGAGCCATTATACCAAGTAGGGCAGGTGAATTAATTGGCTTGCAAGTATATCAGCAAATACAGGAAACCGCTGAACTTTGCTAGAATATTTAATTCTTTTAAAAAACAAGAGTTCTTTCTTTTTCAATTTTATATCTTTAAAACTTAGTGCCCAATTTTTGGTTGAATAAATGTGGGGGGAAAGTATTGTATTAAAATTGTTTTTAAATCTCTTTAGTAAGTGCAATTTTAAAAACAGAATCCACCCTCAAATCCCATTATAAGTGTATGCATTTTGTTATAAATTCAAATAAAATTTAATCAAAAGATTCTTAAAAATAGGTTTAGAAATATAGATTTATAGAAATATATATACTACCAACATAACATGCTTTACTTTTCTTAATGTCATATTCCAAATGGATTTAGATATAGTTATAAACTTAATAGGAAATTTAAATAGAAAATTTATGTGTAAAATATCAGGCACAGTATAAGTGAATAAGCAAATTCAAAACATTTTAACATACAGAAGTTGTACTTCTGCCAACATAAATATAAAACAAGACTTTGTATATGTATTCAAGAAACCAAAAATTTTACATGCAATTAAAATAATACTATGTCAGCAAACTTTTTAACAATATTTAAACCAAAAACTTAATATGCTTATGTGTCAGAAAATTTATATGCCTTAGTTTGTTTAATACCTAGAATAACTTTAAAACTCTATGAGTCAGACAGGGGAAGAAACTGAGGCACAGAAACACTTCAAAACTTATATAAGGTCATACAAATAATAAATGGTGAAACCTATGGTATTATGCATATTATGTTTCCCTATAATCTATTCTCTTATCTGTGTGCAAAACTGTCTCCCATAAGATGATATTATATTTTATATTTTAAAGGGTTTTTTTAAAGAATCCTTTTTCTTTAAAACTTTTATAGTAATATAACATTAATTTATCATCTTGGGAAACAAAGCAAATAGTTTCCCTCATTTTCCTATACCAGATATTAAAGACTCAGGATATGTGTTTTATCTCTATCCTATGAAACTCATTCTATTTTTAGCCCAAAGACCAATTTAAAAGAAGAAATATATAAATGGAATATCACTGGGTCTTGCTAACAGTGTCATAGTCATAACCAAGAAACAACACTGAGAACATTATGTTCAATTCTCAGTACAATGGGCTACCAGGAGTCAGTCACTGCATAAACTCATCTTTTTGGCTAATGAATGATATTCAAACAGAGGACTGATTCTTCAGACAATTGCCGATAAATCGAATGCTAAGTATGTGTCCATACCAATGTAGCCTTTGATTGATAGACTACATTCACAAATAGAAAAGTGAAACAGACAAAAGAACTGTCAGTTACAAGCCAGTAATACACTATTCAACAAATTATAATTTTGTGTGTCAGACACAATCTTATTGATATGCATTGCTCACATCAAACCCTCACAAGATTGGCCTGTTTTAACTTTTATTACATCTATAACAAAGGTGTAGTGCAACTTTCCTTTCTCAACCAAAACATCTAACTCGCCTTTTCATTGCAAATAACTAACGAGCCAAACAAGATGTCAGATGTCAAATGGTATATATAGAATTGACTTGAATTGACCTTCCATCAAAGCGGTGCCTTCACAGAAGTTCAGAAATTTTAATGTGTATTAGTTTGACAAAAAAAAAAAGGATCTCAAATGGCAATGATATTGCCTTGGAGAGAGATAATCCATGTTTGGAACAGGGGGAATAATTTTTTTTCCCTAGGAAAGCAGTACAGACATCCAATATGGAAGGAATAAATTTAGCAGATATATTGCATAAAGGCAAATTAATATCAATTAAATGAAGTGCATTCCTGAAGGGGGTCTGGAATCAAAAATGTAATTCAAGAGAGGAAAAAAAACACAATTCTGAATAAAGTTCCAGAGGTATGGATTCAAATGAGCAAGAAGAAAGCAAATGGTTCAGTGTGTAGCTGCAGTACCTGAGAGCTCATAGTTAGGAAGTAGCAAAGTATGGGGGTGGTATAGTTCAGGTTCATTAATGGACGCATATAATTCCCAGAAGAGGAAGGGTTCTAAAATGAGGAAAGTGCTGAGTGTTTAAAATGGAATTAAGAGCAGAAGTCGCCCTGTATTGCATCTAACAAGAGGGCGTGGAGTTTTCAGATTTCTTGCCTCCCCATATGGGTGTGCAAATCCAGCAGTTACCTTTATGATGGGGAATAGTTCTTAATTTCCGTTGCTATTGTTCCTTTGTTATCCCAGCAAAATGCTTTAAGGTAATAGCTACTTCCTACTTGTTTATGCCCCTCAGGAGGAAAACCCTGACTTTTTCCCTTCTTCCATCTGAGTGGCAGGATTAGGTGAAGAGAGATTTTTAAAGCACAGGGAAAGTTTTCCTTCAAAAAGTTTTCTCCTCTAAGACAGGGTATAATAACTGTCATGACCATGACATCCATCCTCTCCCTCACATAAGAGGCATTTGCAAGGTAGACAGGCAGATTGAAAAGGAATTTATGCATTATACAGATGATGTACTTTAGAATTGTATACTCGAAACCTACATAATTTTATTAATCAGTATCAACCAAGTCAATTTAATTAAAAAAATAAACTAATCTGCTGTTTTTAAAAAAGAAAATTCACCTATTTATTCAACAAATACTTATCAAGAAAATGTCAATTGGGAGGAAAATGAATACTGGGTCTATGGAATTACAGGTTCGTTTCTTTGAGGCAAGCCTGACCTAAGACCTGATACAAGAGGTTAGCAACATTTTTTCCCTCAAGGTTACTATAGAAATCTGAGTGATTACAGCTCCTGGGGAGGGGAGATATCTTATTATCTTAAACAGATAAAAATTAAGTAGGAATGCTTGCCATTATTTTTTATATCTATTTGCTCCTTGTTCTACTCACTTCCAACTTTTTACCCATGCAGTCCACCCATCGTAATGCTATCATAATTTTTCCAAGAGTCATTTCTGACTATAGCATTGTATAGATGAGAGCAATAAACAAACACAAAATAATAATGAAAGGCCAACATCACCAATGGACCAGTTAATTCTTTATATAGTAAAATACCATTTTTTTTAGAGCAGACGTCAAAGATTTCTACTAACAAACTCCAGTCCAACTTTTTGAAATAGTGCTTCACTCCTCCTTATCATATCTATGATTTAGCCTATCCCCTATTGCTAAAGTATCCCTGCCCATATTCCATGCTTCTCATACTCTCCTCTTGAAAGAAAATTTTACCCAACCCCACACTCTTTTTAAAACTCTCATTATATTTATCTTGATAAGTCATCAATCTCTAGCAGTAATGTCATTATGTATATGTGGTGCCAATATCTTCCCACCCATTTACAGGTATCATTATAGCTAATGTCTTCTTAAGAAAAAGCTTGTTAAGAAATGCTAGTTGAGAGTCAATAGCAAGAGCAAATCAATTTTTACAGTGTCCAGACCCAAACTGACATCCAATACTCAGTTTTCTCCTAGCACCTTGAAGCATACATTATTCATACAACGGGTTGTACTGTGAGGGCAACCTGAGCTAGCAGGCTAAGTCTGTGCCCAGTGAATCTGCATCCTGATGCATATGCTTGCAAGCCTATAATTAAACCTCAACCCCCTCTCCCTTGTGTCCTAGCCTTGCAAAACCTGTTTCCCTGAATACTTAAGTGATGGAGACCACACATCATGCACAGCTCCCACAAGGAGGTGGACTGCTGACACCAGCCAGGGCCATGGGTTAGAATCTCATTTCCTCCTTACAACCATCATAGGGGCCACCAAAGCCTAGGAAAAAGCCCAGAGGCTGGGAAACAACGAATTTAGGGCTATATAAGACAAAGCCCCACTTCATTCAAGGCCCACCTTTGGGAACAGATTGCCCTGAGCCAACACTGGCACTCTTGTAATGAAGCTCCTTTTCTGGATCTTGCGAGTGTCTGGTTGTCTGTCCCCCTGCTGCCTAGGCATTCTGCGATAACAGTACCATACTTGTTTAGAATGGTGTCCTATTTGCACTGGTCCCTACCTTAAGTGCGGAATGTCATAGTACAAAAAACGTGCATCTTGAAATTAGAGAGATTTACATTTGCAACAAAACCTGACATTAATTGGTCTATGTTCTAGGACAATCTATATCAACCTTCTTAGAGCTTTCGCTTATTTCTAAAATAGGGATAAAGCCATCTCACAATATTTTTGCGAAGATTAAATGGGATGACTCATAGGAAGCTCCTAAGGCATGGACAGCCTTCAAATGGATGCCAGCTTTCTTCTTTTGTCACACTGCCTCATGAACTACATTCTTTCTTCCTAAAAAGAACACCCTGTACCTCATTTTCTAAGTATATTGCAAAGTGTACCGCAGAAGTGAACACAGGGGGCGTACAGATAGTGTCACTGACCACAGGTGGTCTAATCAGGGATGGAAAGAGAGGTTCACTCAGAATTTGCAACAGCGTGCCTGAGATGAGAAGCCGTTATTATGCAATGGGTAAGTCTTGAGCCCAACAACTTGCTCTATGTCAGCAGACTTCACTTACTAGTAGTGGGACTCTGAGACGGGTCCTTCACTTCTCCGGTTCTCCATTTCTTCGCCTGCAAAAATGAGGACATCGGACTAGAACCAGGACTTGTAATTTAATTAATTAAAAACAATTATTGGCACATTTATTATGGAAATCAAATATTGTGGAAGTAAAAAAAAAAAAAAAAGCGTGGAAAGCAGAGCTACTCTGGATGATAGAGAGAGGGAATGTAGGGCTCTGCCTGTATATACCAGACTAAACCTGATTTAAGTCTAGACAGGGAATTTCAGAGGAGTCATCAAGAATGGTGATAACTATTCAGACACATGGTCCTACTCAAATAAAATGACAAATTTTATCTCATTTGTCCATGGAGGGATGTTTCCATATCTTTGCTATTGTGAAAAAATGCTGAAATGATCATAAGAGTCCAGGTATCTCTTCAAGATACTGATTTTGTGTCCTGTAAATATACACCCAGGAATGAAATACTGGATCATTAGATAATTCTATTTTTTTACCTTTTTTTGAGAAAACTCCATACTGTTTTCCATAATGACAGATGAATGTATAAAGACAATGTGAACACAAAGACACACACACACACACACACACACACACACACACACACCACGAATATTACTCAGCCTTAAAAATAAAAGAAGGAAACCCTGACCCTTGTGACAACATGGTTAAGCTTATAGACTTAATGCTAAGTGAAATAAGCCAGAAGCAGAAGAACAAATTCTGCACGTTCTAAATTATATATATATAATCTTCCGAAATGTCAAATTAATAGAAACAGAAAATAGAATGGCGATTAGCAGAGACAGGAGGGAAAAGGAATGGAATATAAGGAGATGTTGGCCAAGGGAAACAGAGTATCAGTCATGCAGTATAAACATGTTCTAAAGGTCTAATGTATTACAATGTGACTATAGTTACCACTTGAAAGTTGCCAAAAGGGTTAATCTTAAGTATTCTCACCACACCCACACACAAAAATGCTAACTATATGAGGTGATGGATATGCTAATTAGCTTAATTGTGGTAAATATTTCACAAAGTATATCTACCTCAAATTATTGATTTTTAAAAAATTTTATTGTATTGTTTAAAGAATTACATATAGTATTTCGTATGTCTCATTTTTTAAAAAATATATTTTATTGATATTTTACAGAGAGGAAGGGAGAGAGAGAGAGAGCCAGAAACGTCAATGAGAGAGAAACATTGACCAGCTGCCTCTTGCACACCACCCACTGGGGAGGTGCCCACAACCAATGTACATGCCCTTGACCGGAATCAAACCGGGGACCTTTCAGTCTGCAGACCGACACTCTACCACTGAGCCAAACAGGTTTGGGCTGTCTCCTTTTTCTTAATTAACCTCCCCCATGGAATCCCAACCCAGCACATGCCCTCCCCACCCCCTCGTGTCTGTGTCCATTGGTTATGCTTATATTCATGTATACAAGTCCTTTGGTTGATCCCTACCCTTCCCCTTTCTTCCCACTGAGGTTTGACAGTTTGTTTGATGGTTCTTTGTCTCTATATCTGTTTGTCATCAGTTTATAAAGTTCATTATATTCCACAAATGAATGAGATCATATGATATTTATCTTTCTCTGACTTATTTCACTTAGCAGACTGCTTTCCATGCTGTTGCAAATGGTAAAAGTTCTTTCTTTTTTACAGCAGCATAGTATTCCATTGTATAGATGTACCACAGATTTTTAATCCACTCATCTGCTGATGGGTACTTAGGCTGTTTTCAAATCTTAGCTATGGTAAATTGTGCTGCTATAGACATAGGGGTACATATGTCCTTTCTGATTGGTGTTTCTGGTCCCTTGGGATATATTCCTAGAAGTGGGGTTACTGGGTCAAAACGGAGATCCATTTTTAGTTTTTTGAGGAAACTCCATACTGTTTTCCACAGTGGCTGTACCAGTCCTCATTCCCACCAGCAGTGCACTAGGGTTCCTTTTTCTCCACATCCTCTCCAGCACTTCATTTGTCATTTGTTGATTTGTTGAAGATAGCCATTCTAACAGGTCTGAAATGGTATCATTGTTGTTTTGATTTGCATCTCTTGGATGTTTGGTGACTTGGAGCATGTTTTCATATGACTCTCAGCCTTCTGTATGTCAACTTTGGAAAGGTGTCTATTTAAGACCTTTGCCCATTTTTTAAAATTGGATCATTTACCTTCCTTTTGTTAAGTTGTATGAGTTCCCTATAAATATTGGAGATTAGGCCCTTATTGGATATAACATTGGTAAATATGTTCTCCCATGCAGTGTGCTTTCTTGTTGTTGTGTTGATGATCTGTTTTGCTGTGCAGCTTTTAATTTTGATGTCGTCCCATATATTTTTTTCTCCTTAGTTACCATTGCCCTAGGAGCTATAAAGATATTGCCATGATATATGTCT
Source organism: Vespertilio murinus (assembly GCA_963924515.1). NCBI lineage: Eukaryota > Metazoa > Chordata > Mammalia > Chiroptera > Vespertilionidae > Vespertilio > Vespertilio murinus. Next base: position 134,133,681 of record OZ004708.1, on the reverse strand, counting down.
GATTTTGTTGCCTATGGATTCTTCTAAGATTTTTATGGTCTTCTGAAACATATCCAATTGTACTTCTCAAAAATTAAATTAAGTCATATAACCTTTTTAATTTGAAGGGGAAAATTAAATGCCAAACTTTAAGCCACATTTAATATTCACTGAATATTTCCTAAAATGTAGTTGAAGCTACCAAAGGTATATCTTATGATGTATGGACATATCTCTAGAAAATATGAAGAAAAAAATATTGGGTTATGTAAAGTAATACAACTAACAAATGAGATTGTTCAGATATTGATGTTTTATGTTTTAAAGACCATATTGATCACAAAACTCATATAGATAAGCTGTCTTTACTAGTATACTTTCAATATCACATAGTATGTGTCAAGGTGACCACAATATTGCAGAATGGCTAGTGGGTGCCAAAATCTGGCAAGAAATTATATAAGAAATTAAACATGTACTTTGGAGGGAGGTAAAAACAAAATTAAACATTTAAATATATAGTTCTGAGAAATTTACTTATCCTCTCTAAGCTATAGTTTATTTGTAAAATGCAAATAACAATATTGGCCCTTCCTTGCCTTTGTGTATGTGTTCTGTAATTCAAGTATTATCTGTATAAGAAAGCATTAGATCATATTAAGTGCTTAATGAACACTAGTTCATTTTTCCTTCTCTTATGCAATTTCATATATACAGTAACGTTGGTCAGCATAAAATGTGAAGCAATGCTAGCAACTCAACTTTTTAATGATCTCTTTCACAGTGGTTTCTAACTTTCTAACCTTTAGAGGCTGTTAAAATAAAGTCGAATAATGATACTGCTGTGGCATAAGTGAATGCTTGGATCAATAAATTCTGGTTGTTGGAATAAATTGCAATTAAAGGGGTAGCGCTTGATTGCTTGACAGTGGGTAGTCTTTCTGGCCCACATAAACTCAAGTAGCGGTCTGATTTATAAGCTAATTAGTATGGACTTCACATGCACTTTATTGGGAGACCATCACACCATATTGACTTCTGTCTACAACATGTGTGGGCCTTTGACTTTGTTCTGTGTCATTTATATGTGACAAATCCTCTATACTTGTTAACTTTGCTTGCTAAAGGATGCAGTCATCATGGTAATAAGGTAGAAGATAGAAGTACTCTAAAAATTTCAGTATATCCACTGGCCTTTTTTCTTCCTATTTATATATATTTCAGAAAATATACATCTAGTTATAAATAATAAAGGTGAAAACAGAGTAAATAAGGATGATTATTACTGTATCTTTGCACCAATAGAAAAATGCATGTAAACAATTAATTTATGGTCTAGAAAAACACAGGATAGGTATATTTCATGACAAAGTATTTGAATAATCTATTATAAAGTCAAAATTTAATCTTCAAATAAAGAAGTACACTTACCTAAAGTATAGTTTTGTTTATTCTTAATTTTCATATTCATTGTGAATGTGGTATTTTACATGTAATAAATTCAAACATATGCCTGCATAATTATCTATTGAAATGGGACATTCATAGACTAAAGCAAAGGAATTAAGTAACCTTTGGGTTATAAATTCCATTAAGGCACATGATGTCTATGTATTTTCTTCCATTAGGTATTTACTCACTAGTATATTTCCTACTAAAATGAAAATAAATTAAAAAACAAAACAAAGAATAGCACTCACTATTCCTCAAAAGATATATATATATATATATATATATATATATATATATATATATATAATTATGTGTGTATCTATATATTATGACTGTTTTAAAATAAAGCATTATTCTCATTTAAATAGCTCTACCCCCATGTCTTATAAATGCCACAATTTTTATTTTTTAAAAACAAGCAAAACTCAGAATTATGTAAAGATTCCCTGATGCTATGCCTTGTCTTTTGTCCCATATGATGTTAGGTATTTATTTTAGGTACTGTTAACCCAGTAAATCTCTCATCATACTTCTTATAGTACAATTATGTAATTTTCTGTTTCTGAGCTCTACTTGCCTTTCCCTACCTCTCCTAGAAAGTTTTGTGTAGATTAAAGCAAAAAGACTATTTTCCTTCTTTCTTCTTTTCTTTCTCTTTATTTTTTGTATACTGATGAATTTCAATCACCTACCAGAGTTTCTAATTCATAGCAAGTGCTCCATAATTATTTTTGGATAAAGAAATTAAACAAAATTATTATCACTTATAAATAATCAGAATATGTTTCTGACTTTAATTTACTCATGAATATATATTTTGTTAACTTCGAGTACTCTTTTTAATAGTTTTTCTATATGACAATACTAAAGTATATCACATTAAGGCAATTTAAAAAAAAACACAGTATAAAACATCAGAATGACAGAATTTTAAAGAACTAAATTTAAATTTAATAAAAATCCTTAAAAAGACAAATTAGAAGCAAAATCCATTTCTTAGTTCTTAGTTCATGAAATCTATGTATATAAAAGACTAATATGCAAAGTGTTCCTCTTGGGAGTTGGACAGGGAGACCAGGAGTTTGATGCACTCAATATGATGCACACTGACTACCTTGGGGGAGGCGGAGAGCATGGAACAAAGGAAGGTCTCAGCCAGCAGCCAGAAGCCAGGGAAGGAAGACCCCGGCCAGAAGCTGGATGGCCCCGATAGGCCCCCCGTCACCAGCCAGGCCTGGAGATCCTACCTCTGCAGGAATTTTGTCTCCTCAAGAGCAAAATATATGTCTATTGAGCTGGTTATTTCCAGGACTCAACACAACGCCTGGTTTGTTATGAGGACTTGACTCGTGTTTTAAATGCATCCATCCATCAGCCAATTACCTGATCCATAATGTATAAAATTTAACAATTGTGTATAGTATCAGAAAAAAAAAATAAGGATTTAACAAAGTATAAAAATATATGATATAGTAAGTTAGATTAATATGACACAGAGTACATGTGGTGTAGTTTTGTGGTGATAATTTTCTAAATTACTAAGCTACAAATGATGTTAGAAGTCCAGAAATATAAAATATAGGTGAATAGATACATTTTTAAAATTTCTTAAAGAGCCATTACCCCTTTCTATTCTAAATTTAGTGTCATAGGATTGGAGTTGAAGACAGTATTTGGGAGCATCTTTTGCCCACCCCATAGGCTGATCTGATGAAAGGGAGGCAGCATCTTGTGTTCCTCTCCTTGGGTCACATTTGCTGAAGTCAGTAGTACAACAGGTGCACAGGTGTCAGTCTGAAAGCAAGAGGTTCTATAAATTCCACGGAACGTATGTTCTCAGAGAGGCCTTAGGGCAACAGCTGCATTCTGGCTGCAACTGGGTGTGTCCATCTGTCTGATTTCAATTTGTTTGTAATCTTGCAATAGAATGCTCATGTTGTGTCCTGCATAACCATGGTGCCATTAAAATAAAGAAAACTTTGAAATATTTATAGGTGGTCAAATCCTATCCACAGGGAGAAAGACAATTACCCTCTTTCTCCTCACTTGCTCCTCCCTCCACTTTCATTCTCCAGAGCTGCAGGCAGACACCTCCCCGGACTTCTACCCATTTGCATTTTGCTTCTCTTTTCTTGCTCCTGCCTCTCTCTACACTTCATTGCCTTTCATTGGGGCTAATCCAGACCAGTCCTGCTTTTCATGAGTGCATTCTGTTTTTTTTCTACAGGTTTATTATTCAATTACTTTTTATAAGGCAATATTAAGACCAGCATGAGCTTCAAATTGTAAGTTATTTAAAACTGGCAATCACATATGCCTGTGATCCTCTTTCTTAACGAGAAATGTTATCTAGATTTTTAAGAGCACCACTTAATTTTAGGCAAAGGGGTGCTAGAAAATAGTGTTAGGGGTATAGAATAGAACCCTACAGGTTTAAAACAGAAATGATGAGCACAGACTACAAGTGCTAAAATACTGCCCCATGCATAGCATTCATTACCACAGTCACAGTTCTTTCCCTCTGAGCAAGAATAGGGCCTGTGAATCTTCCTCAATAATAGGCTCTCGGTCAGCTATATCACCCAAGATAAAGCTTTTTATCCCTTAACTAAAAATATAACTTTTCACACACGCTACTGAAAAACATAAAATAGCTTAACCCTTTATTTGCAGATAGCATGTGGCCCATTATTTCTTCAGTTTCAAAATCTCTTTAATTTTTTTTCCTAACAGTAAGAGTGCAATGCAATTACTGGAATGTGGAAATGCATAAATATAGACGTGCATCTATTCACACAACTATGGACACACATGCGCACCAACACACTCAAATACACCCACTCACACATATTTTCTAGCTCTAATCCCAGTCCCTGGAGACAAATCATTTTAGCTCACACTGTGATCTATGTTCCCATCTATGATTTCTAAATAAATTAATTGCTAAATAGCAATATTCACACTTACACATATATATATATATATATATATATATATATATATATATATACCCCTGTTTGACATATTATAGATTAATTTCCATAATCTTTAATATATTTAGAGTGTCTTTTGGATGGGTCATTGATCTAAAAATTAATTTATGACTATGAAAATATGAAACAGATCATTTTCCTTTAGTAATATGTGTTGAATTGAGGATTAATTTTAAAATAATCATGTAAAAGCAATCAAGTTAAATAGAAAAAAAAAATGGGTCATCATTGGCTGGCAGAAAACTTGTCCCCTAAAGATGTCAATGTTCTAAATCCCAGGAGCCATAATTATGTTTGCTACTTGGCAAAGGGGGTATTAGGTTGTAGATGGAACTAAGTTTCTAATATGCCTGGCCAGTGTTGCTCAGTGGTTAAGCATAAACCAGGTGGTCATGGGTTCAATTCTCAGTCATGGCACATGTCCTGGTTGCTGGCTCAAATCCCCAGTAAGGTGTGTGCAGGAGGCAGCCAATCAAAGATTACCTCTCATCAATGATATTCCCATCTCTTCCTCTCCCTTCCTCTCTCTGAAACCAAAACAAACATATATAAATAACTGCTAATCAGCTGACTTGAGGTGGTGGAGAGGATCCTGGATTATTCAGGTTTGCCCATTGTAATCTGTCATAAGGATCCTTTTAGGTGAGAGAGAGAGATATGGGAATCTGAGTGATATGATCTGACAATGACTCTACCAGCCACTGCCATAATTGGCTTTGAAGTCAGAACTGTAAGTCCGAAAAGCAGGCAGCCTGTAGAAACTGGAGAAGACAAGGAAACAGATTTCCCCTAGAGCTCCCAGAAAGAAATACAGCCACACTGTGAACATTTGTGTCAAGGTTTTGTGAACATATGTTTTTATTTCTCACTAGGGGCCCAGCGCATGAATTTGTGCACCTTGAAAGGAACTGTGGGCTGTTAGGCTGCAGTAGGAACAGAGACAGATCTCAGCCCACCCTCTGATCCCCTGCCCAGCCCCTCCCACCGTGGCCTCCATCCCCTGTCTGCTGGCATCCTGCTCAGGCTGCTGCTGCTCTCAAGCACTGGGGTGCAGGCCCCCTCGCACCCACTGACTGGGAGGACTAATTGGGGCTGGTGCCAGCAGCGGGTGCAATGGGGACAGGCCCCAGCAGCGGGTGTGAGCTGTGGCTGCTGCTGCCCCAATTGCCCCTTAGGAGCAGGGGGAGGTGAAGAAGCCCTCAGGAACAATGGGGGCTGGCAACTGCTGCCTGCACCGCTGACAGCACCATGCCATCAGGACCAGCACCAGGCACTGGCAGTGGGTATGAGCACTGAACAGGACTACATGGGAGCAAAGAATTTTCATCCCACCAGAATCTCGCCCTCATGACAGCGACTGGTACCCTGACTTGGTCTGGCACCCTCCTCACCTGATCCACCATCCTACAGTGGCCGAGGCCTGCCATGTTCTGCACTCTGCCATGTGCTGTAGATACCCGCCATGATCTGTGCTCTGCCACCTGTTGCCGATGCCTGCCACTTTCCACACGCTCCTCCTGGTGGCCAGCACACCTCATAGTGGTTATTCAGTTGTTCTGCCATGCAGTCTATTTGTGTATTAGCATTTTATTATATAGGATGAGGATACCTAAGAGTAAAATTGCTGGACCATATGGTACCTGTATGTTTTTCATTTAGAGAAACTGAAATTGTTTTCCAAAGTGATGCACCATTTATATTCCCATAAACAAATGTATGAGGATTTCAATTTGTCCACATCCTCAAGAATACTTGTTATTGTCTGTCTTTTTTAATTACAACTATTTTAGTGAGGCTGTTATGGTATCTCAGTGTTGTTTTGATTTGCACTTCTCTAATGGCTAATGATGTGAGCATCTTCCCATGTGCTTATTGGCCATTTGCATATTTTTGGAAAAATGTTTGTCCAAGTACTTCATCCATTTCCAGTAAGTTTTTAAGACACAATTAATAAAAATGAATATTCTTAAAAATTTATAATTGACTTTTAGTTTTAGTTTTTAGAAGAGTATTAAGTTAATGGTATAATTTAGTGGAAGGTACACAGTTTTCCCGTATTCCCCAAGACATACATAGCATCCTCCTTCATCAACATCCCCAATCAGAGCTAAGCAAAGTGATACATTTGTCCTAATTGATGAAACTACATTAATATGCCTGGCAAGTGTTTCTCAGTGGTTATCACATGAAGTCTATCATATCACATAAAGTCTATCACGTGCATTAGGACTCATTCTTGGTGTCACAAAGTCAATGAATTTGGACAATTTATGATGATACATACCCATCACTGTCATATCATATAGAGTAGTTTCATTGCCCTAAATATTCTTTGTGGTCAGTGTATGCATCCCTCCCTCCCTCTAATCTTTAGCAGCCACTGATATTTTTTTTTATGTACATAGTTTTACCTTTTCCAGAATGTCATAGAGTTGGAATCATCCAGTATGTAGACCTAGTTTGGCTTCTTTCATTAGTAAAATGCATTTAAAGTTCCACCATGTTTTTTCATAGTTCAAGAGTTCATTTCCCTTTGGACACACACACACACACACACACACACACACACACACACACACAATGTTCTATTGTCTGGATGTACCTCAGTTTGTTTATCCATTCACATCCTGAAGAACACCTTGGATGTTTTAAGGTTTTGGCAATCATGAATAAAATTGCTATAAACATATGTGGGCATACATTTTCAACTCCTTTGGGTAGATAACCAATGGCTAGATCATAGAATAGTAAGAGTATGTTTAGTTTTGTAAGGAACTGTCAAACGACCTTCCTGAGAATCTGTACCAGTTTCATTCCCATCAGGATGAATAAGAGGTCCAGTTGCTCCACATCCTCATAAGCATTTGATATAACCAGTTTTCTGGACAGTGTCCATTCTACATGTATGTAGTGGTATCTCTTTATTGTGTTTTTTCTTTATTGATTAAGGTATTATACATGTGTCCTTATCTCGCCATTGTTGCCCCAACCCTCCACTCATGCAATCACCCCCCTGGTGTCTGTGTCCATTGGTTAGGCTTATATGCATGCATGCAAGTCCTTTTGGTTTATCTCTTCCCCTCCTCCCCACCCACCCCTACTTTCTCTCTGAGGTTTGGCAGTCTGATTGATGCTTCTCTGTCTCTGGATCTGTTTTATCTGTTTTTGTTTATCATTTTATGTTGTTCATTATATTCCACAAATGAGTGAGGTCATGCAATGTTTATCTTTCTCTCACTGGCTTATTTTGCTTAGCATAATTCTCTTCAGGTCCCTCCATGCTGTTGCAAATGGTAAGAATGCCTTCTTTTTTTAAAACCACAGAGTGTGTAGAAATACCAGTTTTCTAATCCACTCATCTGCTGATAGGCACTTAGGCTGTCTCCAAATCTTAGCTAAATTGTGCTGCTATGAACATAGGGGTGCATATATCCTTTATGATTGGTGTTTCTAGTTTCTTGGGATATATTACTAGAAATGGGATCACTTGGTCAAATGGCGGTTCCATTTTTAGTTTTGTAAGGAAGCTCCATACTGTTCTCCACAGAGGCTGCACCAGTCTGCATTCCCACCAGCAGTGCACATGGGTTCTTTTCCTCCACAACTTCGCCAGAACTTGTTGTTTGTTGATTTATTGATGATAGCCATTCCGACAAGTCTTTATTGCATTAATTGTACTTCCCTGATGACATATGTTGTGGAACATCTTTCGATATGCTTATTTTCCATCTACATATATTCTCTAGTAAGATAACATTTAATGTTTGGGGCACATTAATAAGGTTTTTTTGTTTTGTTATTGTTGAGTTTTAACAGTTACTTCGTATGTTTTGAGTAACAGCCTGCAATGGACGGAATCTTTTGTGTCCTTGCAAAGTTCCTGGGTTGAAATCCTAACCCCTAGTGTAGTGACATTAGGAGATGGAACCTTTGAGAGGTAATTGGTTCATGAGGATGAATCATATTAGTGCCCTTATAAAAAGTACTCAGGGAGTTTTCTCACTCTTCTTCTGCCATGTGAAGATACAATGAGAACTTGGCCTTCTGGAACCTGGAAGATATAATCCCTCATCTTAGACTTCCCAGCCACCACAAGTGTGAGAAATAAATATTTGTTGTTTAAACCACCTAGTCTTATTCTGCTATGGTAGTCTGAACTAAGATACAGCCCTTTATCTTAGGTGTCTTTTCCAAGTATTTTACTTAAGTTTGCTAGTCTTTTATCCTTTTGACACTTTCATAGATAGAACATTTTCAATTTTAATGAAATCCAGCTTATCATTTTTTTCCGTGGAGGGAACATTGCTTAATATAGTTGTTTCACTTACAGAGAAGTAACTGTTAGGACTGTAAGGGCAATAGAATCCTTAATGGCCATTTGTAAGCTTCCTGCCACAGGAGACAAAGCATGTTGGACACCAGAAGTCAGACCATACAAGGAATGGGAACTGTCCTGAAGGCACCTGATCACACACCTGCATTCCATGTGCATTCCAAGCCCACCAGCTCAGTCCCCGGGCCCACAGACAATAGTGACTGCATAGAAGGATGAGACTCCAGCTCCAGGAGGCTGCCATCATCAGCTCAATGCCTCCCTGGCTCGGTGCTGTGCAGCCCTTTCCTCTGGCTATTCCATCCTCCACCTCCTTTCCTTAAATAAATTCCATTTTCTTTATTCACCATTTGAAATGGCTGTTTAACTTGCCCACGTGTACCATCCACCATGCTCTCCTTTCACTTCTAACCTTTCACAATGTCTCGTGGCCTGCCTCCTTTTGTCACGGACCTGGCACAAACGTGTGTATCTTTTATATAATGAGCACTTGGCAGGGAGGGGGGAAAAAGGAGTGGATGGGTTTTGGATGTCATTCGAAATTTACCCTGGTAAGACTGGAAAGTTTCCTGGATCTTGTTGCTACAAAGCAACTCAGCGTTCAGATCCTTTGTCCTTTAAATAATGAAAAGAGAAATACTAATGATGCTTCTGAAGGCAGGTAAATGCCTAGAATTAGCTGTGGGGTGGAACAAGTTCATAGGCTATGGCACAATGTGAATTAGACCAGAAATTGTTAACTTTCATCTCCTGGCACACATAAAGTAATTACCAAAGTTCTGTGGCACATCAAAAATTTAATTAATCCTCACCCGAGGATATTTTTCCATTGATTTTTTTAGAGAGAGTGGAAAAGAGGGAAAGACAGAGAAACAGCCATGTGAGAAAAACATATCAATTGGTTGCCTTCTGTAGCACCCCAACCAGGGCCCGAGCTGGGGAGGAGCCTGCAACTGAGGTAAATGCCCTTGATCAGAACTGAACCCAGGACCCTTCAATCTGCTAATGATCTATCCAGTGAGCCAAACCACACACACACACACACACACACACACACACACACACATATATATATATATATATATATATATATATATATATATATATATAATGATCTGAAAAACAAATAGGTATAATTTTGATTCCCTCACACTGGATGATTATCACTGTGTTGGCTGTTAGGTTTTTATTTAACAGTCTAAGGGAAAAGAGGTCAGTGCCTCTGACTAAAGTCAGATATTGCACGTTTGTTTGTTTTTAAATTTTTGCATCATACCAGTTCAAAATCACTGGATTAGATAATATTTTTATGGAGTAATAAAGAGACTTACTACATTAAGTCCACAGAATATACATTTCCCTTTTTATATTTTATCATAGGAAATATGTATCTTTGAAAGTCTTATCGGTTTATAAATGTTTCAGCAATTAATCAGCAAAGAATTTCCCTTTACAGTAAAGTACAGTCAAATAAAGTAAAAAGTAACATTCATACAAGTCAATTTATCTTAGAAGTTGGCATTCCCAACACAATTCTGTTATCTAAAATGCTTCCTTTATACTGCATAATATTTATTTTACATGTTATTCTCTGGGATGGTTCTTCTGAACATGATTAAAATAAATGAATCATGTCTTTTCCTGGCTCTCTGCAGTGCCGATCACACCATCCACAATAACCAATCTGTTTCTCCCAGCACCCAATTACACTTTGATGGAGATTAAGAGCCACACACAAAATCTCTCTAAATAAGGGGCTGGATTTGTTCAAATAGAACCTCTTATTCATCCCCAAGAAAGGATATTGTGTTGGAGCCATGAAGTGATTACAGGGTACAAAATGGCCATGTTGGTTTTAGTCTTAGCCTTTAAAGGTGCAGAGGCTTGGATCAAAAGCTCTAATTTATTCAAGAAAGAATACTGGGAAACCAGGGCTAGCAACCCCCAGGTGTTTGAATTTTAAATTTTGTTTCACATCGGCACACACACAAAAAAACACTATATTTCTCCCTTTGTTTCTTTCTTTAGCTTTTGAGTAACAAATACAGGGTGTCCAAAAAACGTATAGACGCCTGTCTGTGTAGTCTACTACATTTTGAAAATTAATAGTATTTTAATAAGCACTGCCTTTATAATTATTCAGAGTGTGAATACCTGTTTTGGGGGCCCCCGTAATTGGGGATATAGGAAATGAAAAAAAAACACATCCAAAATAATATACATACTCATTTTCCAGATGGCACTCTGATAGTGAAGGTAGAAGGTCAAAAAATGCAGACTTGTAAAGATGATCTGCATCTCTTTAGGGGAATAGCATCTTATGAGAGAGACTGAGATTTGAGTCAGCATCAAATATATATATTAACGTTGGAGGCATTGATGGGTAAAGCCAATTCCATTAAGCCTCACTCTGAGAACAGACTCTGATGCAAAGGGAAGTGAATAAGGTGGGTTCTTAGGTCATCAATCCTCAGGCTCCCCTCTGGTTCCAATGCAACCCGTTTGTTCCTAATTAACCTTTGGCAGGTGGTCCATTTTTACCTCATTTTGAAACTAATTGAGCTGTATTCACTGAATTTTTAAGAAAACACTGCACTAAAATAAAAATAAAAACATTGAAAATTAGTCTTGCTTTACTATGAATAGATTATTATGATTTCTAGTATACAAACACTCCTGCTGGTCTGAGTTCTTGTTTCATAACAGGAAGTACTTAACCCAGGATTAGGGCATCACTTCACCTGGGCCACTACTTAAACTCCAGAGTTTGTTTTTACCATTCTCATTCCTATCCATTCGCCATCCTCTCTACCACTCTTAATTTGACTAGGGCTGAATGAACACGGTTTATTGCTATTCAAGGAGAAATTTTACATCACCCCTGTAGATGGAACAATTGAGGTCCTCCATATAAAACAGAAAATTGTCTTACATGTAAGGTTAAAGGAATGAAATGTGAATCACAAGAGTTAATAGCTATATATGTGTGAGTGTGTGGATTAATAATGCCAAGAGCATATGTAATTAATTGTATTGCATCTTCAACGATTTTGAGGCATTGGATAGAAACCTTTTCCTCACAATCTATTAGTATTTAATCATATGATAATGATATTTCTCTTACCATAGTAACTGTAATATTTATATTTAACATGTTATCTAAGTGATTTAGGTAAGTAGAGAGTTTAAAAAATAGGATAAACCAGTTCTGTGCAGTATTTTAACTAGATAATTCTATATTAGCTCTTATTTCTCTAAATGCTGCAATATCTTTAGGTTGCTCTTGTATCATGAAAGAAAGATTAGCTTATATTCAACAAAGTTTAGAGTTGAGTAAAGTTCTCTCAAACTTGATAAGCCGTTCAGAGTTTATATGTAAGACAAGGTACACAAAGTAATTTTCATTTAAAAATACTCTTAACTGGAAAAAAATCCAATTTTAACCAAATTTATCAGGCTGTTTACTTGAAAGAACAATTTCAATGTGTTACAACTTTATAAATGAAATTTTTGTTTTAAAATTTCCCTTAAAAATCCCTTAAAATAAGGGTTTTGGAATTGTGGTCATTTTAATGGTTTGTACCAAAAACAATCTCTGGGAAGAAAACATGCAGTAATGGCCTAATGATCCTGATGGAACCACTAATGACAAAACCCAATACTTTTCCTTTCCAGGCATTTGACAATCCTGAGCTTGTTTACTCTATTTCCTAAGAGTACTTTCCAGTTATCAATGTTAATTGAACAAATACTTTGTTTGCCTCATTATAATAAACAGTATTTTAATTCCATTATCCTCTGTTCTCAACAATACTATAAAGTCTTAGCACTCCCTTCAACTTCAGCATCAGAAAGAGATGATTTGATGAGCAGGGGTTGGATGAAAACTTCCAGAGGAAGCATTCTAAGGTCATTAATTTAAAGCTTCTTAAAGAATAAAAATAAAGCCGAAACCGGTTTGGCTCAGTGGATAGAGCTTCGGCCTGCGGACTGAAGGGCCCTGGGTTTCGATTCCGGTCATAGGGCATGTACCTTGGTTGTGGGCACATTCCCAGTGGGGGGTGTGCAAGAGGAAGCTGATCCATGATTCTCTCTCATCGATGTTTCTAACTCTCTATCCCTCTCTCTTCCTCTCTGTAAAAAATCAATAAAATATATATTTTTTAAAAATTAAATGAACTTTTAGGAATCCACCAAGACTTTTTCATGGATAAATTGAATAATTATTTGCTTATTATTAAATATCTAACATATAATGAAGAATGATAAAGCAAACTTCAATATACTTACAATCCAGCTAAAAATAGAACCTTGTCAATAAAACTGAAACCTGCTGAATTATGTTTCCAAACCACATTATTCTCTCAGCCTCTCAGATTACTAGCTAACTAATTAGTCCCTATAATTCTCAGGCTCTGTATATACATATAAGGTATCTCCAAATAAGACATAGTATTGTTAAGTTGTTAGTAGTATATATAAATAATATCATCATTTATGATAATTTTGCTCTCTTTTTCAGCTATATGTTTATGGAATTCATCAAGTGATATGTATTTGTTTATGTGTATCAATATGTATATAAAACAGACTATTAAAATGCTAATGTATGCATCTGTACATTTTTGTGTGAGTATACATGAGAGTCAATCTAGGTCAGGGTAGAATTCCCCAAATTCCTCAGAGAGTGTCTCTTGCCCTCTTTATAATCCTTAGAACCCAAAATCTCAAGGTTTCTACTGTTCACAAATGTGCACAGAAGAGCCACATTTGATTCCTCTTAGGATTTTGTTAGAGATTTCCCTTAAATTCTTTGACTCTCAACCATGACTTTAAAAGAATGTTTATTGCATTTCTTTCAGCAATTGTTTTGTATCCAGTTTGCACTGGAAAGGTGGTTTGAGATGCCTGGTCTGTCCTGTGGCTGGAAGGAATGATATGAACATGAGGATGCATGAGGCTACAACTAGTCTGACATTATGTCTTCTTTTCTTTCATCAGCCCCATGCTCATGACATTTTTTTTTTTTTTTTACTGAGGAATGGGATGTACATCAAATAATTCTGGTAGAAGGGAGGGAAGTCATGGGAGTGCTGGATGCTGTGTGAGATTTGTGTGTATTGAAGATATTTTAATTTTGGCTGTGGTCAGAGTATCTTTCTCTGACCTTTAGCTATGTCCTACTGCTATGTACTGGGGGTAAGGTAAGACCAATTTAAAAATGTCTTCACTAAACCAATATATATATATTAGTTTCTGAAAGCCCTATGAATATGTTATATTATTTCTATTAGTAAAATAATCCAGAAACCAATGCCAGGCACATTCGAATTATATGGAATTATATATGTATATTGTGGTAACTTTTCTTTTGGTAAAATAGCTAAGTTCTTTGCAAAATAAAAACCTGAAAATTTTATTTCTACTTTTGTACTTTCTAATCATCTGACTTGAGTTATTGTAGAAATTATGAATGAGAAATTTGCGCGTTGGTATTTTCCATCTTGCTTAGTAAAATTTAGTTGTGCGCTATGTTAGCAAACAAGCAAGATCCAAAATGTTTTATTAGTCAAATCTGTGAAACATTCAAAATACTTGTATTTCCCAGGTTCAATAATATGCTAATATAAACTGTTATTGTTTATAAACATAGGTTATACTAAAATATAGAAAATGGAATAAACTCTCTATTACAACACTACTTAAATAATGCACTTATTTGAAATATTGAAATATAGGTTAACAGTGTTAGCAGAAATGTACTGATTATGCCTAGCTATAAAGTAGTATTAGAGAATACAGTAAGAGGTGCCCTGGGAATTATGTGAGCACTTTCAGGAAAAAAAAAATATTTAATATCTATTACCCGGATATAGTCACATATCAAGTAATTAATTCAGTTTCTTTCTCCTTTTGATTTTCAAGGGGTGGGGGGGGGGCATTAAAGAAAAGAGGAAACTACTTAGTTCTTTTTCAGATTTTTAAAAATGTTGTTTTTGTTGGTTGGAACCAAGCTCACGTCTGCTTGGCCAGAGAGCATGCAGCTCTGTAAAAGCCTGCTCACGCCCCTCAGGAGCACCAGCCACGGGAGGGCGAGTGGCAGAGGCAGTGCCTCCGGGGGCCATTTGTCTTCTAGACCGCGGGCGCTTGTCCAGCCTCGCTGAGGAGCAAGCAGATGCCTTTCCCATAGAAGGACCCCGAAGCTTCCCTGTGTCCGGATTGCTCCTATAGGGGCTTGTCCCCGGCACTCACAGCACCCTTTCAAAGTGGTGGTGAGTAATAATTGAGTAATTAGCAGTGCTACAGATTTATGTTTTAAAAAAAAATCTCACACATTTCAGTCATTGAGTCATCACAATAAAAAGATAAAGGTGCTTAATGTTCTCATTATATAGATGAGGAAAGGAAGCTCAGAAGAAAAAAAAACACTCAACATATAACTAAGCTTACATATCTAGCAGACTAACATGCCTTATTTTTTTCAAAATTCTGGGCAGTTTCTATAAGATGATTATTTCCAAACTTTATAGCTAATATACAAGTAAAAAAAAAATTAAGTATAAAGAAACCACCAATAGTTTTGTATTACTTTTTTGAGTCATAAATATGCCACTGTATTAGGTTTATATGTTTTTATAAGATGACAGAAACATCCCCAGCACCTAGGACAGCCAGTCTCCAGTGGAAACTTCCAAAACACATGCACCCAAAGGGCAGCAGAGCCTCGTGGGCAGCCCAGGGTCCACAGGACAGAAACGGGGTGGGCAGAGCCCTATACCAACCACTTCTGAGGACACTGCTTTGAGGGAGTGCATACACTTGACTTATTTTTCCGTCTGTGTTTGATTTGATTTAATGATTACAGAATAAAGTTTTAAAGAACTCTCTATGAGAAGTAAATATTTTCAAAGGATTCATTCCTCCATGAAAATTGGCAGCATTGCATAAGATGCATTCTAGTGTCCAATGGCCTGATTGTAAACTCTTGTTCTTACTTGCTGTTTGGATCTGAGGGAATTGTGTATCCTCTTTGCTCAGTTCTTGTAAAATGGGATAAGATTAATATCTACATCAGGAAGTGGTGAGGATTAAATCAGCTAATATATAGGCAAAGTGCTTAAAACTCAGCACACTGTAAGTGCTGCGCACGCACTGGTTATTCCTCATCACAGAATTGTTACATAATTTTGTGACATACTTACAGTAAGAGGGAATTGTTTTAAAATCATTTTTAAAATCCCTACTATGTACCAAACACTGATAAAAGGCATTCAATGCGTGCAAGGATATAAAAAAAGCTCCCTGACATTAACATAATGTGATCCAGCAGAGGCCCATGAATGATCACCTTAGACGTTTTCATTAATCAAAGATTCCTATTTAGTCTTTAATTCTATTAAAGAAGGAAAGGTAATTGTGTGGAGAGAATTCAGAAAGACATTTCCATGCAAAAGCTACTGATGCAGTAGGATCAACAATTGACACAGTAACAAATAATGAATAGTTTCCAGATGCTCTGTAGTCAGAAGTCCCCACTACAGTAGAGAGTTGGATGAGAAAAACCTCGCTGGAAAGCTAATGTATAAAATTCTAGAAAGCAATGTATAGGGAATTAAATGGTGAGATGATGATATTTCACAGCTTTGTCTCCATCCAAAGATCATATGTTGGTTCAAAAGTTCTTTAAACAGGAAAAACAAGTACTTTTAATCACACAAAATAGAATAAATAGAATAGGACATGCTTAGACAAATGAGAGAGAGAGAGAGAGAGAGAGATCCATCAGACAGAACCCTTTGGCACACGAAATGATGCTTAACGAATTAAGCCACTCTGGGTTGGTATCCTTCTTGTAGGATAGGGTATTATAATGCCATTGATCACTAAAGCACCCTTTTAATATTTTAGCATGCAATTAAATTGCACATTTACTTTAGTTTGGCATTCTTTGATGCATAAAACTTCCTTGGTTAATAGTTGCACTGTCTTGTGTGTTAACTTTGAGAACTTTGTGTTTATTAGCATTGTGTTCAGTACAACAATATATCTGAAAAAATATTTTATATTACAAACATTATAAAGTATCCTGTATTTAATTTGATTATTGTATTCCACCATTGGCAGCATATACACTAAGGAAATACACACACTACATACAAATTATTTAACCTGAAACTTTATCTACTAACTTATTTGCATTCTCTGCTCTAAATAATTGTTTAGGAATAGGATAATGTTACTAAATAAAATAGTCCATCAAAATTATATATTTTTCAGCTTCATTAGGTGGTACATTTTCCAGCCATGGAGTTTACCTTTTTCTGTGTGAGTACTGTATTAGAACTTGGAACTGCCAGGATTGGGGCTTGGTGTGCACGAGATAGATAGACAGGCTACTGGTGAATTTGCACTTTGCCATGAAAAATCAAATCACTGCTTTATTAGTATTGAAATGTGCTTGGCTAAGATGTGATTCTGTTGCCAATATGCTTTTATATATTATAAATGTAGTACTTAATATCACAATGTAAAAAAATAATACCAGTAAAAATTATTTTTTTCTAGAATCTGAAAATTCTTAGCTTATTTGTGTCATTAGATGTGTCTTCAACATTTGAACATTCACTCCTCAGTCATTCTTTCTACAGAAGTAAAAATAACAAAAATATATAGTACCAAAAAGATTTGGAGAGAACACTATTCTTTACTATTGTGTATGTATGGGTAGCATTTTCTTATATTTAATTTTTTTAATATTTTATTGTTTTTTTTACAGAGAGGAAGAGAGAGGGATAGAGAGTTAGAAACATTGATGAGAGAGAAACATGGATCAGCTGCCTCCTGCACACCCCCTACTGGGGATGTGCCTGCAACCAACGTACATGCCCTTGACCGGAATCGAACTTGGGACCCTTCAGTCTGCAGGCCAACGCTCTATCCACTATGCCAAACCTGTTTCGGCTTATATTTAATTTTTAATCAAAGTAATACTTATGATTAAAAATCAAGTAATAAAGAAAAGCTTATAATGGAAACTAAAATTGCTGATCTCCTCTCTATCGTCCCAGTTTTGCTCCCCAGAGGTAAATATTATTACTATTACATCTTTTAGATATGTCTTTTCTTAGTTTCCTTACCATATCTTGGTAATAAGTACATTATTTTAAATAAGGCCCAAAAAGCATTCAGTAGTTCTTAAATTTTAGAGAATGTTAACATTAAAATACACAAAAGCTTTTCGGTACAGAGACTCTTCTGGTACTAATTATTAATATGTTTTATTTAATTTATTTCTGGAAACAATGAAAATAAAGGAGCATTAACTAGCAGTGCAATGGTTTGAATATAAATCTCCAAAATATATTTTTTTTATAATTAAAAAGAATTGTGTGTGCTGCAGCAAACTAGGTTCTGCAGTGTAATTAAAGATATTTAACATATATTAACTCTATAAGTAATTTGCATAAATTATTCTGCTTCACAACTTTAGTGCACACCAGGGGATATTGTGATTTTTATCAATGTGCTCTATTAAATGAATGGATAATTATATGTTTTTAAAACTTGAGATATAAATATAAGCCCCCAAATGAAGGGTGTTATAGGCTACTGGAATTGCCAAAATTACAGGGATAATTACACATTATTTTGAAAATTAAAGGAACCTCTGTATTTAATCTTTTGACAAATAAGGGCATTTATATTTTCTCAATGGTTCTTTTCACATTTATTAGGACATATTTTGGTCTTTTATGCAGAGAAGTAGTACTATGCATATAGTTTTATATAATTACTAGAGGCCTGGTGTATGAATTTGTGCATGGGTGGGGTACCCTGGCCTGGGATTGGGGCTGATCTGAACCAGCCAGCTGGGGAGAGGGACCCAGGAAGATTGTCCAGCTGCAGGAGGTTAGCTGTAGAGCACATTGACCACCAGGAGGCAGCTCCTGCATTGAGCATCTGTCCCTCGGGTGGTCAGTGGGTATCATAGCGACCAGTCATTCACTCACTTAGGCTTTTATATATATAGTTAGTTATAATGTATCTAAAACATGGATAAATATTCACTTTTGTTAGGGACAGAGTAGTATAATAAAATTAGGAACCAAACACCTGATTTTTGCTTCTTCATTTGGCCACGGAGAAGACAGTGACTCAGAGCAGGTCCTATCATTAAGACCGGCTTCGGTTTCTTTGCCATAAAATACAATGAACTTGGACTCATTAAAATTCAAAGAGGCTCCTTTGAGTACTTCACTGAATCAGTTGCAATCACACTCAATTAGTTTTATAATTCTATTTGTTTTTCTAAATCAGGAAAAAGTCATGTCCTACTGTAGACACCTGGCTATCTAGAAAGGAGATGTGCATAACATCGAAGAGCATTTAAAAACACTTATTTTTATTAACTCATTAAAAATAGCCTCATTAAATGCTAATGTAAAACATTTTCAATTAAAAATCTTTTTAGACAAAGGAAGTGAGAAGAGTGGCATTATTTTACATTTTAAAAAAACCTCTATAATTTAATGGTATCCAGGTGAATTTTCATATCTGTTTTTTATCTATTGTGACATGAGGCTTCCTGTAAACTTCATTGAACACTTGTAAGAGAATGAGGGTGAGAAAGGAACACAGGTCCCTGTTACAAAAACAGTTCATCCCCAAACCACACTTTTGAGAACTGCTAGTATAGAGAAAGTTATGGGGATAATACACAAAACTTTGTGCGGAGCACAGTGACCAGGGGTAGTAGGGCGGGGGGCGGGGGCAGAGAGAGGCTAGTTGGCAAAACCCTGACCGTGATGAACTCCTTTACAATCGTATATACTGCACACCTGGTTTATATTATTCTTGAAGTTGTTGATTTCAAGCAACGGCTGCATTAGGAAAAAAAAAACTTTCCAAATGCATGAAAAATTAATAAGAAATGTAAATCACTTAACAGAACTCCTCCTTCCACTTGTACAAGAAGGAAAAGAATTCCTATGAACAGAATCAGTATGTGATTACTGAGATGGTTTCAACAGTTTTGTTAGGTTTTGATTATTATACTACTTACAAGGAAAAAGTCATCACTTGCAGAGGTTTCACTAAAACACATGGAAAGATTAGGAAAAACAAAACAACAACATAAAAAATACACACAAGATAAGCAAGAATTAACTTCCTGCTCATTTACCAACAAACTATACTAGTAGGAAAACTCATTAAAAGATTAAGAGCTTGGACATGTGAGCAGGGATTAAAGTAAATCTGATGGGAACATACACCTTCTCAGTGCAGAGCACACAAAAAAATCATCTCTAAATGTGCAAAATTAAGGAAACAATTATAGGTTTAAAAATCAGTATCTTCTTGTTCAGGTTTTCAGCCCAGGATAAAATCTGTAGACATCTGTCTTCTCCACCAACAACTACTCAACACTTAATTAATGGAAATGTTTCAAATCCATAGGTGACTCATTTTACCATAGATTTTCCACAAATTCCAAAATTTAAACCAGGTCCTTAAAACTCATACTCAGAGAACAGAAAGGTGCCACTAATAGTTTTTCACTAACAACAATAGTAATAATCTCTCACACTTATACAGTGCTCCCAAAATACTAGGAGCCACCCTGACTATTTGTGTACATTAATCCCATTGATTTTCACAATATTATTCTAATATATACACTAGCATTTCTTCCATTTTTTTTTTTCAGATGAGAAAACTGAGAAACAGAAAGGTTGAGTGTTTTAAGTCAAGGAGTGAGGATTTGAACCCGGCAGTCTAGTCCCAGAAGATGAGTAAGAACTAAGCAGCAACTGAATCTGAGCAATGCAATACAAGAAACAAAAATATCAAAGTTTTTCAGGGAAAGTTCCAATTTCTAGACAAGCCTACTTCTTGAAGTTCTTGCTCTTAAAAAAAATTGGAAATCATACCTTGAGTATAAAGAACTTTGCCTGTTCTGTTTTCCACTGTTATCTTTATTACCCAAAAGAAGATGGCTAGCACAAAAATAAATATTTGTGGAATAAAAATAAGTATAATGGATATACTTATGAAGTAGGTTTGTTTCAAGAAAGAGGGTTATTTGTTTTGTGTTTATTCTGCAATAATTTCATTAATTGTTAATCTATTAATGATTTCCAGGTGTCTGTATTCAGTTTATCTCAATTTTTTTAATGTCTTTATTGGGGGGCGGGGGTGGGAAATGGCACTGGGGGAAAATGGAATATATGTAATACTTCCAACAATAAAGAATTATTATACATATACGATTTCAGAGAGTAAGTAAGAGGAAAAGTGAAACATCATTGATGAAAGAGAATAATTGAACAGCAGCCTCCTGTACGCCCCCTGCTGGGGATCTAGTCTGAAACCTGGGCATGTGCCCTGACCAGGAATCACAATCACCTGCTGGTTCATAGGTCGATGATTAACCACTGAGCACACCGACTGGGTAAGTTAACTTCAAAATTTTATTATTTATATATAATAACTTTGGGATCTTGTAATTCAGAGGATTTCAGATGAAGCCTGTTGATGCCAAGGCTATTGGACTAAGCACCACTCTTTGAGTATCGAGATCTTATAAGCATCTGATATATGTAACTTTCAGATTTCAGTAAATTGACTTCAAAGTCATAGCAAGTAACAGAGAAGATAAACATGATGTACATCATGATCTATTTTCTTACACATTCCCCTTCTCATTTACACTGCTGCCATTATTTTAGGACAAACTGAAAAGTGACATTTCGCACTGCTACTGGAATGACTGTCACATGGGATTTTAAGTTCTTCAAGTTTTACTGGGGGACATACTGTGATGCTTTGTTTGACTGTCTCCAACTGTCAATGTTTTTTTTTCCTATAACCTTTCCTATGGATGAAACACAAATAAACACAAATTTAGCAATGTTAAAAAGCTAACGGTTTAAGATTAAAATTGAGAATGCAGAAATATCCACAGGATTTTTGGATTTTGGAGATTCATTCATCATTCGAGAATTTAAATAGATCTCAACTGTCAAAATAAACTAGGAAGAAAAGTGATCCTTTATATTTTTGCGATAAAAATGTCAGACATAACCCTGACCGGATACTTCAGTTGCAACATCATCCTAATATGCCACGGGGGCAGATTTGATCCCTGGTCAGGACACATGCACAAGACAACCTATGAATGCTTAAACAAGTAAGTGGAACAACAAATCCATCCCTTTTTTGTCTCTACTCTAAAAAAAAAAATCAATACATTAAAAAAAATGTCAGACTTGATTCCCTCCTTTTCAAACATGCTGACAGAAACCACGGAAAACTAGCAAATAAAGCTATCAGTATTTATCTAGCAAATATCATATTACATTTAATTTTTTTCTAGACACTGTTTTATATTATATGAATACTAGAGGACCAGTGCGTGAAACACATGCACAGCTATGGTCCCTAGCCTGGCTGGCAATCAGGGCCAATCAGAGCCTTCTGGCTGCCAGCCAGGGCCTTCCTTCATTTTGTGCTGCCCCCTGGTGGTCAGTGCACGTCATAGTGAGCAATTGGTCTCCTGGGAAAACTCCTTTGGGGAGTTTACATATAAGACTTTGATATATATATATACACACACACTAGAGGCCTGTTGCAGGAAGATTCCTGCAAGAATAGGGCTTCCTTGGGCCTATTTCTATAAGAAAAGGTCTTCCTGTGTCTGGAGCAGGGCAGAGAAGGAAGTGAAGCCCATCTCCGCCTGGCTCCTAACTGCACACCTATTCTCTACTGCCTCACCCCTCCCTCCCATCTTTGCTGCCTCTCTCCCTCCCTTCTCTGCCACTGCACTCCCTTCTGCAGCACTTGGATTCCTTCTATTCTGTCTTCAGTCTTCACTCCGCCCCTGTGTATGCAAATTAACTGCCATCTTTGTTGGGTTAATTTGCAAACTTGCTTCTGATTGGCTGGTGGATGTAGCAGAGGTACAGTCAATTTACATGTTCGTTTATTATTAGGTAAGACAGACTAGTAGCCATGTTTGAAAAATTCATACACAGAGGGAGGGATTGTTCCCTCAGCCTAGCCTGTACCCTCTCCAATCTGCAACCTCTGTCTCCTAACTGCACACTTGCCTGCCTGCATGAATGCCCCTAACTGCCTCTGCCTGCCTGCCTGATCACCCTCAACTGCCCTCCCCTGTTGGCCTGATCTTGCCCCCAACTGCCCTCTCCTGCTGGCCTGATCTTGCCACCAACTTCTCTCCCCCACCAGCTTGATTGCCCCTAATGACCTCTGCTTTGGCCCCTACCACCATGGCTTTGTCCAAAAGGATGTTGGAAATCTAGAGATGGCCAGGTGACCCAGTCTAATTAGCATATTACTCACTCTGTTAGTTGTATAGCTAGATTATATAGGATAGGACTGCTTAAATTGTGGAGAAAAGACTTTTTCATCAGAAGGAGATTCTCTTGGCATACAAAAATACATAATCTCTATATCTAGACTGATAACCAGCCAGATTATACTGCCAAATCCGTCACTAAAAAATTGAACTGTGCCAAAACCGGTTTGGCTCAGTGGTAAAGCATTGGTCTGCAGACTGAAAGGTCCCGGGTTCAATTCTGGTCAAGGGCATGTACATTGGTTGCGGGCACATCCCCTGTAGGGGGTGTGCAAGAGGCAACTGGTTGGTGTTTCTCACTCATCGACGTTTCTAGCTCTCTATCTCTCTCCCTTCCTCTCTGTAAAATATCAATAAAATATATTTTTTTAAAAAATTGAACTGCTTTCTTACACCTTACATCAAACAGTTGTTGCCCCTAAAACCCTTCCTCAGCTCCTACCTTAGGCTCTGCCTTTGCAGTTCACCCAGATTAATTTGTGATTGGTTGATTTCTATGTCAGTCAGCATCAAAAGCTACACCTCCTAGGCAGCCATTGGCTCCTCACACTTCACCCAGATTTGGTTCTGACTGGCTGGTTTCTATGCCAGTCAGAATCTCCAGGCCTGATCAGAGACGTGGTACTGATCAGCAGCCCCTGTTAAGGCCCAGAGAGAAACAGAGGTGTGACTCCTGGCCAGGCTTGGGGAGAAAGAGACAGGCAAAGGTTGATCAATAGCTGCTATGGAGGCTACGGATCAGACCCTGCTTCTCTCTCCAGTCCTGCCTCTGGGCCTTATCTGTAGCCCCTTCAGCAGTAGTGCTGGGTCACCATCCCACAGCAGCAGCAGTCAGTGCTGGGTTGCCACGGCTATAGGACTGACTTCCAGTCAGTCAAGCCTTCAGTCATTTTAGACATTACGGACCCTAAGTTTTTATATATTAGGGTTAGCTTGTTTGATATGCAAACATTTCAATGAACAGTACTATTACTATCTCTATATCATAGAAAATAAAAAACAGGACATAGCTAATCTAAATTTGTCACCCAAGGTCTCACATATTAAAATAACCAGGATTTAACCCAAAATCTGTGCCTCAAAATCTGTGCTCTTAACCACTGTACCAAAATGCCCCCCTTATGATTTTCTAATGGGAGCTATACTATAAGATTTTCAAAGACTTAAAATGTTTTATCCAATTATATTTTCAATGAACCTCAAGAAACAGAGTTATTCTAGCAACTTAAAGTATCACAAACAGAAAAGTGTCAAATAAATATTCAATTACGATGTAGAATTATCAAGGCTTCAAGAGTGCCAAGGGAAGCTGGGCGTGGTGAGAGCAAAGGAGAGTTAGCTTTCTTCTTCAACGTGGTCTCCTAGAATCACATAACTTTGCACTGAGTGTACTCTGCCACAATAAACTAATCTACTACCTCTATCATCTGATGGCATCTGTATATTCTATAGCTCTCTGGAATTTTAGAAATATATATACTTCAATCGTATATTATACATCCCTACCCAGCTTTGCAAAGTGGTAATGCAAAGCAAATTTGTCAAAGCCTACACAAAAACGTTACTTCCCCTGAAGTCCTTTGTTGCATGATATTAGCACATTTTCAACATATTATGACCCTCAAAGATATTGTACACAACTAATATTAATTGTACCTCAGCATGTGACATCAGCTGAAGTCCTCATCTCTTGTTTGTCCTATTGTAGTACCCTCTTAGCTTCTCATGACTTTCACTTCCCCAGTCATTTTTTTATAATCTCCTCAGACCTGCTTTTCTAAAGCACATGTTGGCAGTCTTGTGACTTGCTAGCCTATGAACTTATGTTGTCTTCTTTCTGCTTATAGATTTAAGCCCAAACTACTTAGTGAGGTATAAAAAGTCATTTCTAATTTAACCCTATGTTTTTTCAGGCCACTATTTCTCAACTATTTCTTTCCTAAGCATCTTACTTAACTTTTTGCTTCAACAAACAATGCCTTTAAAATCTTTTTTAATAAATGTTTTTGTTCTTTCCTTGTCTACATTTTAGCTTGACAGTTTTTATTCATCTTTCAAGATGATGCCTTACACATGAAGTATTTTCCTATCTTCCTAAGAAGCAACCTTTTCACTCTAATTTGCTATTATACTTTAAATTTAGTATATATGAGTCACTCTAGATTATGACTTTCTAGCTTGTAAGAAAGTCTCTCACAGGTGTGTTTTGTTTGTTTATTTGTTTTTCTGCATATAGGAGGAGCTCAGTATATAATTGTTGAATAAAATAAGTTAAAAATAAATAATTGGACTTAACTAAAAATTTTACATTAATAATGTATTTTGTAACTTTGGGCATAATTGAATAATTGAATAGTTAACATAAATAATATTCATTGTCATAATTAAATAATAGTACAACATTTCATCTCACACACCATTATGTCAAGGATTTCTCCCTTTTGGATGAAACAGGATATTATTCGTAGCTAGCATAACAATGGGAGTAAAAATATCTAATTAATCTCATAAATCCCAGTAATCTTTTCTGCTCTATTCCCATAGTCATGCTTACTCAGAGAAGAGATTAAACTAAACAGTCAAATGCAAATTGGTGTTGGCCGCTGACTGCCAAGAGAAAATAAAAGCCATTTGTGTTGCGTTCCACATAGATTTCATTATCAAGAATGTGCTAAAAAAAACACTGACACTGCTGTGGCCCTGTGTAGGTGGCTTGTCTGACACGTGGGAGGCTCATCTTTGGTAGAAACATGCCAGAGAGCTGCTTATGCTTCCCCACGCAATCTGTAAATACAGGTAGTGCGTTGTGCTTTGACAGGATACTCAACTGGAGAGAAAACACTAGCAAACAGATTATTTTTCCACATTCACATAAACAGCTAGGTATATTCAGATTTGAAAGCTCCTATTTGAAAGGTCATTGAAGTGAGGACATTTGCAGTTATTATCTCGACCTCTAGATGGGGATGCAGCACTAGCTTGACATGTGTACCACTCCTGTTCCCCAAGACAGCCAGGCATCCTGGCAGGAGCCCCTCTTCCAGACAAAGGGGAAGAAAATCTCTATTAAGTGTCTTGAGATGAGCAAAGTAGAGAGCTGTAATGTAAACCAATGAATGGTATTTTTACTGATTATGCTGAGACAACATGTAAAATTACTATATTTTATATCTTTGATATTTTAACAATTATGATCATGGACATTTTAAAATAATTTCAAAAGTAAGTTAAGTAATATAATGTACCTCCATGCACTCATAACTCAACTTGAGCAATTAACACATGACCTATCTTGTTCATATTTATTCCCACCTACGGGTGACATGTTTTGACGTCACATATATCAATGCATTTAAAAGTCTCATAACTTAAGAAAATAACTTTGTGAAAATATTTCTATCGACATTAAGCTCTGGAAAGAAAACTAAATGTGCATTGTTTAGTAAGAAGTAAGAAGGTATCACCTTGGAACTATTTCTTGACTGAGGTACAGATAGATAGGTATTACTTTGCTATAATTCATCAAGTCATAGACTTATAATTTGTGTACTTCTCTGTGTAGATACTTTGTTTCCAAGACCGGGGGGAATGACAAGCAGCAAAGGGGCATAGGCCTTAGAAATTGTGGCCTCTTCACAGTAGAAGTGGCTCCTCCTATTGACAACTGGAATCATACAGAATAATGATGGTATTAATTGACTGAACTGAAAAATGTAGGGAGAAATTAAGAAGAAAATTCAATTGTGTCAAAGCCCCACACAAGAGATCATTGACATCTATCTCATGAAAAGTTCTTAAATGTTCAGAAAGTTATCATCTTGATCTTTCTTTAAGTGGGAGATGTAGTAAGAAGAGGAAAGGGTGTGTCCATCCACTCGCCTGCAACTTTGCCTACTGTGGTCTCCTTTGAGGCAGCCTCTGCCACTGGGTGGTAGGCTGCTCTTTGGGGATTAAACAAGTGTTATACTGAAGTGAAAAAATGATGGAAGGTCCACCTCTTGGAAACCCACCAGGAAAATAAGTGATAAGCCAGAGGAAAAATAAGAGTGATTCTTTTATTTTCAAATACAAAGAAATAAAGAATTTGTTTATGTCAAGAAAGATCTGCTTTAAATTCAGAGAGATCTTGACTGGAACTCTGAGGAAAGTACATAACCATGTTGTTTCAGCTCACATATTTGTAAAATGGGGTTAAGAATGGCCATTTTGCAGGGATATTTTGATTGTTAGGGCTATGATATGCGATATAATGTCAGAACCCTGCTGGTGACCAATTAGTAACAAGTATTATTATTATTTTATCTGTTAGTATTATCTCTGTACTGAGAAATAACCCAAAAGGTATAGCATGTGCTAATAAATATATTTTCAGCTTTATAAAAAAATGTGTAGTTTGAATGCAAGCGAAAATATTCTTAGATATTATTCTCTAAAATATTTAAGATAAAAATATGAATTTTCTTCTATATACGATGTTCTATTAAAGCATGTGGCTAATAATGACTCATTTTACAATTCTCTAAGAGTGAAGGATGGTAAGTATAATACAGAAGGGAGTCACCTGGTTCAGACGTACTAGCTGTTACAATATCTTCTACAAATATCTAATGGCAGACTTAGAGATGGCTTGTCTCCCTGGATATAATAGAATGAATACATGGCAGTTTCCCCTCTATTTCTTTCCTAAGTTCAATGACTAAAATGAAATAGCACATGATTGACAGAAAACTGATCTCTCACTTTTCCAAGGAATAAATTCCAACCAATAGCTTTTATTTAAACCAATCAATGAGACAGCGATAAGCTTAAAATAATATGGTTTTAATGCAGGACCGAGATACATCAGAAAGAGCAAAACGTATTGTAATTGAGTAGTGTTAGATATTGTTTGCCCTCTTAAAGTTGGATTGTAAACACTAGACATTAGCTTCACTTTTTAGAAACCGAAAAGACCATGATAGTTAAGCTTAGGCGAATCTGCACACAGATGTATGATCATTCAGACCTAGTTTGGAATGGCAGTGGAAATATATAGGACACATTATGATATAGAAACTTACTGAATCAAAGTAAATATCAACATTAAGTTACCTAATTTAGTTAGTGATTTTCTTGATCACTAAAATAAATAGCCAGAAGGATATGATTCAATAGTAAAACCAAAAAGACAGTTATCCAACTCATTTTAGGCACTTAAGTAATATTTGTTGTGGAGAATACGTGTGTGTTTTTTAGTTTTTTGTTGTTGTTGTTTTGTTTTGTTTTGTTTATTTGTGGCCCATACGGGGGTTGAATAGAATGTGTGTGTTTTTGTTATAGTTAATAAAATTAAACAAAACAAGACGATAGTAGTTCATGTCTCAACTTTGGTACATATCATGGTAAAAAAAAAGCAAAACAAACAAACAAACAAACAAAACCGCTTAAATTGGACTCAAAAGAGCCACAGCCTGTTTTGGTTTTGTTATTTCTTAGGTATTCAAACTTGTGCAAACAATTTTGCCTCATGGAATGCAACTTGGATATTAACAAATACTATGTAAAATTCCAAGCAATTTTAATGTTTTATGGTCCCTTTATTCTTTTTATTGTATTCAATGAGCACCTTTTTTCTAAAACATCAAGCATGAAATGGCAAAGCTTTAATGCTTCAGTTCTAGCAGCCAGGAATCTCCTGTCCTTGTCCTGGCGGAGTGCTGGCAATTATGGGGTTGACTGGAGACAGAGAAAGAAAACAAAGCAAGCAGGTGAGAGCTGGCGGTTGTTTCTATGAAGAGCTGCAATTGTAGCAAAAAGCACCTAAAAAACGTCTTTGAAAGCCAAGTTTGCTGAGATGTCTAAGAGGGTGGCTAGTGGAAGTGATTCCAGATGACATTTTAACTCACGTTTAGTAGCAACACCTCTCTTCTGAGCACTAGTCCCTTTAATTTACTTCTTGTAAGTGCTAATTACTAACTGCTGCCTACTCACCCCCATTCTGTGTATGAACTGAGTATTTCACAGGAATAAGGGGTCGGGATTAGACACTAAAGATGAAAAACGAATCACCAGTAGCATTAAGTGAGCTATAGGGTACTTCAGAATCTTTTCAAATGAACAACAAAACAGTTCTGTTAAGAATGAGGAAAGCACACTTAGCAAATCATATCAAAAGGATTAAGAAAAGAGCAGTAATGATAGCTGCTAGTCAGCTAGTGCTTAATTAAGTGCCACGCATTGCCCTAACACTTTATATACATCATTTCCTCAAATATTCACAGCCACACTGTGAGGCAGACACTAGCATAATCCCTGCTTTACCCGTGTTGAAACTGAAGCGAAGGAAGATCAAATGCATTGGCGGAGGTCCCACCGCTCAGAATGGCAAAGGCAGGACTTGAACAAGAGACTCCCACAACCACACCATGCTGCTTCTCAGCAGTGTTGTCAAGTTGCATATTTCAGAGCATCTTTTATTTTCATTGTTCTTCCTATGTTCTATAGCCTCTGACTTATTTTTTTATCATTACAAAAAATTAGACTAATCAATGAGAGAAAAAAATCACAACACATGTTCACTTACAAATCACATAAAACCATTCTCACTAAAAATCTCAATTGAGAGTTCATGTATTAATTATTTTTTAATGGAAGCTCCTAACACCATGAAATATTTTACTTTCTTGGTGCTACCCTATTATTAGTGTAACTATTCACTGACACAGCACAATGCTTATTGTTCCGTGCCAACCTAAAAATCAAATAGTTCCCTAAATTTACACATCTTTGGCCTTGGGAACATTTATGCAAAATGTTAAAATATGCTGAAGTTGGATTAATCAAACCAATAAGTAAATAAGAATCAATTTGCATTGCGGTCTTTCTATAAAATTTCTGTACACAGAATAATGTTCACTTATCTAACTGTATTTCCAAGTCCTCAGAAATATACTATGGTTAAATAATATTTAATATATTAAGAAGCAAGCATGTTTTCTTAAATACTAAACATACTAGAGGCCTGGTGCACAGATTCAGCACAGGTGGGGTCCCTCAGCCTGGCCTGCGCTCTCTCATAATCTGGGACCCCTCGGGGGATGTAGTCGTGTGCAAAGTGGCAGGTGGCTGGGGAGGAGCCCAAGCCCAGGCCAGGTGCCTCAAAGCTCCTACTCATCCTGGCTCCCGCTGCACCGGCCATTGCCACTGCTGCTTGGACGTCTTTAAGGAAAAGACTGATCTAACAAGACAAGCACGCTGGTCCGTACTCATGGCACTCCACCCGCTGAAACCTGCTCGTAGAATGACTGTCATTCCCTTGGCCAGATGATCTAGACTCCGGATGCCTCAGGGCCTTACAATACCTGGTTTAGGAAGACCTGAAACTCTTAATCCTGGCAGGACTCAGAATCCTCTTCATCCTCCCTGTTCATTTTAAAAAGGGGGAGGCCCGGATGGAGGGGCTCAAGTGGTTGAGCATTGACCTGTGCACAAAAGGATTCCAGTTCGATTCCCAGTCAAGGCATGTCCAATACCTGGATTTCAGGTTCAGGGCACATGCAAAAGGCAATGGATTGATATTTCTCTCTTACATTGATGCTTCTCTCTTCCTCTTTCTCCAATCATGTCCTCATGTGAGGAATGAAAACAGTAAAACTTAAAGAAGGAAGAGGTGATAATATACTGTGATTTTGTTTTCCAAATATCTACTAGTTGCATATAAGGAACCTCTCCTTAGCTCCTAACGAGAACATCCTTTTTTTTTTTTTTTTTTTTACAACCAGTTGATATTTGTTCTTGGTATATATGACTATCTGAAATCAATACTAAAGTAATTTGTGAGCTGTTATAAATATGCATGGTTACCAAAATCCTCACATCTGAATATTCATTTTGTGCCCAACAGTTTGAAAAGGATTTGAAATACTGGGTGAAATCACAGAGGCAATTTATTTTATATGATTATCTTAAACTAAAGAAATATTTAACTAGTGAAATATTTTAAAAAATTATTTTGGAACTATAGATTTACATACTTGGGTCGCTTATATCCATTTCCTTTTATGTAAATTGGCAGGTATAACTGTTCAAAAATTTGAAAATAATATACTGCTGTGTTATTCTTCTTGACATAATAAATAATATTGCCAGATCAAAGTTAACTGCGGTATTCCATGGACAAGTGACTAAGTTTTCATTCTAAGTTGATCCCTGGACTTGTGTTATCATTTTATTGGATCAAAGTGATGCTGTGTGCTAAAGTTATTTCCAGAAGGCTGTGGGGTTCGTCAATGCACACACAATTAAATCTATTCCAAAAATACAACTTTGATCCCTTTGTTTCCTTTTACTATCTACATCATTACTAGTATGTTCGTTGCTGATACAATTTTATATTACAGTGTTCCTTCCTATCCTCCAAATATTATAGCTCTGATACCACTTGATTGTCATTTCAATCTGTGTATTGTAAGTGAGAAGAGGATAACCAAAATGTATTTTTAAATACTCTCTGATCAGACATGTGATGAATCCCAAAGAAAAATCATGTTAGTGTGTTCTATTCTTGCTAATAAGATTCCCTGGGGAAAAAAACCAAACATAATAGTTCATTTAAAAACTGGCACATTATAGCTTTAATAGGAACTGTGAATATTTTATCGCCATAATCCCCAATGAATAATTCTGCTTTGTTACTTTCCCTTCCAGGAGAAGAACATGTGATGACAGATTCTCTCAAAAACCAAGTGACTCTGAAAATCTTGGGAATTCTCCTCAGGCTATTAAGAGGTAATGTTCAAAAATGTGAAGGAATTGCTCTAGCCAGGTTGTCTCAGTGGTTGGAGTGTCTACCCATGGACTGAAAGGTTCAGGGTTCAATTCTTGGTCAAGAGCATGTACTTGGGTTGCAGGTTCCTAGGCCCAGGTAGGGGATCCTGCCTCCCCCACTCTCCCTCTCTCTAAAAATCAATGGAGAAAATATCCTTGGGTGAGGATTAACAACAACAACAACAACAACAACAACAAGTGAAGCAATTATTTGTCAGAATTCTCTAGTGAGCACAGGAGTGCATTTATCTTTACAAATACATGATTTTGAGTTTTCAGGTATATACCCAGAAGCTCTATTCTGATTTTTTTCAGGAATCACCAGATTGCTTTCCATAGTAGTTGTACAGTCTACATTCCCACCAGCAATGAATGACATGTTCATGTGGACCAATGTCTCCACAATCAATTTAATAAATATTTTAAATTCTATATATTTTGAGACTAGTTTACTGTATCCCTTTTTGAATTTTCACTTTAGTTTTTAATTCTTTATTGTTTAAATTATTACAACTATTATTGCATATGTCTTCTTCCCCCCCCCCCACTGACCTCTTCATGACACCCCACCCTCCAGCACATGCCCTCACCCCTCCAGCGTCTGTGACCATTAGTCATGCTTATATACATGAATACAAGTCCTTTGATTGATTTCTTACCCCCTCCCCTCACCTTTCCTCTAAAGCTCAATGCTTCTCTGTCTCTGAATCTATTTTTGTTCTTTCATTTATTTCAAATCTGCTGCATACTCAGGAAACTTCTTTTAAGTCCCTAGGATTTCTTCATTAATATTGTCCTTCTGCCTTTTATCACAGTGTCGTACACTCTTATTTGCACAATATTTTCACCAAGGACTCTTTACAGAGTGCCTACTATAGACGTGAAAGTGATGCTCACCACATGTAGAAAGCATTTACGTCCCAACATTTCTCAGAATACAGTGCAGTAGGTGGAGATTAAGAGACTAGTTATGGTTAATGTGTGATAAGACAAATTGAATTTATTTAAAAAATATATTTTATTGATTTTTTACAGAGAGGAAGGTAGAGGGATAGAGAGTTAGAAATGTCAATGAGAGATAAATATCGATTAGCTGCCTCTTGAACACCCCCCACTGGGGATGTGCCTGCAACCAAGGTACATTCCCTTGACCAGAATTGAACCTGGGACCTTTCAGTCTGCAGGCTGAAGCTCTATCCACTGAGCAAAACCGATTTTGGCCAAAATGAATTTCTTAACATCATCTTCCAGATCAACTGTCACGGCACCCCAGTGCCTGTGTTTAATCAACTCTTACTTTACCTTAATCATATCCCAAGGCCCTCCATATTTTTATTACAGCCCATGTAAAAGAAGCACGGCATAGACGGGTGGATCTCAAAGGAAAGGTGGGGAAGGGGGCGGTGAGGCAGAGAATAACCAAAGAACTTACAGGCATGATCCATGGGCAGACAATAGTGTGGTAAAGGCCTTGTGGGAGGTGGGAGGTGGGTGGAGGCAGGTGATGGGGAGAAAATGGGGACATCCCCAATATCCTCAACAATAAAGATAATGACAAAAAAGAAAAAAATAGGATTGGTCACCTAACTTGTACACAATGTGAAAATAAGCCAGCTGATTGGGAGGACACCTATTATTGACACTGAGACAGACAGAATAGTCTCCCTTTATTTTCTCAGACAGGGCAGCTTGCCCTAATGAAGTGATCTAGTCTTTGATGCCATTTAAATGCAAGGCCATGTAGTTTTTTTCTATCAGGGGAGATGTTTCTCAATGTTACTTTGATTATGGAAGTCCTCAAAAAGTGATTATTCTTGAGGATCAGTTAGGACAGGTTTAATTTTTTTTTTTGCCTATTTAATAGGGATATTTTAATATCATACAAATAGTCCAACTTTCAAATACATTGCATGCATAAAATTCCACTTGAAATAAAGATATTTCATGTCCAATAACCAATGCTGTGTTAAAAGTCTAATTGAGTCAAATGAGAGTATTTGCTTGAACACCAAAGCTTATTTTTCTGTGTTACTTGAAGAGTTGTTCATTAATCGCTTCTCAGCCTTTTGGCTAAGATAAAGTCTAAAAAGTCGTTCATTAAAATTTGTCCATGTTTCTAGTTTTGTTTACTTTGTGGAATGTTACAAGATTGTAATGTACTTTAAACTATGTGATACGTTGCTCATAAATCCATACAGAAATTTTCAAATAACCTATGTGTTGCTGTGGTAAGCATATTTTATGTCTGATTATTATTTAATCTCAATACTTTGATTTATATGGGCAATGTATTGGTAGAAAATCTAAAACTCCTTTTCTTTCTTTTTTTTCTAAAAAAAAAGCTAATTTGCCCTTTTGAATTATAGTTAATTTTAAAGAGAATCACAAAGAAACACAGAGAGATGTTGTGTTTTATTTTTAAAGCATGATATCAACAAGGAAAGCACTGTCTCTCTTAAAATGGTTTGCTATGCAAACTTGAGATTTCATGATCACTCTTAGAAATCAATGATCCATGAGAACCAGATACACGCACTGGGTTCGGAGCCAACATAAACATCAAATATCAAAAGATGAGAGCAAGATGGTTTTGAATATGGTTGCATCCACTTGATCTTTAGCCAGATATTTTAGCTCCCTTGCAGACAAGGGTTTAGCAGGCCTTTGAATACTAAGCAACCTTAGAAAGACAACCTTTGCCAATCACCATAATATGTCCCTACTACCTCCTGACTATGTCTCGGAGCCTTTATTTTTTTTTAAAAAATTATGTTTAATCACACTTAATTCAGGATTTTTTTTATGGTGTTGAGAAGTTACTGAATGTTCTGAAATGCATTGAAACAAAATGTCCTAGTAATTTATATAATACAGTTTAAAGATTGATATATGAACATAAACATGGTAAAACTATTTTAAGATCCTTATTATCCCAGCTCAAATATTCTAACAACTATACTTTTGTTTTTTTTTCTAGTTTGATTTCCAGATATTCTGTGCCAAGTATATTTAAATTCCATTGTGGCAGGTCCATTATGCCATGATCAGAATAATTTTATCATCTTTATCAGTTTGAAAGATGCACTTCACACGCTGAAAATAGTTTTTCACAGGTGGATTTAACACTCAGACGGTTTCTCCAAAGAGAATTGACATATGGTAGAAGAATTTTAAAAATTCACCAGCTGCTTAAAATAGAAAGAGAATAGTCGAAAGTTCAATTTGATAATTGTGAAATGCAGAATACTAAGTCAATTAAACAAAATGGAATTAAAATACAAATAAGATGCAGTCACCCTAACACCATATTGCTTTTGATAATGTTCTCAATCACACACCATGGACAATTACTCATTCAGTAAAATAATTTATTTTTATTTTTTTTTCATTTCATATTGTCTGGCCACACAGCACCTTTCAAAAGAGAGTATTTTTATTTTCGTTGTAAAGCACTTTTCTACTTAAATGCCACCACTTCTGAAGTACTTTAGCTTGCCTAGGAAATATACAAAGGCTTTGCTGCAATAGCAGGAATTCATTTAACCACCAAATTCCCCTCGTAAGCCAGATTCATCATTGCTATATTAAAGAAGTCTTCAACAGAGCACTTGACTGCAGCCAAGTTTCATTATCGTGAAATGGGCCGAACAGATTTACAGAGATTTGCAGAGACCGTGGAGTTATGGTCTTTACAGTCTAATCCTCAGTATCATTTCCTTGAGATTCTAAACTCTGTGAAACCAAGGATCTGTTTTCAGTTCTG
Organism: Vespertilio murinus; assembly: GCA_963924515.1. Taxonomy (NCBI): domain Eukaryota; kingdom Metazoa; phylum Chordata; class Mammalia; order Chiroptera; family Vespertilionidae; genus Vespertilio; species Vespertilio murinus. The sequence continues at coordinate 134,097,979 of OZ004708.1, read as the reverse complement.
TTAATCTAATCTGTTATCCAGCTAACAAGAGCACACATCAGCGCCCAGGAGGAACCACTATGTTCTTCTCAGTTTTGGTAAGTGCCTTAACTCCTTCAGGAAACTAGGCTACTGTTTATCACACACAGAGTGTTCTTCTATAGGTTCTTTGAATCTGTTTCACTTTTCTCTATTATATCAGTACTAGAGGCCCTATGCATGAAATTCATATAAGGGGCCTGCAGCACCCCCCACCCTCCCACCGTCCCCCGCCCCCGCAGTGGTGGTGGCGGCATGGGCTGCACCCTCCAGCCCCACCCGCTGCAGTGGCTGCCTGGGTCCTGCACCAAGGCTTCCTCCAGAAGGTCCTCCCGTCCAATTAGCATATTACTTTTTTTTAAATTATAGATAGCATTGCTCTTTGCAGAGGAAAAATGGTTGGATTTAGGTCATACAGAAGTGATTTATTATGGAAGCTAAAAATCGTGCCGGTGGAATTATAGGGGAATAACTTGATTAATCTTTGTTGTTCTTCGGTTTTCCCATGCAGAATATGATAAAAATAGGAAATTCAAAAATTACTGTGATACATTTAATTCCTATAAATGCATCTCTTCTGTTTTATCCCATGAAATAGTGTCGCCATTTTCCTTGTTCACAAAGAAGAAACCTAACAATTTGTTTTTTTCTCTCTATTCATCGTTCAAATCCATAAAGTCACTTAATCTCTCCACTGTGCTACCAGTGTCCTTTCCAAAGCTGACACTTCTATGGTCTCCGAGTCTCAGTGTGGGCTGCTTCAGTTCTCCACTATAATGGCAGATTGATCTTTCTAATACCTAAAATCTGACCCTGCCATTTAATTCCAGTGACTCCACATACATCTTCACATTTCTAATAAGACATTCTAAGCCAGTTTCCGCCAAGCTTAGGCTGTGTTCTGTCTCCTGTGGACTAACAAATACACAGGGCACACACATATCAATCTAGCTACACTGAATCATTTCTAGTGTCCTTAATATGTTATGCTTTACTTCTAATTCCAGTGTCTCTGCAATGTAACTGTCAACTTGGGACTTCCGGATTCTACAAGAACTGCCTAGCCATTGCCATTTTTTAAAAATATTCCCACATGATATTTTCCCCATTGGTTTCTAGAGAGTGGAAGGGAATGGGGGCGGGGAGAGAAACGTTGATGTGATAGAGACACACTGATTAGTTGCCTCCTTCATGCAACTGGGGGACCTGCCACCGAGGTATGTGCTCTTGACTGGGAATCAAACTTGTGACTCTTCAGCTGCAGGCCGGTGCTCTAACCACTGAGTGCAACTGGCCAGGGCACCATTACCACTTTTAATTCCACAAATGATATATCTCCTGGTATATTAAAAATTCTTGAACCAGCCGAAACCGGTTTGGCTCAGTGGATAGAGTGTTGGTTTTCAGACTGAAAGGTCACTGGTTCGATTCCAGTCAAGGGCATGTACATTGGTTGCAGGCACATCCCGGGTGGCAGATGTGCAAGAGGCAGCTGGTCAATGATTCTCTCTCATCAGTGTTTCTAGCTCTCTAGTTTTCTTCCTTCCTCTCTGTAAAAAAATCAATAAAATATATATTTGGGGGGAAAAAGAATTCTTGAACCAGAATCTGAACTGGGTATTGTTGCTTTCACGTAGAAGGATAGGATAAGACTTGTTCACCAGCATACACCCATGGCTTGTATGCACTCAGTTTGTTTAAATTTCTTAACCATCATGGTAATATGCATGGTAGAAGTGGGCCTCAGATTAAAACAAAGATGTGATACCTATGTCTAAGAACGTTGGTATTTCAGACTATTTTAAGGTATCTTTTTCTATCCATCGATTAGTGTTCCTGAAAAAACATGCAGAATTGCCTTTTGTCAAGGATGATTACCCCTGTAAAAAATGTCATGTGCTCGTGATGGGGCTTGTTTTTTTAATGTATAAAACCTCTATGAGGATCTGAGCTGGTGCCCTGTGTGGAGGTGTGGTGAGAAACAGGGAGAGGAACAACCTTTCTCATTCCCCCAGTGCCTCTGCTCTTCTGAATAACCTGGGGATAGGAAGTAACAGTGCTACTGGATTCTTACTGCTGGTGCGAGCACATTTGTATCCATAAGCTGGTGATGTCTCAAGACACAGGTGATTATTTTTAAAATAAACGCCATACAGAAAGGGTGTATGTAAACATACTGTGGACACACTCACTTCGTGTGGATTTATATTTAGTGACTTTACAAATGATAGAAACTATGAGTGTTCTCATTTTGGCCATCAGACATTATTCCCCACCAAAATACCCCTTGCTTGCTCAGTTATTTTTAAAGACATTCTTGTCAGGCAAAATGTCCTCTAATGAAGGCCTTTAAGTGTGGCTGTTTTAAAAATGACACTATCTAGTAAAGAGTTACTGTCATTTTTTAAATGCCTGCCATACTTAAAGGACTTGATATTCCTGATAACCAAGCAGTTTCAGACAAAAGAGAAGATTTTTCAGTGAGTTCATTTTTATTAATGTTCATGTGCTCATGCCCTAAATTCTTGTCTCATTTATAAGGCATTTAAAAGAACGTGACTTGACAAAACCGGTTTGGCTTAGTGGATAGAGTGTCGGCCTGTGGACTGAAGGGTCCCAGGTTCAATTCCGGTCAAAGGCATGTACCTTGGTAGTGGGCATATCCCCAGGAGGGGGTGTGCAAGAGGCAGCTGATTGATGATTCTCTCTCATCGATGTTTCTGGATATCTATCCCTCTCTTTTCCTCTCTCTAAAAAGTCAATAAAATATATTAAAAACAAAACAAAAAAACACAACGTGACTACACCTCGTGCTTCTTATACTCCTTTCCTCTACAAAGTTCCTTGACAGTAAATACCATGTAAATGGCATGATGGATAAGGCTAATGCCTCACTTCATATGATAATAACTATGTTTTTGAAACATAATTCAGTCTACATCTTCATCTATTCTCATTTTAAGTCACTTTTCTTTTTTTTATTTTGTCACATGTTGAAAATGGATGACATCAGATTATCGAAGCACAGTATAACAGAGTTACAGTGTGGAATGGGTTTCATCTGAACTACTTATGAGTCACAGTCCATTGCAAATGACAAGACAAAATCTTTAGCAATAAGATTTGAGGACACAGTCATTCTACAGACTTTGAAAGATACATAGGCATTCAACTGTCTCTAATCAAAAGTTAGTGTAATAGAAAAGATTGTACTAGAAGAATACATATTAGCTATTATCATTTTGGAAATGGGAACATCTACAAGTAATAATCACAGCATAAGCAAAAAGGGGACTTCATCTTAAGAATGTTAACTGCAGGTTTAGCCTACCAAAGAGCTTTTAAAATAACATTTAAAAACCTTCATTAAGAAAGGTGGATATAATTCTTATTATTCTGCATCAGGTAATTTTCTAGGATTCCTTAAATGCCCCCAATTCTAGTTAAAAAGAATAAGAAAGAGGATCACAGAGTTTGCTGGAGGAAGGGGAGGAGGCTAAGAATAAGTTATTGAAATTAATCACATACTGTAAAGAAATAAGGAAGTTTATCAATGCAATATTTAAAAGCAGAACCCCTGGAAGCAGACATGACATAAATCAATTAGGTTTAAAAATCCATGGAGAAATAGCGTCTACATTTGTCTGAAGGGCTGCTTCTCCTCCTTTAAAGAGGTAAATTTGAAGTCAAATCTTTTTTTCCTAAAAGATAATCTTTTCAGTGAAGTGCTGAATTGCTGCTTTTGTCCCTTAAATCCCAATTTGCACTTCATTTAAATATGCACATTCTCTTGGTTTTTAACTCAGTCTTGTCCCAAAGACCTATTTCCATAGGTTCTCTTCCTTCTGTGGCTTCCCTTCTTCCACATGTACTGCCCACCAGGCTTGATCTTGCAGGCTGATTTTCAATCCCATAGTCACTTCTCACATTTCTACATATTAGAAAAGATCACACACACACACACACACACACACACACACACACACAGTATATTTTCCCAGTGAGAAACACAAAGAACTTTAAAAAGAGAGAAAGAAAATGGGCCCACATTTGGCTGGAGTGATGACCTTCTCAGAAAAAAAAGGTATTGGTTGTTAATTTCAAATTTTTATCTCTTCAAGATTAAAGTCAATTTAATAGTTATTTTCTCATATGTGTTCCATGCAGAGGGGTGCTCAAATCTGTGAATGATGGAAACATAACGTATCTCACTCACTCATTCAGAAAATATTCATTTATACGCTGAGATACCAAGAAAAAGGAGGTTATATTTCAACTACTATTAATTTAAATTAGAAGAATACAAGTTCAGAGTTTAGATTCAATCTATCTTTTTACCCCTAAATATAAGAGATATTATTATTGCATAATATGGAGAATATTTATTTATTTATTTATTTATTTTTGTCAGAGACCTGTTTTCAATTCAAATGTTATGCAATGAGAAGGAATTATTACCTCAGGGTTTTAGATCATTCACTTACAAAATACAGCTGAAACTTTACTTGCAGTTTATTATAATGGACAAATGGCAAATATATAAGTGTTCAGCTTGGTGCCTGGCACACAGATGGTTATTCTAATTAAATTCTCTTGTTGTGGGTGGATAGATAGCCAAGGATACGAACATTAGTTGTTGTTGTTGTTTTTTTCTTTAAAGTAAAACCTAGGACACTACCATCTTATGATTACAACATAAAATTAAGTTTTTACACATAAAAAAGAAAACTGACAGGAAGATCACTCATTCTGTTTTCTTAAAATAGTGTCTTTTAATTATTTATCTAAGTCAACACAGTATTTATTTTGGGAGCCTTTTTTTAATTTTTGAGCTAATTTTTGAACTTTGTTTTAATTAAAAAACTTAAAGCATGAAATTCAATTTTAGCAACGTATTTTTATTATGCAGAATTCAAAATATGTTACATATTACAAAACACACAGAAATAAGCTAAGATTCCAGTTTTGTAGGGAGCCTATATTGCTGACTTACCCTTGGTGGGCAGACCCCCAACACAGACATGTAGAGATTTACTGTTTACCACAAATAGACATGTTTTTCCCTAGAAACACTTTTCCCCCTCCTTGCATTGCTATACAGTGGGCATTTCGGTCTCCTGGTTTCCTCATTGTTTTTCCTAACTAGCAGACTGGGGACAGTCCTTCTCCCTGTGTCTTCCTTTCCCCGATCACAAATCTGTATCATATGGGGAAGGTGTGACTAAGGTCTGAGGAAAAGGAGCATTTCGTTTTGTTGCCCACAGAGACGGTGCACATGACACGACTCAGAAATCACAGACCCAGGAACTAAGGTCCTAGTGGAAGAAAGATAGCTTTGCCTTCCCGGATTGAAACTAAATGTAGAATACTGCAGCCTATTAGCTGATGGGTAAGCACTTTGTGGATTTGTAGAACTTAATAATAAAGCCCTAATAAGATGAAAGAGAGCTAGGAAAAAAAGGAGAGGAGGGAGACACCTCCATAGTAGGCAGAAAGAATGGATCCCCAAAGATATCCACATTAAAATCCCTGGTTAGAGTAGTGTATGAGGGAATTAAAGTTGCTAACCAGTTGACCTTAAAACAGGGGGGGTTATCCTCGTGAGGTCACTGTAATCAGAAGGGTCCTTAAAAGATGGGAGTGGGGTGAAGGAGAGCCCGTTTCGGAGTGACAGAGGGACAGAATGATAGGAATGATTCCATCAGCCATTGCTGGTTTTGAAGACAGATGGGGCCACAAGCTAAGGAATGTGGATGGCCTTCACACACTGAAATAGGCAGAGAAGGAGGGGGAGGGGATGGGAAGGGGAGGGGAAGAGGAATAGGGAATAGGGAATAAGATTGTTCCCAAAAGCTTCCAAAAAGGCATGAGCTTCCTACCTACAATTTGATTTTATCCCAGTGAGACCATTTAGGATTTCTGCCTTCTAGATATGAGATAATAAATCTGTGTTGTTTTAAGCCACTAAGCCTGCAGTAGTTTACTACAGCAGCCACATGAAGCAAGGTGCCCTGAAACTTGTATCACGTCTTCAATACACCTACGGTCTTGTTAGTGAAATGAGCCACTTGTTTCTTTCTTTATTTTTCTTACACATTCTATGGTTGGTGTCTTGAAGTTTACCAGTTAGGCACAATGGTTAAATATGGGTTAAGAAGCAGGCTTTAGCTGAAACCGGTTTAGCTCAGTGGTAGAGCATCAGTCTGTGGAATGAAAGGTCCCGGGTTCAATTCCGGTCAAGGGCATGTACATTGGTTGCGGGCACATCCCCCAATAGGGGGTGTGCAAGAGGCAGCTGGTCGATGTTTCTCTCTCATTGACGTTTCTAGCTCTCTCTCTCCCTTCCTCTCTGTAAAATATCAATAATATATATATATATATATTTTTTTTTTTTAAAGAAGCAGGCTTTATTGACAAAATATAAATGCCAGGATTCAGTCAGAGCAGAAGGCGTGGGTCCCTTTATTCTCATTAACTTCCCGGGGAGAGCCTTCCGGGGCCTGGCTGGCATGCAGTGAGAATAGGGGTTCCCAGGAGGGACCTGGCCTCATCTTACCTCCACGGGAGAGGATGTTGAACATGAGAGTAGCCAGGCCTCCCCCTCTTGCCCCTGGGGAGCAACATCTCCCAGCAAAGCCTATTTCTGTAGCCATCGTTTGTGTTGTTGTGCAATTCACTCTGAGCCCTGGCACATGGCAGGTGGGAGCCACAAGGAAGGCTCCTTGCATGGCAGCTTACGCACTTCTGAGGCAATTTCTGTCATTTCCAGCTGAGCTAGTTGTTACTGAATACACTGATCAAAGAACTGTCATGTCTTCATCCCAGAATTCTCTCAGGTATTGATCCTAAATTCTCTGGGGTACCCTAGAATTGCACTCACCTATTTGTTTATTCACTTGTTCTTTTAGACAATGCAATTCATTAAACACACGATCTTAATCTACTTGCTAAAAACATACAAATAGATAGCATATATCTCTCCTGGAGGATTTCATAGATAAAAATGGAAAATGGGTAAATAAGTAGAAATTACAATGCAACATGATATCTATATTCTATATGTTATAAAAGGCCTGTGGCCATGACACCATAACACCGTAAAGACCGGTCACCTGGTGGTGCATTGATGGGTCCCACCCTTGGCAGCGTGGAGGGAGTTTGGAGTCGCACCCACGGCGACACGGTGGAGGGAGTCTGGGTCCCATGGCATGAGGGGGTATGGGTCTCTTGCGATTTCACGTACTGGGTCTCTAGTATGCTATAATATGGTCATTTGTCAAGTAAGGGAATAGGAACAAAGAAGTATGATTAAAAGACTCATATACCATATTTGCCGGCGTATAAGACGACTTTTTGGCCCTGAAAAATATGCCTCCAAGTGGAGGGTAGTCTTATACGGCGAGTATATAACAAACTCTGTATTTTTTAGTGGAAATGTTAGGGGGTCATCTTATACGCCCAGTCTCTTATACGCCGGCAAATACGTATTTTTCAGGGCCAAAAAATCGTCTTATACGCCAGCAAATACGGTATGATATATATATATATATATATATATATATATATATATATATATATATATATGACGATTTTTTTGGCCCTGAAAAAATGCACTATGTTTACCTATATTTGTAGTACAGATATATATATATATATATAACTGGACTTAACTTTGATTATTCTCTTCCTGAAGGGGAAGGAAGTACATTATGGGATAAAGTGATTAGAAAGAAGCATGGTTCCTGACTAGAGAACACACATCTGCACATCTTGTCAGAAGGAGTGACTAAATATGTCAAGTCAAGCACAGAGGCTTGACTACAGTAGGTGCTTAATGAATACTTGTGGAATGAATGTCTAAATGGATAATTAGCAAAAAATAGCTGATGGTGCCTAAATGATGCTACTAATTGCCGCCTCTAATAAACACATGCATTTTGAAGTAATTTGTAATTATAGTTAGAAAAAAAATCATATTGAATTTAGCCTTGACAAAGAGCATGCTGAATAGTGACAAAAAAAAACCGGGTGCTTTGTGGGTAAGAAACTTCGCTTTAGACACCAGCCAACCTGGTGTTTACCTATTCTGCTTTATTGTCACTGTGACCTTGGGAAGGCTACTTAACCTTGCGAAATTTGTTTCTTCTTAACTGAAAACATAACTTTACACCCATTCTTCAGAAAGTCTGAGGATTATAGGAGGTATTGCATTTGATTTACTTAGCAGAGGTATAGAATTTAGGAAGCACACAATGAATGTTAGGTCTAATAATAACTACTAATATTGCCCATATGAATGTAACTTTTAAACATCAATTGCGACTGTATAGAAGTTGAAATATTTAAACTGAAAAAAAAATTGACTATAACTATTGCTATAAGAGATCCCATTGGACTAATCATTTCTTGTGATTTTGGCCCATATGTTTATGTCAAAGACATGGAACATGGCCAAGGATTTCCAAGTAATTGTGTAAAATTGCTCCTGTTATGTAAAATTAATTGAGGGCTTGCTCCCGCAGCTGTTATGTGTACATAGAGGCTGTAAACCCTATTAACCAGAGTGATAACCATATAATCATGTTTTTCAGATATTATTTTATGCTAGCTATCACAATTAAAGGTTTACAAACAACAGTGAATCATTTAAACGTTATTGACACAATGACATTCTTCCAGAGTGTGAATTACTCCCCAGAAATAGATCTGACATTTTGAAAATTAGATCTCTTACTTTCTATCAGTGCACTGTTTTAATATAACATTGGGAACTATTTTTTGAAGCATCCAGTTCAAATAAATCTCCTCAAGTTAAACACTTGCAGAGGCCAAATCCACACAGAGTAACTTGGTATCATGCTTAGCTGTTCCCTTTATCACACAGACAAAGTCTCTTCTATAAACACTTACATAATATTTTATATTGGACTGAATATTATGTATGTACTACAGGACTGGTGCATGAAATTCATGCATGGTGGTGTGTGTCCCTCAGCCCAGCATGCACCCTGTCCAATCTTGAACCCATCAAGGAATGTATGACTGCCCATTTAAGTGTAATCAAGGTAGGATCGGGGTTAAAAGGACAGTGAGACATCCCTCTCACAATCCAGGACTGCTGGATTCCAACTGCTCGCCTGCCTGCCTTCTTGATTGCCCCTAACCACTTCTGCCTGCCAGCCTGATCACCCTCTAACCACTCCCCTGCCAGCCTGATTTATGCCTAACTACTCCCCTGCCAGCCCATTTGACCCTAACTGCCCTTCTCTGCAGGCCTGGTTGCACCCAACTGCCATCCCTTGCAGGTCTGGTCCCTCCCAACTGTCCTCCCCTGATGGCCTGATTGCCCACAACTTCCCTCCCTTGAAGGCCTGGTCCCTCCCATCTGCTCTTTTCTGCTTGCCTGATCATCCACAACAGTCCTCCCTTGCAGGTCTGGTCCCTCCCACTGCTCTATCCTGCTGGCCATATTGCGGCAGCCAGCTTGTGTCCACATAGGGGCAACCATCTTGTGTGTTGGATTGATGGTCAATTTGCATATTACTCTTTTATTACATAGGGTTAGATAGGATAGAGGCCTGGTACTCAGGTGGGGGTGAGCTGGTTTGCTCTGAAGGGTGTCCTGGATCAGGGTGGGGGTTCCTTTGGGGCATGGGGTAGCCTAGGCGAGGGGCCTGTGGTGGACTGCAGGCTGGCAATGCCCTCTGGTAACCCAGTGGAGGCCCTGGTATCTGGAATTTATTTATATTCTATAATTGAAACTTTGTAGCCTTGAGCAGAGTCAAGCCTCCTGCTCGCTCTGTGTCTGCAGCCATTTTTGTTATGATTTATTTATCTTATATAATTGAAACAAGTGGAGGCCAAGGCAGGCCATGGCTGCAGAAACTTGGCTTCCTCCATCACCAGGGTCAACTCAAATCTCCTGCTCTCTCCAGCTCCATGCCTGCCACCATTTTTGTTAGGATTTATTTATCTTCTATAATTGAAACTTCATAGCCTTAAGTGGAGACCTGGTCCCGCCAGGGTGCGCATAAAGCTTGGCTTCCTCCATTGCTGGGAAAACCCAAGCCTCCTGCTCTCTCTGTGGCTGCAGCCATCTTGGTTGGGTTAATTTGCACACTCGCTCCTGATTGGCTGGTAGGTGTGGCTTGTGTATGTAGCAGGTGTACAGTCAAGTAGCATATTATTCTTTTATTAGATAAGATACATATATATTAATATCCTCTGCACTATGTTTAGCTATATTTGTAGTACAGATAAAGAAATATACATTCCCATGGTTAAAAGACTTTCACCTAAGTCAGAACACACAGACTTTAGGACCTTGACTTTCTGACTCTAGGTTCTGACTCTAGGACCTTAAATTCTCTACTTTACACATCATTTTAATCAATGCACCATAAACAGTTTGCAAAATCAGATATACACATCATTTTTTTCAGCTTCCCCAAACTTTAATATATTTTAAAATATTTTAATTGACTTGAGAGAAAGAAACATCTATGTGTGAGAGAAGCATCAACTGGATACCTGCTGCATGCCCCTTACTGTGAATCAAGCCCACAACCTGGGGAGGTCCCCTGACCAGAAACCAAAGCATCTACCTTTTGGTGCATGGTATGACACTCAACCAACTGAGTCACACTGGCCAGAGCTCCCCATCTAACTTTAAATTGGTGACCTGTATCAGATCAATTTTTTTATCTAATTTGAGAACACCCCTGGAATAAGGAAACAGGTAGAGCTTACCACTGCTGACAAGGGATATTTTAATTTAATGATTCATTTATAAATTTAGAGGATCCATAGATTTTGCAGTCAATGCACAGCTGATATTTTGTGAATTATATTTTTATTTAGATAACTTTATATGGCTTACAATAACAATTGTACCTTAGATATAGTAACCAGTAGGAACAAACATGAAAGCTAACTATGGACACATAGAGCTTAATGGATGTATAATTCCATATATTATTTCTATGCTCTATACTTCACTTAATTAACTCTGCATTACAGATAAGGACATCATCATCTGTAATTGGTAGAAGACATGCCCAAATTCGTGGAGTGTGGTTTTACACTATCAAATACTTGACTTTCACCACATCACATCCACTTTAATATATTCAATGTAGCACATCCTGACATATTTGAACTCTTAAGTTAAACTCAGCAGGAAGAGCAGTTTCATAGCTCCTTCTTTGGGTTAACCCGTGAAGAAAAATAGATGAACAACAACACCCTTACAGAGAACTATTAAAACGAGCCTTATTTCTGCCTAAGAGTTTGCCGAAACAGTAGACATTTTCAATAGAATGCAAACACAGTGTGTGAAACCTAAGGTAATCTCAACAGTGATGCATGTTTGATTATAAAGTTTAAGTGAATTTCTTGGAAAATATAATAATGAAAGAGCATTTATTTTTTGGTCCTGATTGCTAAGATGAGAAAGTAATTTTCTACTTGGGGCATGGAAAGAAGCAAAGAGTGGTATTCGTGGGACTAACCACTTGTACAAATATAGCAAATTCCTTGGAGGGTATTTGTCCCACAGGCTTGCTTCATCTGATTTGTTTATATGATTCATGTCTGCAGGCGCTAGGCATAAGCCTGAAATTAAATATGTTTCTACTAAATTTAATATGGATCTTTCTATAGGGTTTCAAGCTTATAAATAGAAAATGAAATTCTGCGAGGTTTTTTTGTTTGTTTGTTTGTTTTGTTTTTAAATATATTTTATTGATTTTTTACAGAGAGGAAGGGAGAGGGATAGAGAGTTAGAAACATCGATGAGAGAGAATTATCGATCAGCTGCCTCTTGCACACCCCCTACTGGGGATGTGCCCTCAACCAAGGTACATGCCCTGGACCGGAATTGAACCTGGGACCTTTCAGTTCGCAGGCTGATGCTCTATCCACTGAGCCAAACCGGTTTCGGCATCCCCAAGGTTTTATAAAAGTATTGGTGTACTATCAATATTTGCAGAAGACCTAGGCCAAAGGCTGCCAGAAATGATATAATTGAGCAAAGTTTGGATTATTGCCTCTGTGATGGAGGACAATGCTCACCATGCGAATTTTGGGGCATCTCAGTTGGCTGCTTGTTGAAGTCTTAGATATCTGAATAATTCTTATGGACAGGACAGAAGAAACAAAGCGAGACTATAGCTATGACTGTTAAAGTGGCAACGCAGTTTGGACAACATTCCAGCATTTAGCTGCATCTCCATGTGATTAATGTGATTAAAGAGTGTTCTTACTTTTATCTTGATCCACGATCCATCATCATCATAGAATGCCCTAATGTATTCTTCCGGGTTCTTCTGTTACCTAGCGTGTGCTCAACATGAAAACATCTGCCTGGACTTTGAACATCAGTGAAATGTGGGTTTCACTAAGGCAGAGCTCACAGAACCAGGGCAATTCCCTCTGTCCCTGGCTGCTTCTTTTCTCAGACAGATATGAATGCCTATGCAACCAACAGTAAATCCCTGTGAGCAAGTCCTTTAAATTAGGTCCAGAATTGGACCCATTACTCAAACTTCTCATTGCTACAGCCTTCATTTAAACATTAGCTATCTGGATCTCTGTTTCTAGAGGTGTTTCCTGACCCCAATGTTCTGTGGACACTTAGTGGAGGGGAGGGGGATCTCTTCCAACATAAATCAGATCATGTAACTCTCCTGTGTACAGACTCCAATGGCTTCTTTCACCCTCAGGCCACTATCCAAAATCCTTCCCATACTCTTACTCTTGGCTGTTTCTCAGACATTTTTAACTGCCCCAGTTTTGCGCACTTGCTATATCTTCTATCAAGAATGCTTTTCGTCCAGGTTAACCCAAAGCTCACCCCATATTTCATGCAGATTTCACCTGTTGGGGAAGCCTTCCTTAAACACTACTCTTATTTTCCCTATCATGCTTTTTCCCTTCTTCATAGCATTTTTTCACTGCTGGATTTAAATTATTTATTTGGACATCTGTTTAGTTTCTGACTTCTCTTCTAAAATGCAAATTACAGCCCTAGACAGTTTTGCTCAGTGAATAGAGCATCAGCCTACAGGCTGAAGGGTTCCATTCAGGTCAAGAGCACATTCTCAGGTTGCAGGCTCTGATCCCTAAATAATAAGGTAACCAGGCATCCCGCTTTTGGCGGGACAGTCCTGATTTTTAACAATTTGTCCCAAGTCCCATGGTGTTTTAAAAAAAGTCCCAATTTTCAGAAAGATTCTGGTCACCTTACTAAATAAGGGGCGTGCAGGAGGCAGCCCCCATTAATGTTCTCTTTCATCATTGATGTCTCTATCTCTCTCACCTTTTACCTTCCTCTGAAATCAATAAAAAATATTTTTAAAAAATTAAATTAAAAAAATAAAATGCACATTCTATGAGTCCTAGAACTACAACTATTTGACCACAGGCTGTATCTCTTAGAACATTTTCTGGCATACAATAAAGACTTAGTCATGGACAGATTTATATCCACAGTATATGTTTAGTGTTTAGTCAATAACCACATGAAGACCAAATTAATTCTATGACTAAATGGCATTATTTGAACTATTTAAAACAGCTGTTTCTGCAAGTCAAGATTATTTTTAATATTGGCCATTTCATATCATCCCAATATATAAGAACTCCTTCTTACTATGGACAGAAGAGTCATTCCCACTCCAAAAGAGAGCAAGTTGAGCATCAAAATCTCTACTGCAGGAAATGTACCCCAGCTATGCCTTTATTCATTCTTTCATTTAATATTTAGAATGTATCATCTCTGCCACTTGTGAAGTACAGTGAATATAAAGATAAGTAAGGCAAAATTCTTCTTTTGAAGAAAAATACTGGAGGAACACAGATACAAAAGATACAACAGGAAGAAAATGCCCTCATGAATTTACAGAAAGTATTCTATGGTGGTCCAGCAAGAGTTCTATAATTCCTCCAGGAAGCAATATCTAATTTGCAGCTTTACGAGTGACAGCAGTTCTCCAGAGAGACAAATGATTGGAAAGAGGACCATTCAGGTGGAAGGGCAAATCCTGGCTATGTGAGATGGCACATGTTGTTTGGGAAGTACAGGCATCTGTTAGATGAGCAAGAATGGAGCAGATTCCCAAGGTGTATGGTGGAGGAGTAGGTAAGACCTGATGTGGAATAGAGTGAGGTCTGGATTCTGAGTAGCAGAGCAGTGGGAGCTTTAGGTGAGCCTCCCGCTGTGAGTCCTTTACCAGCTGCATCAATGATCCCACCCCAGACACCCGATGCTCACATTAGCCTTCACAACAGGGCTTGTAGTTTACACTATAGCAAATGATCATCAGAAACCTGCACTTCTATCATATATATATATATATATATATATATATATATATATATATATATATAAATTGATTTTTTTTACAGAGAGGAAGAAAGAGAGATAGAGAGTCAGAAACATCGATGAGAGAGTGAATCATTGATCAGCTGCCTCTTGCACACCCGCTACTGGGGATGTGCCCACAACCAATATACATGCCCTTGACTGGAATCGAACCTGAGACCTTTCAGTTCGCAGGCTGAAGCTCTATCTACTGAGCCAAACTAGTTTCAGCTGCACTTCTATCTTTATGATCAATACACTCATTACAAAACATGTAAACCCGAAGATAAAAACCCCATAGTGATGAAGCATTATAGAGAACCAGAGGCCCAGTGCACAAAATTTGTGTTCTCAGGGGTGGTTCCTCAGCCAGACCTCTGTCCCCTCCCAGTCCAGGAGCCCTTGGGAGATGTCCAACTGACAGCTGGCAGTCAGACATCCTTAGGGCTGCTGCAGAGATGGGAGGTGCTCACCAGCCAGGAGTCTGGCTCAGGCCTTCTGGCTGAGAGGCGCCCTCCTGCCTATGGAAGTGCACTGACCACCAGGAGGCATCTTCTGCATTGAGCATCTGCCTCCTATGTGCTTCATAGCGACTGGCCACTCTGCTCTTTGGTCAATTTGCATATAGGCCTTTTATTATATAGGATGCATATGATCATTAGTTAAATACATATGGAAAAAAATAACAATTGACAAAACCACAGAGAGCAGAAGCTCTCTACGTATGTACATTTCTTATAATCCATCTCAGAGGATGTTAATAAATTAGGCCCATTTCCTTCAGGATCCTGATTTGTATTCATTGCATTGTTTTCCATTTGATTTCAAAGAAAATGCACAAGGGAAACCCGAGTGTATAAAATAGAAACTAGCAAAGTCAGTTTCCTAATATCCTATTGTTTATTTCTGTGTTTTCAAGCACTAGCACAGGTTGAGATTGATAAGGAAAGCCAAATCAATACTGCTGCTATCAGCAATTCTTCCTTCTTAGGTTTTATCTTACTGAGAAGTTAATGGACTGATGATTTTCTAGAATTCTCTGGGATTAAGAATTTAAATTTAGACACACATAAAACTGCATTTATTTAGGTTTTTTAATGTACATAATCAATTTCTTCTTGAGTAGTAGTATGTTCTCAAGTTCACCTTTATTCACAGTTACAACCACAAAACTAAAATTCTTTAAATATACATAGCATGTAGTGAAAGAGATGCAGGTTTTTCACATACTTTTGCATTGGCAAGCCAGATAGATAGGCCTTGACGTGGCATAAATGAAGGTTGATTAAGTAGCTATCATGGGTTTGTTTAATTGAGCTACTAAGTATTCCCTATTTTTAAAAAATCATATAAAATGGAGATTTGAAAAAAAATTGAGCACATTTCCTAGCTAAAACAGTCTTTACCACAGTCTCTTTCTTTTGTCATAACACTACAATCTTGCAGTTCTTAATTATATTGCTCACTGTTTCCAGAGCATTTATTATAAACACAAATCTGATAATTTCACTTGACTCTAGCATACCCTTGAAGAGATATTAATTTGTTAATTAGTCTTAGGTGAATAAAATTCCCTTTTCTTTTGACCTACTTTCAATTGAAAATTTACAGGCCAGGTTTAGTTAATTAGTTATAATTTTTAATCACTGATTAACCAACTACTCTGAGTAACTGGGAAACAAATAAGAAATTTCTTCTTATTAGGTAAGAGTATACAAGGTTAATACTTATACTTAATAACTATGTGACCTTAAGCTTAACTTCCCTCCTCAGTAAAACTAATTGCCACCTGAATTAAATGAGACGGAGCAGAACAGAATGAACAGAATGAGTACCATGAACAATCATGGCGCCAATATATTTCCAAAACCAGATAACCTATCCAACAGGTCCTTGAACAAGGAGCACACACAACCTAACAAGGACAGTCCTGGGATTAATAACCTTCATCAAAATAGCCTTTGGCAACACCTAAGACACACTTTTATTTACCTTTTTGAAAATAAATACATAATTACTTTAAATAATTTAATAGTTTGTATTGATTTTCGGGTTCGCTAAATATAATAAACACTCCATGTATGCTTAAAAACATAAATTAAACACTTGAGTGATGCAGAATATATATTTCAAGATAATTATTCCAAACATATAATACTTTTATGGTACTGACAAGAATCAAGTATTAATGAATACAGCTGTGCATTTACTGAGCCCACTTATGTGCCATCAATTCTTCTGACTAGCTGTCAGTGACACTGGGTGCTGCTGTCCGCACTTCATCAATATACAGATGCTCTTCTATTGCTTGATCAGTGCTGAGAAATGTCTGGCCGGGAACCTCTAACTTTGCATGCTCTCTAAGGGCAGTGGCCATGGCCTCTATTTTTTTTCAAAACAACATATCACTCAAACAGTCACTTCTTCAAGCAAAGGCATCATATCAGGTTTCAGATAAAACAATGAAAGGCAAAATGTTATTCTTGATGTTAAAGATATGCATACTTTGATAGGCAAATGTATACACAACTGTTCACTAACTATTGCTCTGCCATCCCATATACGAGGGTCTACCTATCACAGACATATCTGCGATAGGTATAAACAGGAAAGGACCCAAGGGTGCCTAATAAATACTCATTCTGATGTATTTATATTGGGTATACAGAGTCTAGTAACTTTAGAATTCATTTTAAGTGAAATAATCAAAAGTACAGATGAAAAAGGCAAAGAAAACAATAAAAACTACACAACACCCAGGAGAAACCTGGCTATGTATTGACCTGGAAACACCAGCTATGGTTCTAGGCAGACAAAGGGCGATAGCAATGAACAGAGGAAGAGCCAAATAGGAGTAAGTCATTTCTTGACCTTTCAACAATTTTCTGATCTTGGGTTCCAATCAATCAATCCCTCATGAGCATAAGAGCATCCCTATGCATAAAGGATTGTCATATTGGTATATCCTCCTTCCTTTTTCTCCCCCCCCCCCCCCAATCTTTACCCAAGGATATATTTTTATTGATTTTAGAGAAAAAGGGCAAGGTAGAAAGAGAGAGAGACAGAGGAAGTTAGAGATATCAATTGTTCCTTCCCCTATATTCAATCTGGAGATTGAATCTACAACCTAGGTATGTACCCTGATCAATAATTGAAGCTTGACCAGCGCTCCCTTTTTACTCTAGGTCAGTGGTTGGCAAACTGCGGCTCGCAAGCCACATGCAGCTCTTTGGCCCCTTGAGTGTGGCTCTTCCACAAAATACCACATGCGGGTGCCCACATACAGTGCGATTGAAACTTCGTGGCCCATGCACAGAAGTCAGTTTTTGGCTCTCAAAATAAATTTCAATTGTTGTACTGTTGGTATTTGGCTCTGTTGACTAATGAGTTTGCTGACCACTGCTCTAGGTAATGTGAGGCAGTTTTTTGTTTTGTTTTTTTACACTTAGAAACCATAGCTTCAATTAAAATGCATGTGATCTATCTAAAGAGAACTGCAGGAGCCTCTAAACTTTATGCCAGAGGTAGCACTCTCATTTTTATTTCCCTGAAATCTTATGATCACAGGTAAGGTGGAGGAATTAATTGTGCTTAGAGTAGGGAGGATGCTGGGGAAGGTTGAGGAAGATCACTGGGCAATTGACCATGTAATTCTTCAAGATTTCTTGTTTTATTAGAATCGAACTTTGGGGGAGGGTTGTAAAACATGGTGATTATTTAAGAACTAATTGTCTAAATTATTAATCACCCTTTTCTTTTCGCCCCTGAGTTTTATTCTGTTGATAATTCTTTTAAAATGAGCTTCGATCCTATTAATCCCTCTGCCATATTCTGCAAAAAAGTATTACAAGCAGAGTGAAACTAAAATCAATGTATATGGTTATCTCTTCCCCACCTAGTAGAAGATTTGGTGGAAATAAGGGTAAAGTGATGCCTTAATGAGATTTGGGAGATATCTGTGGATTTCATTTATGTCTGTTCAACCTGTCTAATGGGGAAGTACACATAACAATTGTCTGTAATGCAATATTGAGTAAAACTTGCTGATTTTCCCCAGGGACACTGTAACCGTTCATTACTTCACTCTGCAGTATAAATTGGCCCAGTGGGGAGGCAGGCATAGATTGAAGGGAAGTGAGAACAAAATTACATAGCTAGCCCTGCAGGCCCTCCTCCTTACTTGAGGCACTGGAATCAGGCTCTTGATGCTTACAGCCAAATAGTCTCCCTGACAACTGCAGGTCACACATCTAGTATTTGTCGGGGGAAACCACAGTTAGTAAGGTGAGACCTTACAAGTAGCTTAGAAATGTATACCTCTTATCCCAACACTACAATGGGTAACTATATTCTAGAGCATGCCCCACCCTTAGAGAAGTAACAGCTTGTTAGCTTTCAACACAACACCAAAAACGCAAAGAGAAATAAATGAAAAGATTGACAAGAACTCCCATGTACCTTAGCTCTACCAGTTAATACCTATGTATTTGAATAAATTATTCTCTTTGTATTGCAGTCATCTTAGCTGCATG
Source organism: Vespertilio murinus (assembly GCA_963924515.1). Taxonomy (NCBI): domain Eukaryota; kingdom Metazoa; phylum Chordata; class Mammalia; order Chiroptera; family Vespertilionidae; genus Vespertilio; species Vespertilio murinus. The sequence continues at coordinate 134,079,067 of OZ004708.1, read as the reverse complement.
TGGGTATGGTAGCAGTGCATTTATCACATATTTATTGTGCCATTCTAAAAAGACATAAATGCCCCAGCAATTTGTTTTGCTGTTATAGCCTATTATAATTCTGATCCCAGTCCTTTTGTTACTGAAGAGAGAGAGAGAGAGAGAGAGAGAGAACAGTGAAAATAGTACTTAATTAATCATTACTGGCACAGTTTTGAAACTATTTCTATCTATCCAATAGCAGCAGGTAAAAATTTAAATTTTCATGGAACTAGAACAGATTCTATATTACTCTAACATCTCTCAAGTCAAAACAATACTTTTTTATGGCCTCCCTTTGTTTGCTTAGAAATATGTACAATATATCAATCATTATATATTTGCGCACATTACAGTTACTTAAAATAAATATTTGTGGAGGTTCATTAAAAACATAAAAAAAAAATATGAGCATCTATTCAGTGACAAAATTAAGTATACTTCCCAACTTCTCTCTGATTCTGTTTTGAGGGGAATTGGTCATTAGGTGAAAACCAAGGTTCCTAACAACCATCTTCTCTAAGATGCTGGATTTAGCTTTCAGGAATGGCTTATAGAATCATTCTTTGATCCAGGTGGGAAAATTAGGGTATAATTAATCAAAATTCATAATTCCATTTCTTTTTGCACCAGGTTTCTTTAGACTTTTTTATTGTTGATGAGAAAGAGGGAGAGAGGGAGGGAGAGATGGAGGGAGGGAGGGAGGGAGGGAGGGAGGGAGGGAGGAAAGAAAGATTTGTTGTTCCACTTATTGATTCATTTGTTGGTTAATTCTTGTGTGTGTCCTAACCAGGATCAAACCTGCAACATTTTCTATCGGGATGATACTCCAATGGAAATTTGGGATGATACTCCAATGAATTGAGCTATCCAGCCAGGACATTCATCAGTTTTCTTCTTATAGTTTAAGAACATAAGGAAAATGGGCAACAGGCATGACTTGGGTTCTTAACTTCTTGTGCTTTAGATGTGTCAACCTAGTGACTATGACAGAAAACATGCGAGGGGACAAAAAAATTATTGACTTGTGATAACCTTTTCTACCTCAGTTTATTAGTGGAAAGCCTTTATCTATCATAGCTTATAAACATAACTTGCAAACACAAATTCTTGGATTCCATGCCCTAATCTATCTCCTATTATAATATCTCTGAACATCAAGATCATTGTAGCCTTAAGTCCATGTTAAGCCTTGTGAGGATCTGACTATCTCTCTGTCTCTAGTTCATTAATTAAAAGTTATTTTTCAGTATCAAGTAGTGTGGTATTCATCTTGCCCCCAAAGAAAGGCATGGCATTTGCCCTCGGATCCTAGCAGGTAACCTCTAAGCCCTGGAATGCCTGGCCTGAAGAATGTCTTTGTATATTGGGGTCTCTGTACAACACTGGAGAGTCAATGCTAGCGATGAGATTTGTGGTGGGAGCTGTGAGCCATGCGATGTTAACTCATTTCTGGAGTGGCTGGAAACTCTGTGATCAGGCCCCTACAAAAACCCAAGACCTCAAGGCTGGCTGAGCTTCCCTGGCTGGCAATACTCCCAGTATAATTTTGAATGTCCTTGCTTGCCAAAACCGCTTTGGCTCAGTGGTTAAGAGTGTCTGCCTGTAGGGGGCTCCCTGGGAAGACACATGGACATTCTTTAGATTGTTGCTGACTGGGCCCGGGATATTGGCAGAATCATGTCAGTTGCCCTCCCACCCTGGGAGTGTGGGGATGTTCTAAGTTCCCGGCTTGTGTTTGTCCTGGAGGAAGGAGTGGGTGGGACCTGGGCCCTCCCAGGCTCCTTGTTTTCCTGTGAAACCCTCTTGGTGGATTGGAGTATAAATAGATGTGCTGCGTGGCTCAGGAGGTCATAGTCTGTCTCTCCAGCAGAGGAGGTCAGGGGCCCTCCCAGCTCCGAGTTTAAAATCTATCTCTGTGTCTTCTCTCTTTATTTCTAACATTTCTCAATCCTTGGCCGCCTCCACTTAGAACCGGCTCGTTCATCTCTCTTTCCGTGTGTGACACGGAAAAGGGAGATCCCACCACATCAGGCTCCCACATCGACCTGTGGACTGAAAGGACCAGGTTCGATTCTGGTCATGGGCATGTTCCTTGCTTGCGGGCACATCCCCAGTGAGGGACGAGGGGAAGGTGTAGGAGGCAGCTGATCAATGTCTCTCATCCTTTCTGTGAAAAATCAATAAAATACATAAAAAATAAATGAATAAATAAATAAATAAATAATGTCATTGCTGGCAGAGATTACCATGGCACATAACTCCACTGGGACAACTGGCAGCTTTACAACTGGAACTCCCTAGACTATGCTCTAACTGCTTCTTCCCTCTGATTAGTTTAGTCTGTGTCCTTTTGCTTTAAGAAACAATAACCATAAAATAGCTTTCAGTAAGTTCCACCAATCCTTCCAGGGAATTATCAAGCACAAAGATGGTCTTGGGGACCTCCAAACTTGCAGTTGGTATCAGAAGTAAGAGTGGACTTTGTAAGCACCTGCTATGTGCCTGATATTGAGCCTGACATTATGGATATAAAGATAAATGAAACACATTTCCCTCCACAAGGATGCTTAGAATCAAATGTAATAGCCTACTTTCAACCTATTTCATGGTTGAATCGAGGAAGTCATTTGTATTAGTGATGATCTTGATCATGATGATGGTGATAATCACAATGGCAGCCATTATGCATATTGTCTTTATTTATGAACACCTTGCCAAAGAGCTATCATACAATTCTCACAACAATTCTATTATTGTCCTCATTCGATTGATGAGAACACAGAGGCATAGGGGGGTAAGTAACCTGTGTGAGGTCACACTGCTAGGAAATAATGGAACCGGGAGTTAAGCTATTTGAGCCAAAAGTTGTGTTCTTACCAAGAGTCAATATTACCTCGCACATGGAAATTCCCTAGCTGTGTATGACACAAGGATGATGCTCCATTAATTTCAGGCTTCTCTTCAGCAGGGCTCCCACAGAACATGATGTCTAGTGAGGCTGCAAGTGGTTGGCGACCTGCAGAGATGATGTCTTTATCTAACTAAAATATACTCATCAAGAGCTATACCATGAGAAATAGGAAGATTCTGAGATTTGTAAATTAGAAAAGGATATGCAAATATGAGACAATTTTGCTAAAACAGGATTTAGTGTGGGAAAAGGTTAGATATATGTTTTCCACTTTAAAATTTCCATTACTGGGCACTTTATAGCAAATGGTTTGAAACTTGTATGTTGTTATTTAGACCATAGCAGTGATCTTAAGCAAAATTAGGGCATTGATACTGATGTATATTTTTATTGTTTTTAAAAGAACGATAAACATTTTCAAAATTAGTATTCAATGCAACCAATATGGTTGAGATCCTACAATGTGCTTAGGCAGTACTATAGACGCTGAATGTATAAACGAAGGATTGCATGAAACTATCATTACGGGTATTCATGAAGGTATGCAAGTTGTAGGGCAGCAATATCTGTTGAATATATAATTTATTAGAAATGATATATGGGGGTCCTGGCCATGTATATCATGTGATTAGGAAGACATCCCAACATGCAGAGGTTATGGTTTCGATCCCCAGTCAGCAGGGCACATATAAGAAGCAACTAATGATGGGAGTGGCAAGAAATATTCAAAGTGATGAACAGAAAGAACCTACAACCAAGATTACCCAGCAAAGCTATCCTTCAGAATTAAAGGTCAGATAAAGAGCTTCACTGATTTTTTTTTAAAGCTAAAGGAGTTAATCACCACCAAAACAGTATTATATGAAATGCTGAAAGGTATTCTTTAAGAAGAGGAAGAAGAAGAAAAAGGTAAAGATAAAAATTATGAACTACAAATAAATATCTGTCAACAAGTGAATCTAAAAATCAACTGGATAGAAAAATCTGATGAATAGAATAATCTGGTGAATATAATAGAATCAGGGGCATAGAGAGGAAGTGGACTGACAATCCTCAGGGAGAAAAGGGTTTGGGGAGTACTGGAAGAGATTGGACAAAAATCGTACACTTATGGATGACGATAGTGGGGGGAGTAAGGGTATTGGGTGGGGTGGGAACCAGGTTGAAGGGAGCTGTGGGGAGGAAAAGAGAAGAACAACTGTAATAATCTGAACAATAAAGATTTTTTAAAAATATATTTTTATTGATTTTTTACAGAGAGGAAGAGAGAGGGATAGAGAGTTAGAAACATCCATGAGAGAGAATCATAGATCAGCTGCCTCTTGCACACCCCCTACTGGGGATGTGCCGGCAACCAAGGTACATGCCCTTGACCGGAATCGAACCCGGGACCTTTCAGTCCAAAGACTGATGCTCTATCCATTGAGCCAAACCGGTTTCGGCTGAACAATAAATATATTTTTTTTAAAGAAGCAACCAATGAATGCATAAATAAGTGAAACAGCAAACTGATTCTCTCTCCAGGTCTGTCCCCTTTTCTCTCCCTCCCTAAAAATGAATGTAAAATATTTCTTAAAAGAAATTGATATATGGGGAATAAGCAGAAGAGATTAACTGCCTTGGCGGGGGCAGGTTCAGGGAAGATTTTAAAGAAGTGGTGAAAACTGAACTAGTTTTGAAGCCTGATTAGGAATATTTAGACAGACATTATGTGGGAGAAAGATATTCCAGGCACTGAGAATTTAAGAAAAACCATGTCATGTTCAAAACCTGAAAATAGTTCAGTGTTTTTAGGGTAAGACTTACTAGCAGTGGGAATATAGAGAGTGTTTGAGCAGGAGAATGCATAGCTAAAGAAATAGGATTAGAAGGCACAAAACCTTATATGAAAATTTTTGGAGCTTAGGTTTATTTCATTGGCAATAGATGCCCCTAAATCATTAAAGTAGGAAAATGGCATCAGATTTTTATTTTAAAAATATCATTCTCTTAAAAATTACATTTTAGAGAAAAAAATTCTCAAGTTATTTTCTATTTTAGAGATCAAAATTCTGATGTAAGTGTATGTTCTCAGAAGCCAAGGGGAATGAATTCAATTCTTGTCTCCTCCACTTATTGTACTACCTGTGTCCTTGGGCAAGTCAATTCAAGTCTTTGATATGTCGTTGTCTCATTTCTAAAAGAAGGATAAGAATATTTCTCACTATTAGGACAATTGTAAAGATTCAGGGAGGTAACACATATACATATGTTAAATACTTAGAACAGAGGAAGTTTTTAATTCATGTTAAATATTTATGTGGTTGTTATGTCACTTTCCCTTTTCAATACTAAGGGCATCTTAAATTTTAAAACAAACTATATTAAACTAATGAACTGTTTTCCTTTCTACTAAGATAACTCCTTGTTTCAGTAAATTAATAATAGATAAGCCAATGATAGCACCATAAATTAAAAATAAATACTTTAAACTTCAGTCATGAGGGATCAAAGTAACAAAATAAAATATGTAAAAATCTTCTTTCGAGTTTGTACTGTTAACAGAGGATTGTTAATCATCTCCCACAGCAGTTGCTGGGTGGGGTTCTTGGGGTACAGATGGAATAAGCATTTCCAGAGGCCCCCAGGGATGATGGGAATGCCATATAACAGAAAGCTTTATTTCTGTGGAATTACACCCCTGAGTTTCCAAAGTCCCATTTTCCATAGTCCAGTCATAGAAGCAGTGTAGCTGTGGATGCAGTGGAGCTAAAGTCAGAGCCAGTGTCCAGGGTTCCCTTTCCATGTCTGTGCTGGGTCCAGTCCAGCATCTGGCTCGCTGAAATTGTGTTTCCAATTGCAGTTCACCAGTCTATTGCCTGTGGGATCTGCATGGCCCTGGGCCTTATAAGAATGGAAGAGAACCAAGAGACCTCGCCCCAAGCAACAAGAATCTCTAGAGTCCAAAAAGCACAAGAGCTTAAGTTCCTTTGTTTAGGGGATTATGTATTTCAAATTGTCACACCCATGCAGTGACCCCGCCCATTCTGGGCAACGATTTGTGTCTCCAGCTATGAGTGACAGACAAGTGTATTCTCTAGGTCATCCCAACTTTACAAGGCATGCATCTGTCTTCCTTATATAGTTTCCTCCCCCAGTGTTTTACAGGGGACATGTCTATAATGTCTTCCCTTCTCTTGACTCCTTTCCTGTAGCTAATTCTTATGGTATTAGTATCACTAGAGGCAGAGTAAGAGACAGCAATGGAATAGTGATAAAAATATAGCATGTTTGAAAGGATTAGTATGTAGTCAAAGCCTCCTAAACTAAAATTTCAATTTAATTTCTTAATTAAATTAATTTTAAACTTGTGCTTACTAAAAATTATCGGAAAATTACTAAAGTGTTTCTTTTAGTTCCTTCTTATTTTTTACTAATCTTATATTTAGCTACTTATATATTTTGTCCCAAATAAGCAATGATCTGATAATTTAATTAGGGGCTAAATGTTTCTTCTGTGATGCTTGTGATATAGATATAGTTCTTTGTATTCCCATTCATTCCCCCAAATCCTGTTTTTACTCCATATAAATACTTCTGCATATCTAAGCCTATCCAATAGAGCTATAATTATTTCTCCACAAAGCAATTTCAAATTAGGAACAAGACATAATAAAACCTTACAATTGTTCTTTTTTTTTTTTTTTTGAGGCCTAGATATTTAGGTTATGTATCTATACTAGAGGCATTGTGCATGAAATTCATGCACTTGGGGGGTGGGGAGTTACCTCAGCCCAGCCTGCACCCTCTTTCAGTCCAGGAGCCCTTGGAGGATGTCCGACTGCTGGCCTAAGCCACCAGTTGGACATTCGTAGCACTGCCTCAGAGGCGGGAGAGGCAGGAGAGGCAGGAGAGGCTCCGGCCCCTGCTGCTGCACTCACCAGCTATGAGGCCTGCTCAGGGCTTTTGGCTGAGTAGTGCTTCTCCTGTGGGAGTGCAATGATCATCAGGGGGCAGCACCTGTGTTGAGCTTCAGCATCTGTGTTGAGCACCTGTGTTGGCTCCATTTGGATATTAGTCTTTTAGTATATAGGATACATAAAAGGCTAAGTGATCGACCATCCATCCATACAACCATCCAACATATCTACTAGCTGGCCAGTACATATGATGCACAGTGGCAATTTAAAGATAAATGTTGTCTTGCGCATGCGCAATCTTTGTCCCAGTCTGACACTGTCCTTCCAATTTAAATTTTATTTCCTGAGATGCCAGCATTTGTGATGACTTTTAATAAAGCACAATGACAAACTCTAGACAGAGTAGGAATATTCTTACTTGAATCCATTTTTGGACACAGTCAGTTAAATGTTGCTTTATCTAGAGTTTGAAGAGTGTCAGTAAAGTTAAAGTTGTAAATACCTCATCACAAGGGAAATTAGTCAAGGACTCTAAGTGTGTTTACTCTTAATGTGGTATAGAGGGAGATATTAAAATAAGTTTAATCAACTTATCAATCATTGTTTTTATCAATGTTGTTTTTATATTATGTTTTCATTTATTTTATATAATGTCTTTGTTGTTATATCATGTTGTTATTGTTTAATAATAAACATATTATTTTCATATACATTTTACTAATTTTCTTTCATCTCTGACACTTCTAGTATAGAGAAAATGTGAACAGTGATATTAAAATATTTCTTCTAATTAATTTTCTTTCAATGTGCATGAATCTACACCCCAGGCCACTAGTTAAATATAAAACACTTTCCTTACACTCCTGCCAATGTGTTATATCCTACTTAATTATAATGTTGTTACATTTCCCATCCTTTCCTCCCATGAGGACTCCTATAATCAATAATTTTGGCTACCACATACTTTGATCTTCATATTTCAGGAAGCTTTAACTCTCCACCTAAAAATGACCCTCATCTGTTCTCCATTTATTCAATTTTGTCTGAACCATCTTGCTCTGCACTTGTAGCTATGCTACTTTATTTTATTTAACGTAGCAGCATCATGTCTGGAAATAATAAATTTCTCAAGGACTGGGATAGGTCCTATTTTACCTGCAAGTAATTTATCTGTGGTGATCCCTGAATGGGTAAATCCATCAAGCAGACATTAATTGAAAAAAGAAATCTCTTGAGAGATAGTCAAGGACATGCATTCCCAATGAGGACAGTACTATTATAAAAGAAACAATATTGGTTCTTGGGGCCACAAAATCTTAGATATTAGAAAGTTTGTGGCCATTCAGAAAACCACATCATATAATTAGATATATACTGTATATCTGTGATTTTTAAATGGGAATTGGGAGGATGGGAGAGAACAAAGAGAACATGCCACAAGCAACGAGAGTCCCAAGAGTCCAAAATGGACAAAAGCCCTAGTGCCTTTGTTCAGGGGATTATGTATTTCAAATTTTCACACCTTATGTAGATAAAAATAAAATTAAAAGATTGACAAATACAAATAGTGAATGCTTTGTCTTATACACTTTTTTATAGCTACAAATGGATACTCAAGAGTAATTTACAAAATAAAAATGTTATCTGTCCAACCGTAATAAGGGTGTATGGAAGGATAGAGCATTTGCCAATTATTCTAGAGCCCTGAGTTTGAATCAAGCCTTCACTTGCATATATTTATAATAATCATATTTTTAAATTTATCTATTGCCCTAAATATAAAGTTTATATATAGGGAAAATGAGAATATTTCAGAGACACAGAACTAAAATTAACTACTCTAAGAAATCCATCCAATGTAAGATTGCAAAGTATTCCTTAAGTCTAATGTCAGACAAATAAAATGACTATCGTTTGAGTACAACATTTAAAAAGTGTATCTATTCCTTAAAGAGCATATTTTTGGCCAGCCATTGTTTTGTAAAGCAATAAATCTTAAATACAACTTAGGTATATTCAGGTTAGCTAATAGCCAAATCCAAGCAATAAATAATTGAACTGGAATGCATAAAAATATCTTGAGGTTACAAAAATGACAAAAATTACTTATAATACTTAACACTTCCTAAATGATTTCCTAGCTACTCTAAAGATAACCATGTCATATAGTATAAGGTATATTATAAATGGCAAATTAAACATGAACTCTGATCATAACACAAACACATTTGGAAATGTATCTTCATATCTACTGAGCATCAGATTAAAACTTTAACTTTTAAGATGAAATAGCAGATCCATAAAGTGAAGTAAAGTATTTATCCAGTAGCTGAAGATTTGGAAAAGCACCTTGTAGTAAAATTCACACAAATATCTTTTTTTTTAACTTCAGGGTACATGAACATAAAAGTTGTAAATAATGTTACCCCTGACAAGAATATAGCTATTCCCTTTCCTCAATTTACATAGAGTAAAGAATATAAAACATATAAATGGAATACATATTTGTTAGCTCAAATAAATCATTTTCCCAAGCTTATTTAGTCAATCTCTGACAGTTTCCAATCTACCTTATACTCATCTCATTTTACTGAAACTGAATTTTCTATAGTCTCCAGTGAACTAATATAAGGGAATATCAGGACATTTCTTTCCTTCAAAACTCTGAATGACTTTATTGCCTTAGAGCCTGAGGAGTAGGCTTCTAGACATTCATGTCTCTCTTTAGCCATTAGATCTATGTGAATTGGTGTGCTACTTGGACATTATCGATGGCCACTTCCTCACAGAAGATCAATTACCCAATCCTTAGAAAGTACTGAGGAAAACTAGTCTTAAACCTAATTCTCAGACCTAAGTTCCCCAATCAATCTAAAATGTTTAACATAGCAGCACTGATATGCATGACCATATACATGAAGATAAACTCACAATTTTTAATAACAGAAAAACAAAAGCAAGCACAAAAATGAGCCCAAAGTTTGTATCACGAAAATATACTGAAAGACCAATTTGCTAAGAAAGTTAATCTGGATGTTTTAAACAGCAAAGTTGAAAGTATAAAAAATGTCATACAGAAAGAATAGTTAAATCATTATTTATTTTAAAAGTTTAGTCACTTTAGCCCTGGCTGGTGTGGCTCAGTTGGTTGGAGCATCACCCCATACACTGGAAGGCATGGATCAGTTCCCAGTCAGGGCACACCCCCTGGTTGGGGTGCTACTGGAGGCAGCTGCTATGGGCTCTTTCACATCAATGTTCCGCTCTCTACCTCTCTATCTCTCTCTGAACTCAATAAAGACATATTCTTGGGTAAAGTTAAAAAAAAAGTTCAGTCACTTGAAATTCGTTTTTTACTTTAAAAATTTAAGTAATTTTAACAGGTTGCGCTGGGATTCTCAACGAGGGACAGAGAGGAGAGGGTGTTTATGGGTCTATCAAAGCCTTTGTAAGATTCAAGGCATTAGAATCTTTGTGAAATTGTGTAAACATATGCTGATGCATTTTTAACATTCTGTGAGAAAGCTCAACCTTCCATGGTTTTATCAAAACAGTAAAGAACAACTGGAAGAAGCGAAGATGGCGGCAAAGGTAAACACTTCTAAATGGCTGCTGGGTAAAACAAGTTAAAAAACAAACAAACTATAAAACAAATGTCTATCTCCCAAAAAACAAATGAAAGCTGGCTAAGAGGAAGCCATACATCTAGACTTAAAAAGAAAGAGGAGAATCCAAGAACACAAGCGCTGAAAAACTGAGGTAGGTGGGTGAGAACATGATAAGGACTTACGGCGGATCCAGGCTGGGAGAGGGTCATGCTTTCTTCAAACCAAAGAGAGAGAAGCACCAGATCTCTCTGAAATCCAGTTTCTGAGGAGAGGCTAGACTGTCTGCCATCGGGTCAGAAAGTGAGTCTGGATTGCGTGCAGAACTGAGGTTGTTTGCTGTGCTGTGATGTGAGGCATGGGGAGACGTGGGGAAGCCATGAGGGCCATTGGATGGCAGTCATCGCTGTTGGCCAAGCCACAGCTTAGTGATGCCCTGAGACTCCACCCTGAGACTCTGCCCCTCACATCCAAGCTCCAAGCAGCAGACTTTGCATATGAATGACCCTCTCTGTTGCAGTTTAGCAAAATTGCAACCTGGGGCAAACAGATCTAAGGAGGACAGGACTGTGGTTCATGCTGTAGCTTCTGTAACAGTACTGGCTTCAGACAGTAGCTGAACTGCACCTCATTGAGACCCAGAAACCACAGTTCTAGTGTTCCGTTTCAATCCCTCACACCCAAAAGTGACACATTCGGGAGACAATCTCAGTGAGCACCAAAGCCCCACTGTGTCTCCAGCGCAGCAGTTCTTCCTTTATAGACACAGTGGATCCTCACAGGCAATTGGCTTGGAGGTCAATTCCTCCCAGTGTACCAACAGCAATCAAGGCTTTATTACACCAAGACTTTGCACTAAGCCCACAAAGGGATATAGCAAAAGCGACCACCTCAGGTGATTTGGGAAGCAGAGCTACTGACACCTATAGGTCACTGACCACACAAAGCTACTCCATCAACACAGGGAGGCAGCCAAAATGAGGAAACACAGAAGTATAACATGAATACGAAAGATGGAGGAGAGTAAACTACTGGATGACACATAATTCAGAATCACATTTATAAGATTACTCAAGAATCTTCTAAAAACCTTTGAGAAACTTGATGAGACCTCCAAGAAGCTTGGTGAGACCTTCAAGGACCTTAAAGAGAATACCAAAAAAAAAATGGAAAAGGACCAGCCAGAAATTAAGCATACAAAGTCTGAAATAAAGAATATACAGAAACTCAACTTTAGATTAACATACCCCAATAATCAAACCAAAGATCTGGAATATAAGAAGGCAAAAATCACCCACCCAGAGAGGCAAAATGAAAGAAGAATCCAAAACTGTGAGGATAGTGTAAGAGGCCTCTGGAACGGCTTAAAGCGTACCAACACCTGGATTTTTGGGGTGCCAGAAAAAGAGAGCAAGCAGAATATTGAAGGCTTAATGGAAGAAATAATGACAGAAAACTTTCCCTACCTGGTGAAAGAAATAGACCTACAAGTTCAGGAAGCACATAGGACCCCAAACAAGAGGAATCCAAAGAGACACCAAGACACATCATAATTAAAATGCTCAGAGCAAAAATCAAAGAGAAAATCTTACAAGCAGCAAGAGAAAAACAACTAGTTACCTACAAGAGAGTACCCATATGCCTGTCATCTGATTTCTCAACAAAACTATGCAGGCCAGAAGGGAGTGGCAAGAAATATTCAAAATGATGAACAACAAGAACCTACAACCAAGATTACTCTACCCAGCAAAGTTATCATTCAGAATTGAAGGTAAGATAAAGTGCTTCACAGATAAGAAAAAGTTAAAGGAGTTCATCAACACCAAACCAGGATTACATGAAATGTTGAAGGGTATTCTTTAAGAAGAGGAAGAAGAAGAAAAAGGTAAAGGAAAAAATTATGAACAACAAAAAGGCATCAAATACATACCTGCCAACAAGCAAATCTAAAAATTAAGAGAATAAAAAAAATCTGAAGAACAAAATGGTCTGGTGAATATATTAGAATCAGGGACATAGAAATGGATTGGACTAACAATTCACAGGGGGAAAGGGGTCTGAGGAGTGCGGGAAGAGATTGGACAAAAATCTTACCCCTAAGGATGAAGACCATGGCGGGGGTAAGGGCGTGGCGTGGGGTTAGGAATCAGGTGGAGGGGAGCTAAGGCGGGAGGGGTAGTGGGAAGAGGAACACCTGTAATAATCTGAATAATAAAGATTATTTTTTTTTAAAAAGAACAACTGGCAGAGTTAATCAATAATTATTGCATAAGTTCTTACTCTGATTATTTTTATTTTGGGTCTAAATCTATTTTCTCAAAATAATATACTTTTTGTTTAAATAGTTAGGTTCATTGAACAGTTGAGATAATCATTGCACTCAAATGATACTTATTGACAAATGCAGCTTGACTTTAAACTTGAGGTGTCTAATATATCAAAATTCAATTAAGGTATATAAGTGACAAGTGCTAATAAGTGAGTATAAAATTTTACAAATTATTTTCTGTTCTAGCTCCTCACTTGAAATATCTATGAACATTTGGGTAACTATGAAATACTAAATCTTAATAATGAGATATTTCCATATTAGAAGTAGGTAAAGCTCTACATTTCCCAAGCTAATTTCAGATGCTTAGCCCGGCCAAATACACATTTGCCAAAGAGTGTCTCTGTGAAGACTATTTTGTGTTTTGACATAGTGAACAAGGATATGACTTTTCTTCAGTCCATAATGTACAGAGGTGAGTTCGCTGGACTAAATGACAGAACAGTTTTGCAAGATGGCACTTCAATTGCATCGTCCACCTCTGGGTGAAATCCACCAAACCCTGTGGCAATGGTATGAGCAAAACCAGGGCTGACTAACTTCCTGGCCTCTCCTGATTTGTGAACAATCAGAAGATCAATTATGTTACATGCTTCGATTAACCAATGATTGACTTGCCAGGGCCATTCTATTGGCAGGCAGGTGCTGAAGAAACTATAAAATTAACCTTCCAAAAAAGAAATCAGGGTCAGTGTTAAGAGGTATCCATGCTACTAGTAAGATGTCAGATCACTATTTTAATTGTGAGACCTTGGCCAACTCATCATTAGGGCTTCAAAGACTGATAAATCTCTCTTTGGTGATGGTATTATAACAAGAAACTTTTAAATTAAAAAGGATGCTCTTATTTAAGTGACAGGTACTTGTTGTGATTTTTAATTTTACTTTCCATTAACAAGAAAAGTAAATGTTCATGACCTGGAGGGGAAAAATTAACAGAAATAATATCGCAACCAGAATATTAGGGGAGGGGCTAGTGGAAATCACAGTTGCCACAGCACAATATATAATAATATAATTAATTCACTAAATGTGAAAATAAAATAAAGCAACCAATATTAAAATGTTTTATCCTTTCTAATTGTGTGGTTCAAAAACTCCTCAATCACTTATATTACATTAAGAAAGTCTATAAAAGATAAAAATTTCAAAATCTGATAGCAGTTGCATATCTACAACTGAATGCAATAAAATAGCAACTCAATAGTCTAAAGTCACCTAATAGAATAAATTTAACTAGTAAATAAAAATGAACTCAACAATAACATAGTTTGTTAAAACTTAATTACAGCAATTCAGAATTGAGTTGATTGGTGTTATGATTTTATTCCAATTAATTTTAAAACAATTCCTTGAGGATAGAAACAGATAATATAAAAATATAAGAGCATAGAATATATTATTAAAAATAACACTACCTCAGCTGTTGTGTAGCTCAGCATATTAATGCCATTAAACCATATCAACTTATATTAATGTGTGAATATTATCAAAATAAATCATTATTAAAAATGCTCTACTATATAACATGTTAGTTAAATCAGTGTTTCTTGCTAATAGATGTCACATGCTCTACAACAGATTCAGGAATTACAGATGTTACTATTTCCCATAACTGATAAGTCTTCAACAACAATTGACATAAAAGTGATAGTTGGTACTTAATCATGGTAAAGAAAGTTATCATCTCAACTGCTGTCATAACAATTATTTTTTTAAATTACTGAATTTATGAGGTGATATTGGATAAAAAAAATTAGATTGGTTTCAGATGTACAATCTTATAAAATTAAATTATTAAATGGCCCTTTAAGGGATATGTTATATTCCAATTTAATCCTAAAATATCAAATGTTATTCTATAGCAAAGGGAAACTTATAGAGTAAAAATAGTTACACCACATCTGCATAACTTTTGTAGTCCTAATTTGAGTAAATATAATGGTGGTAGACTGTATGTGTCTTGTATGAAATCCTGACAATATTCTGATTTTAGAAACTAGAAAAATCCAATCATATGCTATAGGAAAATTCTCTTCCCACTATTACTTCTCCTATTACAAAAAGAAAAAAAAAGAAATGCAAAATAAAAAATCTGTGACTGCTATGAAATACATTGCTGGCGTGTAGAGTTCTGCACATGCACAGCAAATTTAGCTATAAATATCTATGATGGGAGAATTTTCACTCTTGGTGTATGTGTTTCAATTTTCTCTAAGGTGATTTCAGTTTAATCAAGACAAAAATCATAGGTGAGATCTAGCTTTCACACATCAGC
Organism: Vespertilio murinus; assembly: GCA_963924515.1. Taxonomy (NCBI): domain Eukaryota; kingdom Metazoa; phylum Chordata; class Mammalia; order Chiroptera; family Vespertilionidae; genus Vespertilio; species Vespertilio murinus. The sequence continues at coordinate 134,064,024 of OZ004708.1, read as the reverse complement.
ATGGGTGAGCAAAAAAAAAAAAAAGATTTTGAAAACTTTAGACTAAAGATATTGGTAGAGTTCGCTCTGACCTCATGTCATAGATCCCCATGGTGAGCGGGAATGCCAAGAGGTAAGTGCTTTCACCAGCTACTGACTTCCCAGAAAAAGAGCTGGTCCTCTTCGGTGGCTTTGGTAGGTGAAACAAGTGCAAAATGCTCAATTCTCTTTTCGCCAAAATCATCAGATCATAACCCTTATTATCTATCAATATATCTCTTTTATAAATACAATTTATTGATTTTTACAGAGAAGAAGGGAGAGGGATAGAAAGTTAACAACATCGATGAGAGAGAAACATGAATGAGCTGCCTCCTGCACACCCACTACTAGGAATGTGCCCACAATCAAGGTAGATACCCTTGAACAGAATTGAACCTGGGACCTTCAGTCAGCAGGCCAGAGCTTTATCCACTGAGCCAAACCGGTTAGGGCTATCAATATATTTCTTACAATGACCATCAAAGCAAATATTTCAACACTCAACCCCTCCTCACCAAAAAAAATTAATTAATTAATTAAAAAATGCACCCTCTGTTACAAAGCAGACTTAACTAGAAAGGAGAGAACTTCATTATTGGAGGTAGTTTGGAATTTTAATTTATAATCATAAAATTAAAAAAAAAAGATAATGTTCCAGCCAGGCCCAAAATGAATTTTTTTAAAAATACATATTTTTATTGATTTCAGAGAGGAAGTGAGAGGGAGAGACAGAAACATGGATGGTGAGAGAGAATCACTGATTGGATATCTCCTGCATGCCTCCTACTGGAAATAGAGCCAGCAACTAGGACATGTGCTCATGAATCAAATTGAACCTGGGAACCTTCAGTCTACAAACAATGCTCTACCCACTGATCCAAACCAACTAGAGCCCAAGACAAATTTTTGAACAACTTTATTGAGGTTAGTTTCCAATATTAATCTTGAAAGACAATAAAGATCTTCTAGGAAAATAAGAGTGTATTTCAAAATACATAACACAATTGAGATAGAAAGATAAGATGAGTGATATTGAGATGCAGGGATTTGAAAGGATTTGGATAAGGGATTGAGTATTATAGAAATGTGCAAAGAATGGAAACCTATCACCTTTAGGTTAAAATCAATTTAAAGAATGTGTCCTGTTACAAAAGAGAAAGTGATGAGGCTAAGAGAGCAGATCCTAAATGTTCTCATTATAAGAAAAAGACAAGCTGCAAGGTGACAGAAAGTAATTAACCTTCTTATGGTAACCATTTCATAATATATACATAAATCAAACCATTATGTTGTACACATTAATCTTTTTTAAAAAAATATATTTTATTGATATATAAAATATTTTTATATATCCTTTACAGAGAGGAAGGGAGAGATATAGAGAGCTAGAAACGTCAATGAGAGAGAAACATCAACCAGCTGCCTCTTGCACACCCCCTACCAGGGATGTGCCTGCAACCAATGTACATGCCCTTGACCGGAATCGAACCTGGGACCTTTCAGTCCGCAGACCGACGCTCTACCACTGAGCCAAACTGGTTTCAACTGTACACCTTAATCTTATATAACATTATATGTCAACTGGAGTTCATGCACGGATGGGGTCTGGCTGGCCCTGCCCCCGATCGGGCCTGTTGGCGAGACCCAGTGCACGACAAGCAGCCAGTAGTTCCGGTCACTTGGCTTTTATGTATATAGATTTTATATCAATTAAACTTGTGGGGAAAAGAAGTGATGAGAAAAAGAAGAGCTTAAGTTAAAGCAAGATGCTAACGAGCAAACAAATAGTTCAAATTCATCCTGTCAATTACAAGCTCCCAGAAAATTCCACACAAGAGCGGATACGGCCAAAGTGACTTGGTTTGTACACAGTAAAGCAGACCACGTCCCTGACAGAGGCTGAGGAATGCATCAGCAGGGAGGCCATGTCAAGATATTTATGAGGTTTGGGGATCTGGGTTGTGAGTCTTTCCATGCAGGTGCTGAATTTATATGGCACAAGCATTCTGGTATAATAGTTGAAGATCTATGAATAAAGCAAAATGAGGTTTTTGATGTGAGGGGTCAAAGAGGTTTTTTTTTTTTTTTTTAATAAACAATTGCTGGATGCTATCAAGTTGAACAGCCTGATATTCTTTTAAATGTGTTTTTTTTTTGCAAGAAGTCCCTGAAATAAACATTTAAGTGTATCACAACGTTTATCTTCCTAGGTATGATTTTTCTTGAATAAAACAGTTATGTTGATAAGACTGTGAGTAGAATTATAAATTTGTGTTAGTGAAGACAGTAAACAGTGTGGGTGTAGCTGTTTCTCTGTTCTATGTTTTATGCAAAACTAGAAATGTTTCATATATATAGCCAGAATTCATTCCTTTCCTAGGAACAGATAACGTTGCTATAAGATATATAGTTCAGCCCTAATCAATCAAGTTCTAGTAAGAAGAACATTCGAAATCTTCAGAGCACATTGTATTCTGATAACCCACCAGTGTAGGCATCTTTTTTATAAAAACTGGGGATATTTTTAATCATCTAAAAATAATTCCTTGTTATGTTGTTTACATTTTGCTACTTGCCTCAGCCTTGAGATCTCAAAGGCATCCCAGAAGGACACCTGTCTTGGCTGTGCCCCCGATGTTCTTTCTTTACAATCATAATACACTTAGAATATGGGCACAGCTGATAAATATAGCAGTCATGCTATCCTTGTGCTTAGTTATTAAGACTTGAACATTTTAGCTGAAAAGAAACTTATACTTAATGATAAACATGATCATTGTGTACCTTATAATAAGGATATATTAAGAATATTACATGAGAGAATGAATTAGATTATAAACACATGGTAATACATACTATTTGTTAATATTTTTAAATATATATATATTTTATTGATTTTTTACAGAGAGGAAAGGAGAGAGATAGAGAGCTAAAAAAGTTGATGAGAGAGAAACATCGACCAGCTGCCTCTTGCACACCCCCTAACGGGGATGTGCCCGCAACCAACTTACATGCCCTTGACCGGAATTGAACCTGGGACCTTCAGTCCACAGACCAAAGCTCTACCACTGAGCCAAACCGGTTTCGGCTATTTGTTAATATTTTAAAAGAGTGATATTCACCTTTAAATTGGAAAACGCTGGTGCCAAGAAGACTCACGAGGAAACATGGGGTTACCTAGGGCCTAAGACAAGCATCTCTGGATACAGCTAACAGGGACTGAACCCTAACTAGAAAAGCATTCTAATTTTTACAGTTTGAATATTCCAATCTCCCATCAGTTTGCCAGCAGCAGTTTGGTTGTAACTTATCTGCAGGACCTCCTCACATGACTTTACATGGTGTGTTTTTCTTTCAAGTTTTAAAATATTTGCACTGTGAATATATTATTTTACTTATTTATGGAGTTAAACAGATTAGTTAATGATGTCTCAAAGCAGAGAAAAATGGAGAAGAAATGGGAAGGAAGCCATGAAAGACAAATGATTAAGTAACGGGGATTGTTTTCTATTAAAACTACAAGGCAGAATGAAATATATTGTGCTCGCTATTATTCCAAAAGGCAATGGAAATGAAGAAAGCATAATAATGGTATAATTATAAATCATTGAAGTTCTTTGATGTCTAGAGGCGTTAAATCTATTAATGTAGCAAAACTGTGCTAATATCTAGCTCAAGACAAATATATTAGCATGATATGTTTTACAATGCTATAATTTAAAACACTAAAAATGAAAAATATTTGCTTTACCCTTGATTAATTTTTGTGTCCCTTTGCCCTTGGTTAAGTAAATACAAAGTATTCATTTAGGTGGCCTCTCCCCACATAGGGGGGCCTTTTCTGGCTATAGCATTTAAAATCCAGCTTTCTTCTCTTTCTCTCTCTCTCTCTCTCTCTCTCTCTCTCTCTCTCTTTCTCTCCACACACACACACACTTTCTTCTATCCCTCATTCTGGCTTATGTGTTTTTACAGTATTTATAGCCATCTGGCATAGATGCTAATTTTAAATAATAACTATTTATTTAATTAAGGATTTCTCTCTACCATTCCCTCCTTAGAACACTCAGCTCCATAATCACAGGAACCCTATTTTGTTCTTGACCTATTCCCAGGGACTAGAAGAATATCTACCACATAGTACATAATCATTATTATTAGTTATAGGAAAGTTTAAAGAAGAAAGTGCTAGAAGAAAAGTTGAAAACAAATACTTCTCAAACTGAGTCAGTAACTGGACTACAGAGCTACATGGTAGAAGGGCACTGCTAGATTTACAAGCCCTCTGGGAAATGATTTTCTATTTTATTTCTGTCTCACCATCTGACAAGGAAAGAGGACCTAGGACTGGATCCATTCTGGGAGTGCCTCTCCTCTCACTCGTTTTCTTTGTCATGCTTTTCTGCATAATGTGATTACACTAGATCAGTGTTTCCCAAATGTTTGACATATGTGTACGCCTTCTATAATTTTTGTAACGCTGAGTACCCCTCATCAAAAAAATGGATGTGTCCCAGGGGGCCGTGTACCCCGGCAGAGCAGTGTGCCCCGGGGGAGACATGTGTCCGGGAGATCCGTGTGCCCTGGGGAAGCAGTGGGACCCGGAGGGAGGTGTGGTGTGAACCAGAGGAGGAGCGAATTCTATTCGTGTGGTCCTGAGATAGTCACCATAAAACAGGCAGACTGTCAAATGACAGCGGGGAGGGGAAGGAGACCTGGGGGGAGATAAGAGAACAATCAAAGGACTGGTATGCATACATATAAGTACAACCAATGAACACAGAACTCTGGGGAGGGAGGGCATGAATGGGAGGTAGGGTGGGGGCAATGGTAAGCTATGTACATATATAATACCTTAATAAATTAAAATAAATAAATAAATAAATAAATAAATAAATAAATAAAACAAAAAATGGATGTATTTTAATAACAATCAAAATATATTTATTTTTTATTTTTTATTTTTTTGGTACATACACAAAATAATAATAAATGAAAAATAAAATTATTCACAATAAAATATAAATAAAAGTTATATTATATATAACATTTATTTGCACACCAGACCATCTCACGCTTCACAAGACTGTCTTGACTTGACTCAGGAGAACATAGAATTAGGCACAGCTAATACTTTGAAAGTATTACTGTATTTGCCGGCGTATAAGACAATTTTTTGGCCCTGAAAATACCGTATTTGCCGGCGTATAAGACGACTGGGCGTATAAGACGACCCCCTAACATTTCCACTCAAACTACAGAGTTTGTTATATACTCGCCGTATAAGACTACCCCCCACTTGGAGGCATATTTTTCAGGGCCAAAAAATCGTCTTATATGCCGGCAAATACGGTACATATGTTTCCTTTTCCCTCCATTGTCCTCTCCCAGTCCTCTGCCCTCCCCCCAACCCCACCCCTGCCCAGCTCCTGTCTTCAGCCCCCTCTCCCCAGTTTGTGTATTTTATATGCATACACGTCCTTTAGCTGATCTCTTACCCCCCTCCAAATCTCCCACCCACCCACCCACCCTCCTCTGCTCCCCTCTGAGGTGTGTTCAGTGTTAATATGTCACTGTATCTATTTTTGTTCTTTGGTTTATGTTGTTCATTATGTTCTACATATGAGTGAGATCATGTGATATTTACCTTTCTCTGATTGGCTCATTTCACTTAGCATAATGCCCTCCAGGTTCATCCATGCTATTGCAAATGGTAAAAGTTCTCTCTTTTTTATAGTAGCATATTATTCCACTGTGTAGATGTGCCACAGTTTTTAATCCACTCAGCTGCTGATAGGCACCTACGCCACTTCCAAATCTTAATTATTATAAATTGTGCTACTATGAACACAAGGGTGCAATGTTCTTTCTAACTGATATATATATATTTTTTTATTTCTTGGGATATATTCCTAGCAATGGGGTTACTGGATCAAATGGGAGTTCCATTTTTAATTTTTTTGAAGAAATGTCATGCTGATTTCCACAGAGGCCACACCAGTCTGCACATTCCCAAAAGGAGTGTATGAGGATTCCCTTTTCTAAATTTTCTATTTCAGTTGACATACAGCATTATATGACTTTTAGTTATACAAACCAGTGATTAGACCAGCCATGGGCAAACTGCAGCCCACTCGGCTGTTCTATCCGGCCTGTGGAGCCAAAAGAGCATAGGGTTCTCTTCCTCTCCCCTCCGCTCCTTCAGCAGCAGCCCAAGATGAGTGCCAGCATGGTCAGGCTGCTTTTGTTCCGGCCCTCCGGTCCAGTTTAAGAACCCATTGTAGCACTTGAGTCAAAAAGTTTGCCCACCCCTGGATTAGACATTTTATAATTTACTAAGTGATCATCCCAATAAATCTAGTACCCATATGAAGTGATACATAACTATTATAATATTATTGATTATATTCTCTATCCTGTACTTTACATCCCTGTGACTATTCTATAACTACCAAATTATACTTCTTAATTCCTTCAGTTTATTCACTCCTTCCCCAACCTCCTCTCATCTGGCAACCTTCAAAACATTCTCTATACAAATAGGTCCTCGGGTTACATCGGAGATCCATTGCTACAGTGCAATGTAACTCGGTTTTCATTGTAAGTCGGAGTCCACCTACATAAGCACCTATGTCACTCATCAATTTTAAATAGCCTTTTTGATATATTTTTTTTATGTAGAGTGATCTCTTGATTTTTTTTCTTATCAAATGTCAATGAAGAGGATCATTTATGAATAATTAAAAAGTTCTACTACACTGTTTTCTTATTTCCTGCCCATTAACTAATATTATTATATAGAACCTGATTTTTCTTCGCATTAACATTTGAAAGCTGTCCATTTAGGAAGGGGTATTTTAGTTAGGACTACTAATTCAGCATTTAAAGCTACTTTTAATATTTGGTCTTATTTATTTGGTTAAAGTTTGCTCCCAACCATGCTCACTTCCATACTAGAACGTCCAGTTCATAATTGCTTAATTTAAGCAAGCATTGATAATCTAATATGTATTGCAATATATTGATTTTGAACAAAGATAACATACCACTCGCATCACCTTTGCATCATTTAGTTTCCATTCTCCCTTAAAAATGAAAATAATGATAAAATAATGATAAAATAATGGTGGTCAACTCATAAAACAATTAAAATAGGAAGAAGAGGGATTAAAAAATCAGAATAGTATTTTTTAGTTTACTATGTGCCAGAAATTGTTCTAAACAATTAATATGTATTAACCCATGACTCTTTACATTGACCCCACAAAGTAGCTGATATTAAAATTGTCATGTAATAGGTGAGAAAAAATGAGGCATGTGGATCTGAAAGCACTTGCTCACTAAGTCAGTAGAGCTGGGATTCAAATACAGGAGGCCGGGCTCTAGAGCAAACTACGGCCTGTTCGGCTGTTCTATCCGGCCCATGAAGCCGAAAAAGTGGAGGGTTCTCTTGCTCTCCCCTCCGCTCCTTCACCAGCAGCCCAAGATGAGAGTGCCAGCATGGTCAGGTTGCTTTTGTTCTGGCCCTCCGGTCCAGTTTAAGAACCCATTGTGGCCCTCTAGTCAAAAAGTTTGCCCTCCCCTGCTCTAGAGCCCACACCTCTAACCACATGAAGTATCTCTGATACTTTCTACGCTATATACATCACATGGTTCTCTAGCAGAAGACTCAACAAGGCTGCCAGTGGTGACATGTTTGCTAATTACTATCAGAGCACATTTCTTTCTTTATTAAAAGTAGAAACAAAAATAAATATGAATTTTAATTCAATCTTCCTGAACTCCAATAGCATTACAAGCTTCTTCTGTTGTTGGCTTCTAAATTTAAAGATTCATTTTCTACTTATAATATGTTTACATATTTCACATTCTTCCTGACTCAGGCTAGAGTCAGCTTTTCTCAGAATGAGATTCAAAAACTATGTGCATCGTAATAGCCTTAAGTGTTTATGAAAAATAAAGATCCCTGAATTGACTCTCCAATTGAATTAAAATCTCTAGAGGAAGAAATGGTAATCTACATTTTAAACAAAGGTCTAGTGCTTTTCCTAAGCACTAAATTTGAGAACACTTTTACTGGGATTTTGTGGAATCCTAAGGCTTAACAAAGAAGAAAAAGTCAACATTATAATGGTGTAATTCAACATTAACAAGAATCAACAGTTTACACCATTGCAATTTAAGAACAATTAGGTTTGTCATTATATAATATAGAAGCCCTTAATGTAATTGTGCAATTTAGTTATGAATAATAAAAATTATATTAATAATTTATATCACATTTTTAATCAACATACATTAGATTTTACAGGTCCCCAATACATTTTCCAGTTTTCACAATCCAGTACATAATTGACTTTACATTTTTTTAGTGAATCAACATTGAGTTTATTCTCAGGCAGAATTTATGCCCCCTTATTACTGAGATGAAAGAAGGGCATCTCTTGCCCCCTGAAAATCTTTAGGATTTTCTCAGGGAATATTGATGGTGGCTAAGTAATTCTGCAAATTCTTTCATTATTATGAAATGCAATTCATCTAAACGTAGAGACTAAAACTGAATTAGTAAAGACATATTGGTAAGAGATCTTTGGCTAAACATGACAGTGACTGAATCAGAAATAAACCCATGCTGAGCAATTTGCTCTGTTTTGCTGGATTTCTTGTTTTTATTGGTCATTCAAGGCACAATGTAGATAGGCTGGGACAGCTAAATGGCCAGGAATAAAACAATGAATTCCTTCTCATGTAGTGAGTATATCCCCTGGTCATTTTCTTATTCTTAAGATATTATTGAACACACAGTCCCCAGGTTCAAATTGTTCAAATATCTTTGCTTATTCCGTGTTATAAATTTAATCAAGCAGCACTTATAACTTTAAACTACATTTTCTTATCCATTCTTAGTTACACGTTCCCTGCCACATAAATATGCTTTTAAAAAATTCTCAGTATGTTTCCTGTGCTGTCAAAGTTAAATCCCTCCCACATTTCATTTTTCGCCAGTTATGTTAATGCGTGTATGTTATTTGATTTAGCTCTCCCTTTCTAAGATTTCCGCATTTTCTTTCTGTTACAGGATTTGTTTCAACTCTTCTTTATCTAGGAGGTCAACTTTATTTACCATTGACAACAAAACTCACCACTTCATGAAGTAAATTCTGCACCACAGATTAACAGAGGAATTCTTTAGCAAGGCATATGGGCCTTTTAGACTTCCAACTGATTACAGTTTCCTTCTTTTTCCCTCCCTTGTCTTCCTCATTGTTTACCTCTGGTTTCTATTCTAATATCTACATACAATATTGGCAAGTTTAAATTACAAAGAGCAAGCTGGAACCGGTTTGGCTCAGTGGTAGAGCATCGTCTGCTGACTGAAAGGTCCCAGGTTCGATTCCGGACAAGGGCATGTACCTTGGCTGCGGGCACATCCCCGGTAGGGGGTGTGCAAGAGGCAGCTGGTCGATGTTTCTCTCTCATTGTCGTTTCTAGCTCTTTATCTCTCTCCCTCTCTGTAAAATATCAATAAAAAATATTTAAAAAAATTACAAAGAGCAAGATTTTTTTTTTGAGATGGCAACCATAACCAGATACAAGAGTTATGCACTATATTTCTTTAGCCATTGCTATAGACTATAATTAACAATAACAAAACATATCTGCCGAAACCGGTTTGGCTCAGTGGTAGAATGTCAGTCTGTGGACTGAAAGGTCCTGGGTTCGTTTCCGGTCAAGGGCATGTACATTGATTGTGGACTGGGGATGTGCAAGAGGCAGCTGGTTGATGTTTCTCTCTCATTGACATTTCTAGCTCTCTAGCTCTCTCCTTCCTCTCTATAAAATATCAATAAAATATATTAAAATTAAAAAAATTAAAAAAAAAACATATCCATCTTTACTGATATATGTTACAGAGATGATGGTAAATCAGTGGTCGGCAAACCACGGCTCTCTAGCCACATGTGGCTCTTTGGCCCCTTTAGTGTGGCTCTTCCACAAAATACCACATGTGGGCACACATATAGCACAATTGAAACTTGGTGGCCCATATGCAGAAGTCGGTTTTCGGCCTGGACAAGTCTATTTTGAAGAAGTGGCATTAGAACACTCAAGGGGCCAAAGAGCTGCATGTAGCTCGCGAGCTGCATTTTGCCAACCACTGTGATAAATTGTAACAACAGCGCTTGCCATCCAATTTACTTCATGGAATCCACTTCAGTTTCAATCCACTAACTTCACAAGAAATTTTATATCATACATCAGAGCTGTCAATATTCACAGACTTAATTTCTGAACCAGACTTAAGAAGTCATCTCTTTTATAGATCTTGCTATTTTCTTTCACATAATTTCTATTTCCCCTCCTAGCTGATGCTCTATTTTTAGGTATAATCTTCCTTAGCATTCTTCCATTTTAATTTTTTTAAAATCTTGGTTAACTACCTCCATTTTGCCAATAAGCAAGTTCTTTATCAATGTTCAAAAAATCTCAGTAAAAACTAAGACAGGCCGAAACTGGTTTGGCTCAGTGGATAGAGTGTCAGCCTGCAGACTGAGGGGTCCCGGGTTTGATTCCGGTCAAGGCCACATACCTTGGTTGCGGGCACGTCCCCTGTCTTCTCTCTGAGGTCTGATGGTCTGTTATATGGTTCTATGCTCTGGGTCTATTTTTGTTCATCAGTTTATGTTGTTTATTAGATTCCACATATGAGTTAAATCATGTGATAGTAATCTTTCTCTGACTGGCTTATCTCATTTATCATAATGCTCTCTAGGTCCATCCATGCTGATGCAAATGGTAAGAGTTCTTTCTTTTCTTTAGAGCTGTGTAATATTCTACTGTACAGATGTACCACCCATCAGCACCCCTATGTTCATAGCAGTGTAATTTACAATAGCTAAGATTTGGAAATAGCCTATCAGCAGATGAGTGGATTAAAAAACCTGTGGAATATATAGGTTTATGCATACGTTTCCCCTTCTCTTTTCCCTTTTCTTTTATATGTTAATGAAAGGTTGAATCCTCAAGAAGTCTAAACTCCTCACTAAGATTTTCTAGTGGAGGCTGTGTTCTTTTTCATAATCTGATAAATTAACTGCATGAAACTACTTCAGGCACTGAAAAAAACCTTGTTTGTTTTAGAAGTATAAAAATAAATTGTATTTTTTAAATTATCTGAGTTAAAAGCCTACATTAGAGAGTTTAAAATAAAGAACTAATGGCAGCATCATGATCATATCCAGGGACTTTATAAAGACTAAATGATATTAAATGAAAGTGATATATACTATACTAAATTATGAGGCCATCGTGTATCATAATTAAGTATTAAGGATTGGCAAAATAGGGTATCTAAATAAATATGGCCATAAATAAAGCTAATAGTATTGTTTTTCTCCTTCTCTATTAGTCATTATGAGATCCATTATTATATTTTTAGTTAAACTCTTATTCCCACAACAACAATACTTTTCATAAATGGTTCTCTGTAGCAATAATCCATCATAGAAATCTTCATTTCCCATTTGTCCAGGAGGGGTAAAATGTAAATGTGTACAAAAACTAAGATGAAGAAAGAGATAAACCAAAGGACTTATATGCATATTTGCATAACTGATGGACACAGACAATAGGATAGTGAAGGTCTGGTGTAGGACAGGATCTGGGTGGTGGGGAGCAATGCAATGGAAAGGGGTGGACATCTATAATACTTTCAACAATGCCATCTAATAAAGAAAAAATATGCAAATTAACCATAATGCTGTCACAAAGATGGAGGCACCCATAGCCACAAGAAGGGGGCGCCTAGTCCCCTCAGCCCCACCAGAATGCCCCAGTCCTTTGAGCTTCATGGGGGAGTGGTAGGTACATGGTGCAGCCGGATCCACCCTCAGCCCTCCAGCCAGAGGCCAGCGTTGGGTGCCCAGCCGCCAAAGGTTGGCCAGAAGACAGGCAAGCCTCAGATGTCGGCTGCCCAGCCACCTAGGGTGGACCGAAAGTGCACCCAAGGCTCGGATGGTGGCTGCCCAGTCACCCAGGGCCGCCTAAGGCTCAGGTAACCAGGGCTGGCTGAGGCTTGCACTGCTGGCAGTGGCAGCAGCAGAGGTGTAATGGGGGTATCGCCTTCCCCTGATTGTGGGGTCCTCTCCTGCCCCTGAGGGCTCCCAGACCATGAGAGGGGGCAGGCCGGGCTGAGGGACCCCCTTCCAGTGCAAGAATGCCCATGCACCAGGCCTCTAGTAAACATTTAAAAAGACCTCATCAGCCAGGCAGAAAGTCTCAATGTGGATGCTCTCACTGTGTTCCTTCTCTTACAAAGGACAAGTGAATAACAAGTGAGGCAAACATGGCATGGGCTGTGTAATATAACAATGAGTAAGCAAAAAGGGTTGGGCTTGAGATTCTAAGGTTCACAAATGGCACATGACCACTGTTTGGAGGATTTTATGTGTTAAATAATCACTGCTGTGATTCTTTCTAAAAACTAAAACAAATACCCTGCTGGAAATAAATGGGTGTGAGAGATATTACCATTTTTTGCAGTTATTACTGAGTAGCATGCTGGTTCTGATTTTCTAATAATTACATTTTAACATAATGTGACTAATTAACTGAACGGTCTTACCATATCCAAAATAATAGGGATTCCTGTATTTTATAGTACTTCAGTCTTGCATTCCAAGTGGAATGCAAAGCGTAGTCATTTCTTCACTTTCTTTACCTTAGTCAAGGTGAAAACAGAGTGTCCACCTATAGGATCCTTATTTTTACGGATTATAAATATTCAGCTTCAGAGGCCAATGGTAATTTTCTAGTAAATATAAAAATGGCTATGGAGCTTGCTGGAAGCTTATACTCAGCTGAGAGAGTCCTATAAATACAGGGCAGGGCAAAGGTAAGTTTGTTATCAGAATGTGAAAAAGAATTTATTCTTGTATTATTAACTAGAGGCCCAAAGCATGAAATTCATGCAAGAATAGGCCTTTCTTCCCCCAGCTGCCAGCATCAGCTTCCCTCTGGCACCCAGGACCCAGGGTTCCCTCCAGCACCTGGGACCCGGGCTTCCCTCACAGCCTCAGCTTTGTCCGGAAGGATGTCTGGTATAATTAGCATATTACGCTTTTATTATTGTAGACTAGAGACCCAGGGCACAAAATTCGTGCACAGGTAGGGTCCCTAGCAGCTGCTGGCCAGGGCCTTCCTTCATTACGAACCACCCCCTGGAGGTCAGCACACGTCATAGCGAGTTCCCGATCTGTCCAACTCCAAAGGGTACACTTAGCATGTTAGGCTTTTATATGTATAGATTATTGTATTATTTCCCACAGGAATAACTATAAACCTTCTTTTGCCCCTCACTTCATAACGCATTTAAGATTTTCTTCTTGTATTACCTATCTAAATAATCAGAACATACTTTTTGTTCACATCTAGGATAATGTTATTTGCCTAAATATACAGCAAAACCAACACACACACACACACACACACACACACACACACACAGACAATTGCATGTGTAATGTGCTACTTTGCTCTCTGAGCATTGATTACTAGTATATCCCCATAGAATACAATTCCTTAAAGAGGTTTTTCACCCATGAAATAGCCAATCATGGTCACACTAAACTTATTTTAAACAAAAATGCTAATCATCTCTGGATTCTGCTGTTTTTCTACAAGTAACAACTCAACTTTTTTTTTTTATTCTGTTAAGATATTCATCAGATTTACATTTTTCCTTCTCATTACAGAACTTTAAAATGAGCCACACTTCACAGCTCAAAGTGTGGAAGATGTCATTAAACTAGCTGTCTAATCAAGAAGGTGTAAAAAATTTAATTAAAATAATAGCAGTCTGACTCAATTATTCTAAAGTATATTAAAACACATGCTGTACATGTGATTACAATCATTATTTATATACAATTTTTATTTAATTTTTGTTCATCTTATTAAATAGAGCTTTTTCTTTATAGATATTTAATACATATTCAGCAATATATATGCATATATAAAATACATGTATATATATATGTAAATATATCTACACACAAAATTATAAATACCATTATATACAAAATATACATCTTTTGGATATGGTTTATTCCACTGTGTACACTTTTTGTTTTTGTTTTTTTGTTTTGTTTGTTAATCCTATTTTTTCCATTGATTTTTTTTGGAGGGTGAGTGGGAAAGGGCGGGAGTAAGAGAGAGAAAGAAAGAGAAATATCAATGTGAGAAATACACATTAATTACTTGTTTCCCAGATGCATCCAGACCAGGGCCTGCAACCCAGGTACATGCCCTTGGGAATCGAACCTGTGACCCTTTGGTTCACAGGTCAATGTTCTAAACATTGAGAAACACTGACCAGTGCTCTGTGCATTTTTATAACAGCAGATAATGCAATAGCAAAGCCAATATACAATAAATCAATGCATGTATCTCACCTTTTATGTTTATATTGCTTTCCACGTTTTAGTTTGTCTTTATAACTAAAATCAGTTACTCTTGTTTTGGTATTGTTTTTCACTTTGTTGTTTGTTGTTGTTTTTTTTTAAATATATTTTTTTATTGATTTCAGAGGGGAAGGAAGAGGCAGAGAGGATTAGAAACATCAATTATGATGCTGAAACCGGTTTGGCTCAGTGGATAGAGCGTTGGTCTGCGGACTGAACGGTCCCAGGTTCGATTCCAGTCAAGGGCATGTACATTGGTTGTGGGCACATTCCCAGTGGGGGGTGTGCAGGAGGCAGCTGGTCGATGTTTCTCTCTCATCGACGTTTCTAGCTCTCTATCCCTCTCCTTTCTTCTCTGTGGAAAATCAATAAAATATTTTTTTTTTAAAAAAAAGAAAGAAACATCAATGATGAGAAAGAATCATTGATTGGCTGCTTCCCATATGCCCCCTCAGTGGACATTGAGCCTGAAACACAATCCTGACCACCAGGATTCAAGCCTGATCTTCTGGTTTATGGGTCTATGCTTAACCACTGAGCCATACTAGGGTTTGCTTTGTTTTTGTTTTTTTTATGGTAAAATTTACCTTTACTACAGGGCATTGAGATTAGGCTGGCAGAGGAGGGCAGTTGGGGTGAAATCTGGCAGGCAGAGGCAGTTGGGGGCATGATCAGGCTGGCAGGGGAGAGCAGTTCCGGGTGAGATCAGGCTGACAGGGGAAGAAAGTTAGGGGCAATAAGGCAGGTAGGCAGAGGCAGTTAGGGGCGATCAGGCAGGTGAGTGGTAAGGAGCCAGTAGTCCCAGATTGCGAGAGGGATGTCTGATTGGCTGTAGTTTGACATACCCCAAGCATTCCCGGACTGGAGAGGGTGCAGGCTGGGCTGACTAGTTTAAAAATGAGAATCTGTAATCTAGGCTTTAAATAACAACATCTCTGACAGAAGCAATCCAACTAGTGGCCACGCTTTTGGCTAGCATTCATACTATAATTTTAGCTATGAACATTGTCCCAATAAAATGTCTAGATTTCTTTCAAATAAATAGGATGTAGTACTCGGTGTCACTATGAAACCCACGCCTGGCTAAGTATGATTATTGCACCTCCAGGAGACTTAATTGCTAAGGTCACATCCAGGTCTCAGTGTGATGGGATCAAGACCTATTCCAGGAGCTGTTGGCGCTCACCTCTACTTCTGAGCGATCTTTAGACTACTCAGTAAGCATTTCTCCAGATGGCCCATTGGCAGCTCATAGCAACTCTCCCCATCACAGCATATGGCCCACTGATGGTTGGCAAGTGTCATTCAGACAAAACTCACTAGAGCTGCATGCCAATCATGAAACACTCACTACAAGCAAGGATCAAAGCCCGAGCTGACATGTACTGCTTGTCCTGATTAGATGCTAAATAGTCACTTTCACTGAAAAGCTCCCCTTCGATACAGAAAAACAAAACCCTACTGGAAAGTGTGATAAAATATTTGGGGGGAAGTGACTGATAATTCAAAATACCACCAACTTCCATATGCATTATCCTATTCCTTTGAAAAAGTTTACTGGCCATATGGACCTAGCCAGGGGCCATGGACAACAGGGGGGTGGGGGCATATGTAGGGAGGGGTTTGGGATGGGAATTGGGGGATAAGGACAATTATGTGATACCATAATTAATAAAAAAAAGTTTTAAAAAATTTGCTGGCATAATTTTAAAAGACAAAATGCAGTACAGTAGCATGTTTTGATTTAGCTTATTTTTTTTTCAATAGCATTACATCCGTTTTTCACAATTACAACCATGTTGTAAAAGTGTTGTAAAACACATTAAATAAAAATATTTTAAAATACAAAGTTAAGCTTTATTTTAAGGTTTTATAAGGAGGGATTTCTTATTTTAAATATATTTTTATTAATTTCAGAGAGGAAGAGAGAGGAAAAGAGATAGAAACATCATGATGAGAGAGAATTATTGATCAGCTGCCTCCTGCACCCCACACACTGGGGATCAAGCTTGCAACACAGACATGTGCCCTGACCAGCAACTGAACTTCCTCCTGGTTCACAGGTGGATGCTCAACCACTGACCAATGCTGACCAGGCAGGGAGGGATTTCTTGTGAATTCCTTAGCTAAATGGAAGCTTATAACAGATAACTCTTTAAATGCCAACTTTGTTAACAATTAAGCTACAATGTCAGCATAAACTATTTTTTAAAAAGTGTCACAGCTATTTTTACTTTATAAATGTGTGTTTTTATTTTATTTTAATTGCAAACAGCTATTTTTATATTTTAAATGTCAATGCTGTTGACAGCTTAGCTTACGTTTCTGTTTTAGAGAGTAAGAATATTATGTGGAAGAAGCCTTGGAGACTCAGCCTTTTAAGATCCCCATCTCCTTAAGCCAATAAAGGCTCTGAAAGGATTTTATTTTTAGCAAACTATTATTTAATCGTCAACATAAGATTGGTCAAAATAAGTCAGGAAAAACATTTTTTTGGTGATTTTTAAAATTAAAGTCTATAGTACATTTACCAGGGCTATGGCATATGACACTTTCTGGCACAGTAAAGAATAAATGATACCACTGGGGAGGAAGAATGCTTATGTAATATCATTGTTCTTTATTTGAGGACATGCACTCTGCTGGAAGTAAGGGTCTGGAGTAAGACACCCCTAACCTTGCCATGCAAGTGTGGCCTTAGACAACTACTTAGGACCTTGCTTATAATACAAGCATGATAACCGTATCTGTTTCACAGGGTTAAATAAATGAATGCCTGGGACTTTAGTTAAGTGCTATATAGTATCATCAAATTAATTATCATCATTAACATCTTGCTCACCTAGGGCTTGCATTTATCTGGGAATTGAACATTCCTATTTAATTTTAGGAAATCTGTATCAGTAAATGAATGCCTAACTTGATAGAGTACTTAAAGTTTACAATAATCTAGAGGCCTGGTGTACAAAATTCATGCACGGGGGGCAGGAGGGAGATGTGTGTCCCTCAGCCCAGCCTGCACCCTCTCCAATCTGGGACCCCTGGGACATCCCTCTCACAATCCAAGACTGCTGGATCCCAACTGCTCACCTGCCTTCCTGCCTGGTTGCCCCTAACTGTTTCTGCCTGCCATTCTGATTGCCCCTTAACTACTTCCCTGCCAGCCTGATTGACACCTAACTGTGCCCCTGCCAACCCAATTGCCCCTAACTGCCCTCCCCTGCTAGCCTGGTCACCCCTGTCCTCCCCTACAGGCCTGGTGTCCCCTATCGACCCTCCCTTGCTGGCTTGGTCATCCCCATCCGCCCTCCCCTGCAGCCTGGTTGCCCCTAACTGCCCTCCTCTACAGGTCTGGTCTCCCCAATCTGCCCTCCCCTGCAGGCCTGGTTGCCACCAACTGTCCTCCTCTTCTGGCCTGGTCACATATTTACTATTATTAGTATTTGGGAGCAAGAAGTGGAACTGCTCTTAAGAAGCTATCACTCTTTATCCTTGATCTTAATAGAAAATTGAAAAAACTTAAGGAAGAAGAAAAATTTAAAACATTTTGATTATGTGGGAATATTTTATACTTTTGAAAATTAACACAGAATTGGCCACCAATAATTATAATATAACATACACACACACACACACACACACACACACACACACACACGGCCCATTGCAAACAAAACAACCAGATGGACAGCCAAACAGCAGGATGCATGGGACAACCAGGTGGGCAGGGGGGATCAATATAAGAGGGGAGCAGGCTGGCAGGGTGACAGTTAGGGGCAAGCAGGACAGCAGGGGTGGCAATTAGGGAAATCAGGCAGCAGGCAGAGGCAGTTAGGAGCCAGCAGTCCCAGACTGTGAGAGGGATCCCGGATTGGAGAGGGCACAGGCTGGACTGAGGGGACCCCACACCCATATGCGAATTTTGTGCACCAGGCGCATCTGATCTCTCTCTCTCTCTCTCTCTCTCTCTCTCTCTCTCTCTCTCTCTCTCTCATATATATGAGAGATGAGAGAGAGAGAGATATACCGTATTTGCCGGCGTATAAGATGATTTTTTGGCCCTGAAAAATATGTATTTGCCGGCGTATAAGAGACTGGGCGTATAAGACGACCCCCTAACATTTCCACTAAAAAATACAGAGTTTGTTATATACTCGCCGTATAAGACTACCCCCTACTTGGAGGCATATTTTTCAGGGCCAAAAAGTCGTCTTATACGCCGGCAAATACGGTAGATAGATATAGATATACAGATATATATATATATATATATACACACACACACACATACACACACACACACACACACACATACACTCTGAGTGGTCAGATTATTATGATCTCTGAATTCATAACAATCTAGCCACTCAGTGTACTTCTCTCGAGTACCTCATTTATTTTATATCAAAGATACTATAAATCATGCACCTGATCATTCTCCTTTGCACTGGCTGATAGAGAGCTCAGGGCAAATAGGTAGTTGATCTCCAGCAAAAGTCTAGAATACTTTTGGTACCCAAATGAGATACAAATACACTGAGTGGCCAGATTATTATACGTTTAGATATCATAATAATCTAGCCACTTGGTGTGTGTGTGTGTGTGTGTGTGTAATCTTAAGCCCTCAATGCTATTTAATAATTTATCACAGATTAAACTGACTATAAGTATAAACACAACTACAAATAAATAATAATTTAAAAAATAGATAACGTAGGAATATCTCAATTCCATCAATGCAAGCATCCCAAAGAGCACACTAAAAGCCTCCTTTTATTGTATCTCTTCTCTCCCCTTACTCAGTATCCTAAATTTAATCAGGCCACAATCACTGCTTGAAAGGTTTCTTTCCAACTTCAATTTCTCAACTAATTTATCCTAGTCTTCCTCCATTTCTCCCAACACCAATCCTTACCAAGTGCTGTCATCCCTAGCTCCTTAAACATTTATCATACTTTCTTTTTCCTCACCATGCCCACTACTTCTTAGTTCAGAACTGAACTAATAAAACCATCACTGACCCAATCCTCCATTTCTTAAATCCAATCTCCATAATGTGAATCAAATGATTTCATTAAATTTCAAAGCTGATTATTTCATTACTTGTCTAAAACACCAGTGCCTCTCCATTGAAAATAGTTGTTTTAACTGCATTACCCTAAATCTAGTGGAGTATTTTTTCATGTATCTACCAGAGGCTCTGCACAAAATCATGCACAAGAGGTTCCTCAGCCCAGTCTTCACCCTCTCCCAATCTAGGATCCCTCTTGTAATCCAGGACTGCTGGCTCCTAACCGCTTGCCTGCCTGCCTGCCTAATTTCCCCTAACCACTCCAAGTCATGAAAATAGCTGGTGTCCTTTGATAGATGATTGGATAAAGTGGAAGTGGTATATAAGTACAATGGGATATTATTTAGGGATAGAAACAAGGAAACAGTGCCTTTGCTATAATATGGATGGATCTAGAGAATATCATGCTAAACAAAATGAGTCATTCAGGAAAAGTTATGAACCATATGATCTCACTCATATCTACACTAATAAGAGAGTAAGATGCAAATTGACTATGCCTGTGTGATGCCCAGCAGCCAATCAGGAGTGAGTATGCAAATTAAACCCAACAAATATGTTGGGTTTAATTTGCATATGTAGGCGCTGAGAGGCTGGAGGCAGGACAGGATGCTTTTGTCATCGCCATGGTGACAACTCAGGTGTTCTGCAGAGCCCTAGCCACTCTGGGCCTCTGGGCAGCATGGAAAGGCAGAAAGGTGACTCTGTACAGAGCAAAGGTGGTGCTGGCAGCCAGGGAAAGGAAGGCCCATTCTTGCATGAATCTTTGTGCATCGGGCCTCTAGTGTGGGATATAAAATTCAAAGCAACAAATTAATAGGAAAAACAAACAAAACGTCATGACACAGACAACAGTATGGTGTTTATCAGAGGGAAGGAAGGGTGGGGGAGTGAAAAGAGTAAAGAGGGTCAAACATATGGTGACAGAAGAGTTGATTTTGAGTGCTGGGCACTCAGTGCAATAGACAGATTTTATGTACATAGGCTCATGCCTCTTTTAACATAAAAATCATTTTCAGGTATGTTCTGGCAATTATTGTGTACAAATGGCTTTGATGAATCTTGCTACAGATGGATTCTGGTTTGGCTATCAAAGCTGATAGAACAAACAACCATTAGCCTATAGACATAGCTCAAAGGTATTATTCGCTGTAAAGCCAGTCTTCATTCTTCAATTCCAGGTTTGACCTATCTTTGCATTTCAATAATGAAGATCACAACATTATTGTTGTGATGCTTTCACCTAGGAAGAAATATGCTCTCATGTCATCTATCTAATAATATCATGTATCTGCCTGTTGGATGTTACCACATAAAAAATGCTTGTAACTTGCACAGGACAGGTGGCTCTGTTGATTGGAATGTTGTTTCATATACCAAAAGTGTTATGGGTGTGATTCCAAGTCAGGGAACATACCTAGATTGTGGTTTGATGCTCTGTGGGCACATTTGGGAGGCAAATAATTTATGTTTCTCTCTCACATTGATGTTTCTTTCTCAACTCTCTCCCTTCTTCAATCTCTATTATAAATAAACATATCCTTGGGTAAGGATTTTCTTTAATCCTTTTAAAGACGTTTGTAATCTAATTTGGAGGATGTGTTTGTCATATTTAAAAGCCAAATGGAGCATGTGACATTAATTGAGAGGGAGGAGACCTCAAGAGGGAAGAATTTGAAAATGGAATCTTATCACTAAGATGACTAGCTGGTAATAGGCAAAAACAATGGGAGAGAATAAACATTACAGGGGAAAAGATGATAACCTTATAATTAATGTTCAAAACTAAAGTTGACCCCCTTGTTCTATGCTTAGGATATGACAGACCATATTAGTAATAAGGTTTACATTAACAAATGTCTTTAAAACGGATATTTAAAATCCTTTTCAGAAGTCTATGAAAAGCTATTGGTAGGATAAATAAAATAAACTATGAGTTATATTAAGCTCACAATTGATCAAAACACTATATTGTAATCCATTACCTACTTATTTGGACTGCCACTGGCAATGTAATAAATACATTAAATTTAAAAAGTATGTTCTTAATTCCAAAGACATCTTTGGTAGTTCCAAAAATAATAAAAACAATTAATATGCAACCTTTAATCTCAAGATTTCAATTTCAATGTCAAGATAGAGAAATCTTAAAGCCCTTGACTACACTGTGTAGCTCACAAAAATATATTTGCAATGATGCTAAACAATTACTTATTTTATTTCAAATTTAATTGACTTTTTATAGTTAATTAAACATCTTATATAGGGTTGGGATGTAATATTAAGGAAAACTGTTTTTAAACATCATTAAATAGATGACTCTGCATGTTTATTTCAAAATATATAAATTTCATTAATAAGATCACCATGTACTCCAACTATTATAATTCTCTTTTATGCTACATAGTAAATTAATAAAATGTTTCAGTATGATCTCTTAGTATCTAGTTTTTAATATATCTAAAATGTGTTTAAATAAATTCCTCTGGATTGTTCAATCTCCCACATAAATGTACCAAAAATGTGTATTATTTCAAAATAAAAATGTAACTAAGGTGCCGAAAACCGGTTTGGCTCAGTGGTAGAGCATCGGTCTGCGAACTGAAAGGTCCCAGGTTCGATTCCTGTCAGGGGCATGTACATTGGTTGAGGGCACATCCCTGGTAGGGGGTGTGCAGGAGGCGACTGGTTGATGTTTCTCTCTCATCGATGTTTCTAGCTCTCTATCTCTCTCTCTCTTCCTCTCTGTAAAATATCAATAAAATATAGAAAAAATGTAACTAAGGTACTTTTTAAACTAAAAAGCATAATGCAAATATGTTACATGACCGCATCTAGACCACAAAAATTAAGTATTTCTGTTTACTTAAAAACTGAGATAAATAGTCAATGTAAGACAATAAATTAAATTATCTAAGTTAGAGAATAATGATTATTGTTTTCCTTAACTATTTTCTACTAGTTGTGTTTATTAATATTAAACATGTTTAGAACATTTTGAATTTAAATGTCCAAAAATTTAAGAGAAATACACTATTCTTTCTCTTAAAAAGATTGATCTTTTTATTTTAATATGCTGATTATTACTATCCTATATAATAAAAGGCTAATATATAAATAGACCAAATGGCGAAACAACCAGAACTGAGCAATTGGTCACTATGACGTGCGCTGACCACAAAGGGGCGTGTGAGGAATATGGCGGGCATTGGCCTCAGCGGGATGGTGGAGCGGGAGAGTAGGAGCACCAGATCAAGGCAGGGCACCAGGCGCTGTCATTGGGGCAAGCTTCTGGTGGTTAATGAAAAGTCTATGCTCCCACACACCTTGGTTCCTGGCACTGGTCCAGATCACTCTGTATCATCTGCAGGTGCAAGCAGCAGCTTCTGGCCCTGATTGCCCCTGAGAATTTCTCCAAATCCCTCTGCTCCTGAGGGGCAATCGGGGCAGCAGCTGCCACTCCCACCCTCTGACGGCACCAACCCTGCTTGTACCAGCTTGCTGGCACTGGCCCAATTTGCTCGGGGCCATCAGCAGGTGCGAGGAACGCCGGCACCATCAGCATGAGAGAACAGTGGCAGCGGCAGTGGGGCTCCCAGCAGACAGGGGACCGGGGGCCATGGAGGGAGGGACAAGGCATGGGAGTGGAGGATGGGCCGAGACCCACCCCTGTGCCTACCGCAGCCTCATGGCCACGGATTCTTTTAAGGCCCACAGATTCATGATTGTTATTGGTGAAGAAAATTATTTTCTCTGCATGAAATTTATTTGGACATAATTTATTCTTTGTTCTGCATCAAAACTTCGATTTATGGTGCTGAAGTAACAGATGTTTTCAATGTTTGTGAATTTTGTAAATCTGGCCAGTTATCGTGCTGGTCCTTGCACTACTTTAGTGCATCTTAATATTTGCAACCCATCTCTGAGTATTTGAGTAATGTGCAAGCCCTATACTTTCTTCCGAGTGTTGGACAAGGGACTGAGTAGGGGAAGCTCACAGAGTGAATATTTAAAAAAAGGAAAGTGTCCATTGCTCAATTTTATTGAACTCTAGAACACAAATATTTTTAAAGGACAGTTTCGCTCATTATTTCCTGCCTAAGAGGCATTATAGCTTCCAGGATCCAAGGAACCCAAAGCAAGTGTGCCATGTGTGAAGCTAAAATTCAAAATGCAAGCTATGTAACCTGAACAAGAAGGATTGTTCCCTGGATTTCAGCCACTGCTAAAATGCAAATGAACAGGATCCAGCAGGAAATCCATTTCTTCCATGAACTGCTGCCTGTAAAACAATGTAATAAGGCTTCCTAATAGAACTTTACACCATGCATACAGCACGCTGGGTTTTTCAAAGCACCTTCACACTCATTTTCACAATTTCTCAGTATCTTCAATTTTAAAGAAAAAAAAACAACACTGAAGGACAGACAGGTGAAGTGACTAATGATGGACCAAGGCAAGTCTTCAGTCCAAATTTGCCTTATTATTCCAGTTTTGCTCTTTATATCTTTTATTCCATCAAATTGCTCATCATTGCATTAGATCTCTATTAAATTATTCTTATTTATATTCTACTTTACTCATTCCAAAAATATTTGAAGATGCTTAAAGAAACCTTTATAGTAGGAAAACGTGGAAACTGCATGAATATAAATGAACTAATATTCATACATATAATATGTTTTATTATCTTGTATCATTATTTGATGAGGATTACCCATTTTGGCTCTCATACACTTTACCGTCAAAATAAAATGAAAAACATAAATTCTAAAATTCAGTGCACAAAAATAAGTCAAGTATTCAAAAGTGACTGATTTTTTTGTGGGTAGCTTAAGGCTCATACTGAACTAGTATATGATGTTGGCTTTCCTTTCTGTTTGTTCAAACCTTTAAAATTACATATACTTTGTTTCTAAAATATATGGACCCACATATCATATGAAGAGAGAATAAGCCATTTCTGAACTATGTACTCTCCAAGGTAATGAAAGGGCTACACACTTTCAATAAACTGCTATTTCAGGGCACAACTGAAGGTGATAATATGGTAAAAGAATCAGTGTAAATGTTTTTTCTTGGAAAGACAAGGCTGTGGCCAAGATGCAGAATTAATTATTCCCTATCTATCTATATCCATCTATCTATATCTGAATGTTCACATACATATTTATGTGTGTGTATGTAAACATATATAAATCACACACATAAATTTTGTTCTCACTTATGTTAAATAATTAACAGAACCATATGATTTCACTCATATGTGGAATATAAAACTGAAAACAAAAAAATGAACAGAAAAGAAAAACAAACAAAAGCCATAGACATAGATAACACTATGGTACTTTCCAGAGGGAAAGGGGGGGTGGAGATGGTAAAGGATAAAGGGGGTCAAATATATGATAAAGCAAGGAGATCTGGCTGTTGGGTGTCAACTGCATAACACACTATACAAGATGATGTACTACAAAATTGTACACTTGAAACCTATATAATTGCATTAGCCAGCGCCATCCTAATAAACTTGATAAAATGAAAATAAATTAACAGAAAGGAAAGGGTGTTCTGCTCCCACCTCTTACAATCAAATGACCCATTAAACTTCACACCACACTTCGTACCCCATCATATAAAATAGGAATTAGTATGCACCATTTTGGAAGTAGAATAAATCATTAGAAATTAGTATTCAACTTATTTGTCCTGTGTATATCAATTATAAATTGACTCTAAGTGCAATCTCTTCCAGTGTCTAAGTCTAATCGATTTAAGGGGGGAAAAAAGAAATTACTTAAATTTGTATTCCTCATCTTATCTTTAGTGTTTCCTGTTTTGTCTGGCTAACTTTCTGTCAAAAATACTGACACAGGCTCTCTGTCCATGAGCTTGTCAAGCATTCAAGAATGCCATGTTGGAATGAAAGCTACCACCGCCTCAGGCTCGGTTCAGGAAAGTCCTGAAAATAAACTTAAGAGCCAATATACTCAGGGAACTAAATATGTACTAAATGTGGGCGCAAGATGTCCACTTGTGTGTGCCAACTTGTCAGTTAAGTTCCAATGTGTCAGCTGAGCTTAACTGGGGAGTCATTTGGAAGCAGTTTCCTAACTGCTGAGATAAGCAGCTGAGCAGCAACCCCTCCCTCAGCACAGCATCCTGACCCAATTCTACCAGCTCCCGAGTTTCCCTGAAGACTAAAAAAGTTCCAGGACCCACCATGCCTATATAATTGCCTTCTTTCATCATTTGTGATCCTTGTGGGACTCTCTGAAATTTTAAATACACTTCGAAATCCCATCCCTATTTCAAGCATAGGTAACCAACCTCTTTTTAGAGGGAGCATTTTTAAAAGTAAGTTTATTTAAAAGCACAAGGTGAACTCTAATAATTTGAAAGCTTCTGTGCACATAGAAACCTGCATTTGGATATTTATAGCAGATTTATTTGTAACTGCCCAAACTTGGAAGCAACCAAGATGCCCTTCAATAACAGGTGAACGGATAAATAAACCGAGGTACATGCAGGCAATGGGATAGCATTCAGCACTAAAAAGAACTCAGCTGTCAAGCTGTAAAAAAAAGAAGAAAAGAAAAAGAAAAAGAAAGCTTAAATATACTGTATTACTGAGTGACAGAAGTCAATCGGAAAAGGCTACATACTATGTGACTCCAACTGTATAACTTTCCTAAACAGGCAAAACTATGGAAACAGTAAAAAATATGAGTGATCCTCAGTGCTGGGCGAAAGGAATAGATGAATAGGCAGAGCACAGAGAACTTTTAGGACAGCGCAATAACAATCTGTTATACTACAGTGGTGGATACATGATATAATATACTTATCCAAACCATAGAATGCACAACACCAAAACCATCCCTTTGGTAGACTCAGGAAGGTAATCATGCGTACACCTCTGGTGAGGGATGTCAATGATGGGGGAGGCTTTGCATGTGTTGTGGCAGAGGGTATAGCACGTGTATGGAACCTTTTGTCTGCCAAGGGCCATTTGGATATCTATAGTATCATTCTCAGGCCATACAAAATTATCAACTTAAAAAGTATCCTGCGGCCGAAACTGGTTTGGCTCAGTGGATAGAGTGTCAGCCTGCAGACTGAAAGGTCCCGGGTTCCATTCAGGTCAAGGGCATGTACCTTGCAGGCACATCCCCAATGGGGGGTGTGCAGGAGTCAGCTGGTAGATGTTTCTCTCTCATCAATGTTTCTAGCTCTCTATCTCTCTCCCCTCCTCTCTGTAAAAAAAAAAAATCAATAAAATATATTTTAAAAAATATCCTGCAATATTTGGTCAAGCATTTAATTAATTCACTCATAAAACCTTGGCAGGGCCAGACCAAATGATTTTGTGGGCCTCATATGGCCTGAGGGCCAGACATTCCCCACCCCTGGATAGGGGCAGTCTCTGTATCTTCCTTTCAAATTGCTGTGACCCTAAAACCACTCTAAAAAGGAAAGCCTATTTAAGAAACAACAAAAAAAGTAAATGTCACTCTGGGAAAAAAAACAACAACCAAAAACATGAAAATCAGCAACTTATCAGACTAAAACATTCCCCCAAATTAAATTGAACACATATATTCAAAACATTCAAAATTGATAGCTCTTCTTCTGAATTTGCAGATACTATGAAGATTCTGCCAATTAAATCTGATCAGCACTAATGTAGCATTTCCAGTATTATTTTCAGGTCATGTAGGACAAAATCAGCATGGAAATTCTAATCCAAAAATTAATGCAGCCAGATATCGGAGGTTACATCAAGGATACCAGATTATGTGTTACTAATGTCTAATTATTTTTCAGGATTTGAGATTTTCCTATAAGGTTTAAGGGTTATTTCACTGAATGCTATGAATATTTGCTTGTCTGTGTTTAAATCTATTTCTCTACCTATTATTGACCATACCTGCAATGCAAGACACGATGAGCAATAGTTACATTAAAGAAAGTGGCATGTTTTGTATGCATACATATTTACCTGCTAAGATAAAAATGGAATAATCTGCGTATGTAATAATGCACACATATACATACATGTGTATATATACATATACACACATATATATATACATATACATATATAGGAATAGATATAGATATAGATATACACACACACACTTACATATACATATAGGGTGTCCCTGAAATGTATACATACACTTTGAATAACTATAAAGGCAGTGGTTTGACAACATAAAGCAAATGACCAGGTTGCTAAATGGGACATTGACAGATATGTCACAATCACAAGTTTGTAAAGAGCTTGCCCAATGGAATTCACACCGTCTCTTGCCACTGGGGACTTCTCTGCCACCCAACTCAAGTTCTAAGCACCCGGTATGTTTTAAACAATCTCATTTATTTCACAGCAATAGACAAATGATGCAGAGACTTTGGTCCCGGCTCAGCCTGTTTTGTGGCAGAAATGCTGAGTCCTTCCCCCGGGCCCAGCTAGGGAGAAATGGCATGCCCCAAGAGTTGTCACTGCCAAGTTTAGAGCAACTGGTGTTTGGTTATGGTAAGCTGTGAACAGACACCGACCCTGCGTCTAGATTCCTCCTTTGAAATTATAATTTATTCAAGAAAAACATGATAGCATGGAAAATACATAAACAGAGGAGTGTTAACACTGAAGCTACAATGAAATATTTATTCACAATGCAGTGGCCTTGAAAACATAAAAGTGAAGAGTAGGTTGAGAAACACCCACTTCAGTGCTTTCACTGTCCAGTTAAACTGCGGAAACTCACTGTGAGCAGGAACAGAACCAAATGTGGGATATTTTTGTGCAAACTATAAACTGAGATTGAAAAAACAAGAACAAAATAACAATGAAACAAATAAAAAGAAAAATATGAAAGCCACAGACTTGGGAAAAAACCAATTCAACTATTATTTTCTCTTCTCTCCTTTACTCCCCTCTGTCCTCTGACCCCCTTTTCTCTGTGATGGTGTTGGAGTGAGAAAGAAAGCAGATGAGAGTGGTGATGGATATAAGTACTTATTTCACAAATGTTTCTTGCTTGGTATATACATTTACACCGTATTGTCTGTTTTTAATCTAGTAATTAAGTTGAAAATCTCCAAGTACTCATGTATTTGTGTGTATGTATATTTGTATGTGCTTGAATAGCTGCAGCATAAAGTTCAAAAGGTAATGCAACAGTTTCATGTATGAATTTTGGATCTACTACATCAAATATCCTAAACAAGTTTATACACAAATGGTTGAAGTCTACGGCAATGAATCTCAATAATAATAACAATAACTAAACTTTGGTGACATAATATGTTTTCACTAAAATAATTAATATTGAGTGTAACAGAGAAAACCATAAAAAAACACATTTCTTAGGTCTGTAGCATCAGATGTTCCCTCTAATTCTCAAAAGTTGAAAAAAATTTTCCCAAGACTGTACAAGCTTTCTTTTTGTTGCCAATTGAGTTGGGTTTTAAAGTTACTACTATAAATTTTTAAAGAGAATTTCTTCAAAATATAATTTGTTATAAAATACACAGTACTGCCATAGAAACTATGACAGTGTAGATATGAAAACTCCAGAGAAATACTTTGAAGCAACAGCTGGAGACTTGCTGGCAATTTATGTGTAAAAACAGAGTGCACTATACAACTGAATGGGGAAAAAATGGGTAAGCAAAAAGGAGAAAAATATGGGAAAGACTATATAGAGAAAAGTAGTCAAGGAATCAATGAGGATGGGGCTAGAATTCAAAGAATAGAGTTTCAAATTCATAAATAATGGTTGTAGAATTATAGAACAAACTTCAAAGCAATAGACAATACGAAGGCAAGATCAAGTAGGCTTTTTTTTTTTTTACCAAAAAGTCCAAGAATATGAAAAAATAGTTAATTTTACTGAATTACATTTAAGGGTAGGGACAGTTTCTAAAATTAAAACAAATATTAAGGCTGCAGAAAAACAGAATGTGTGCCTTGATCTATTTATCTCAACCCCAATTCCCAGTGCCAAGAGTTGTTTTAAGTGTACTAATTTAGAACTAAAAGAATCCCGAAGCATGACATATAGGCTCCTAGAGATGACAACACTGAGTTCTGAATCACTTTGTCCACACACTTAATACTTATATTTTAAGAAAAATAATTTTAAGCTTAACTTCAAAGAAAGACACACTCTCCCTACCTCTCCCTGACTCCCCCCTCCCCCTCTTCAAAGAATCAAAGCTATGCACATGTCTTCACCCTTCTAAAAAGCATGTTCTAGTTCAGGACTTCATCACTGCCAACCCATAGCTTTGCTTTTCTGCTCTCTAAGCTTGCTTCCCACTAGGTTAGCACCCACCATGCTACCAGAGTAATGCATTAAATGGAAGTCCCTCATATCAGTTACCTTACAATCATTCCATTCTTTCACACATGAAAGTGCGTATCTGAAAGACAAGAGGAAGGCCCTTCTTGACTGGATCACCAATTACCTCTGCACAAGTACTAGGAGACCAGCATGATCTCCCTCTCTCCTATACACCAGGCAGTTCAGCCATATTGAATATTTTACATTTTCTTAGGAGTGCTCGGTTCTAAGGTTGCTTTACTTTTCAGATGAAGTGTGTGTTTTGTTTTCCTATTCAGAATGCATTTATTTGCTTTGCTATCTAACAGACTTACTATAATTATATTTAAGCCGCAGATTAGATGCCATAATTTATCAGGAAACTTCCTTTGTGTTCCCATCACATCTTGATTTATCCTTATTATTAGCTTACCAGTCTCTATAATCATCTGTCCCTGAGTTCATACTTCCAGTTAACCACCAATGAATGGCACTGACAAAATACTAAAATGCTTTGCAATATCAATCCATATCTGCCACATTCAAAAAGAAGTAAGTCAGAATGTATAAATTCATGAGTTGTTTGCCTCAAATAAATAGAGGCAAGCAGGCAAATGAGCACACTAGCAGCATAAGTAGTTAATCAAAGATGTATTCTCTGATTTATTAGTTAATGTTTGCTATGCAGTGTCATATATAGTAGTTAATTACAATCATTAGTTACTAGTGTGCGAGGCTAAATATGTCTGTTAACAGTCTGCTGATTGAGAAAGTAACTGGAAGAAAAAGTTGAAAACATTTTTAAGTCAATTTTTTTTAGGATAGGCTACATATAAGTACTTTAGGAACCAATGAAATCACCAACAATAGCTGATTCTCTGATAGAATTCTGAAATATAGAGTAGATTTAAGTAGATTTAAGTTATTTAAGTTATTTAAGTTATTGTCCTGAACTAAAATAACTTGAATGTATTCATTTATTGATTATGGAATAAATGTAATCAGAAATGCTTCTTCAATCTACTTTTTTTTACGAAGTCACCATTCTTTTGAGACTAAACCTAAAACCCATGAGAAAGGATATTAAACAGAGCTAAGAGATTTGCCCTGGTTGTGTAGATTTGAGTTATGATTTCTAATTTAATTTTATTAGTTCTAAACTATAGGATTATTTATATCTAAAGGGTGAGGGAGTATTATAAGTGGTTGGACTAATAAATATAAATTTAGTCTGTTCTCAATTTTCAAGGAGGCATAGGAAACAGGTAATCCAATAGATTTTGAAAGACAATTTTAAAGATATACGGTAGAAAGATTTTGCTCATGTTTTTCCTCCAAATATGTAGCATAGCATGAACAGGTGTTAATAGGGGGGGAAAGTTGGAAGGAAAAAGAAACAAAAATAGATCATTGGCTTTTCTGGATTCTTACAAAAAATTGGCATTAAAATTTTTAGATCAAAAGTAAATTTATGAGTTCAAAATCAAGGTGAATATAAATAAGCCTTTACTTCTGCTTAAAACAACTGTTCAATATTATTAGTAACAGTAAGCAATTAAAATTAGTAGCATGATGTAGGGAGCGGTTCTAGCGTTAAGCCTCAGACTGCCCTGCTGGCAAAATCGCAAACAAGTCCTAGCTTAGAGGGCACAGTCCTCTAAGCATAAAGCTTGACCTCGTGACAGCTCCCTAGATCTTTCCTGGGTAGCTAATGGGCTGTGGGAGGGGCAGCAAGTGCTGTCAAAACAAGTGAAACTTACAAGAACATTGTAAACTACCTTGTTTGGCCCTGACTATAAATAAAGCATCAGCTTTGCAGTCTGGGTCTGTTCTGTGGCCTCAGCCAGGCACGGAAGTTCCTCCTAGACCCAGCTTATTCTCTTGTCTGTCTTCATTCTTCATCCTTCACCCCCCCCCCCCTCAGGCTCCATGAACCCTTGGCTATGGTGGCGGGCACAGCATGATGGACTCAATTTCACTTGCTGAGAAAAATAAATAGACTAATTATTAGAATATAGTACATAGAGTGTCACGCAGGAATTTTACTACACTTTTTGTACAACTGGTAAATTAGCTTATCTTGACATGCATTATGCATTACTCTGGTAGCACTGTGGGTGCTGAACTAGGTAGGGGGGGAGCAAACTTAGAGGGCATAAAAGCAAAACTGTGGGTTGGAAATGAAGTCCTGAACTAGAACATGATTTTAGAAGGTTGAGGATATGCACATATCTTTGAGTCTTCAAAGTGTGTGTGTGTGTGTGTGTGTGTGTGTTGTGTATGTGTTTCTTTGAAGTTAAGCTTAAAATTATTTTTTCTTAAAAAACAAATCTATAATGATATTGTTATAAGAAGTATCAGGTAAAAATAAATAAAATGGAAACTATATGGGACAATGGAAATGTTTTAAAAGCCTTTTTAAAATGAGAAAAATAATGGTACATTTACCATAGAATTATTTTGAGGAATAAAAGATTTAATATATGTTAGGCACTTGAAACAATGTTTTATAACAGTATTCATTTAGTAAATGTGATTCTGTTGTCAAATATATATGTCTAATCTAGAAGCAAGAGAATGAAATTTATGAATTCAGGTCTGAAATTTTATGCTATTACCGTGTTTCCCTGAAAATAAGACATCTTCCAAAAATAAGACCTACTTACAGGTTTCCTTCTGAGTGAAATATAAGGCATCCCCCTAAAAATAAGGTCCCCAGGATTCACAGTTTGTCTGGTTTGTGTTGACAACTACCATACTACCGTACCGTATACAGGTAAAAATTTTCCTTTATTTTCACTTAACAATAAATGTCTACCGTATTCTTCTTCATGGAAAAATAAGACATCCCCTGAAAATAAGACCTAGCACATCTTTGGGAGCAAAAATTAATATAAGACACTGTCTTATTTTCGGGGAAACAGGGAAGTTCCACTATCCAGATGGTTTTGTGTTTGCTAACTAGTGAAGTTAAAGTAAGTATTCTGTCTGTTTGAGAAATTGTGTCTTAGATCTAATTAAATTCATGGGGATATACATTTGAAAACACAAACATCAGTAACATTTGCTCCTTTGGCACACAGTTTTACATTTTAAGATAACTAGGAAAATGAACAGAGAAATCCAAGCCTGCCTTCCAATGTGAATAATGTAAGAAGGAGAAAAATACCCTATACTGAATATTTGTGTTTTTTATTAGAGATATAGTCCTGTGTTTATGTGATGGCAATAAAGTCAGTTTACAATAAAATGTTCATGCTGAGGCTATATATTCTTACAATCCAGTCACATGTGCCAAAAACTTAATGAAACCTGCGGCATAATTTTTCTACCTTGTGGAACTATCTGATAAAGCAATGTGTAATGATAAATTGGGTTCGTGGTGAGATGCAAGATTCAATCTATGGTAGTAAATCTTCTAAACTAACTCCCTTTACTCTGAAAGCCATATGCAATGTAGTGTTCACCAACTGTCTCTTGATCAAACTCAATTTGACATACTAGTAGCCCCTGTGAAATTTTCTTTTATGTGAGGTCACAAAGAGTTCACAATAATAGTGAGAAAATAAATATTCTGAGTAAGGTCATTGAAATTCTTTTTCAAACTCATTCCCTTACTTCAATATACATCCATTTACACCTGTAAGTCACATTACTTGATGCCTCATGTATTTTTTTCCTTGCTTGGAATGCAGATAGATATTCCCAAATCAAATCAAATAAGATTTATTACTAAAGAGCTTTACAGTGAGGTGCACTTCCCTTTCCCTTAGGTTTTCTCCTCAATATCCGTGTCCATTTCTGCTAAATACAATGCTGTTATATAAAGTGCCTGACTTCAGAAGACAAAAAAAATAATTTTTTAAAAAATATTAGCAGTTAGAACTCTGTAGAGCTATTTATCAGGAGCCCACGTGAATATTTTTTTCAATCACTTTATTTTTTTATTTTCAGTCTCAGTTGGCATTCAGTATTCTTTTATCTTAGTTTCAGGTGTACAGTATAGTGGTTGGACAATTATATAATTTACAAAACTATCCCCTAGATGTTTCAAGTACCCACTCGGCATCAGGTTAAGAAGTTTACCTGTTATGTTACAAGGCAAAGGGAATTTTTGCAGATGAAATTAAAGTTAGTCTTTAGTTTACCATAAAATATGGAGATTGTCTGGGTTGGACTCACTTGGTATGAGGAAACCTAGAGTTTGCTTTTACAACATTTCACTTGTTAGTATCTTTTATACATTAATTTACTCAATTTATATTAATACATAACATTGCATCCTGATTGTGTGGGTTTTTTTAAACCAGTTGATCAAAACTCACATTCCTTCCAAGTTCAGTTTATATAAACTAATGTCAAGGATCGGAATTGTCCAGTAAGCATTTAACCCAACATGCGTATATTTTTCGCTGCCAGAATACTTAGAAAACAAATAGGAACCAATAAAAGCCATCAATTCATGTAGGTACCTGGTATTATCTACTCTTACTCCTTATTTTGATTACCTCTGCTCTATTTTATTCTGAAATATATTATTTTATGTGAGATTTAATTCATATGCAATTTAGATATTTTCAAAATAGACACAATGTAAATTTTAAACAATGAAATAAAGATATCCAATGACTTGCCAAGGGGGATATGGCCTATTTGAATAATACATGATTCCATAATAAGTAGATAAAAAGAAACTTTATAGATATAAATACTAAAGATATATAGTCAGAATTATTCAACTCTTCTAAGATCATATTAACAGATAATTGATTTTTGTTAATTTTATTTACTCTGAAAATTATGGTGTGTATTTTTATATTATTGTTTTAAATCCAGCATTCAAGGACATATGGTAGCAACTATAAAATGAATATTTAACTAGAGATAAGATACATGTCAACTCTGGCAGGTGTATGGAATATAAAGAAATTCTGATGCTAGAGTTTGAGAAAGCAATGAAGCAGCCAATAATTCCACAAAAAATAACAACAAAGACAAAACAAAAGACATAAAAGAAACTTCCAATTTAAATACAGTGAAGCGAAATTAAGTTTTCTTGTGATTTTGGAAGCACTACGCTCAGATAATCTAAGAATTTTTTGTTTCAAATATTTCCTCTTTATTAAACATTAAGATGGTAAAGTCATTCTTCTCACAGATATTATAGTAGAGGAATTTACACTTGTAGATAGATGAATAAAGGAAATACACATTTTCTTAAGAGGCATGAAACCAGGTTGAAAAGTAGAACTCAAGTGAGATCAGCAAAGAGTAAAAGGCATCCGAATTGCCAAAGTTAAGTGCTTTGGTAAAATATATTTCTTGTTAAGAAAAGAAATAATAAAGAGTGAGTGAGAGAGAGAGAACAAGCAAAAAAGGCATCAGAAACCAAGGAATTCTTATGGTTGGAGCAGGAATTAATTACATGGAGTAGTATTAGCTCAACCCACAAATTATAGTTATATCACAGAAATCCTTGTCAACTGAGAAGGAGGTAGAACATCTTTGGGTTGTAACTGTATATTCTGAAGAACTTGAATGGAAGAGGAAAAAAACTATGGGGATTATTCTTTTAGGCAGGTGCAGACAGGAGCTAGAAACCAGGAAAGTAAGGAAGAGATGTCTGCAGTGGGAGCAATGACTTAAGTGAAGGCCTAAACTATCACGCTGGCAACAGACATATAAGAAAAAAATGCATTTAAAAATGTATGAACAACCCACCTATACCGGACTTAGTAAACAATCAGAAACGGAGCAGGAGAAAGAAGTTGACATACAATAGAATTTGGTTTGTATAACATCGGTTTGGAGAAACAATGGCATCATTAAAATAGAGTAAATCGGGGGCAAAACATGGCTTAAGAGCAGGGCTTGATCACAAGGAACACAATTTGGGAAGTACTAATAGAACAAACAAAAACATCATTCCTAAAGATGAGAAGGAGAACCAGAAGGACAGGTAAAGTCAAGACAAGATAGAAGTGAGAGGAAATTGGGAGGGGTTGGGGGGGGGGGAGTGAGGTCTACTTTTCAGAATTCTAATACTAAGTAAAAGAAGAACAAAAAGAAGATATTTTTAATTGACTATAAGGTATTAATTAGCTTATTTTTTGTTTTGAGTTGGAAGCAAGTACCTCAAAATACATTCATTCAAAAGTAAAAAGGGTCACATAGAGTATCAAGGATTTATTAAAGATTACTAACAATACAATGTCTAGAGCAGCCGTGGGCAAACTACGGCCTGCGGCCCAGATACGGCCAGTTTGGCTGTTCTATCCGGCCCCTGGAGCCGAAAGAATGGAGGGTTCTCTTGCTCTCCCCTCCGCTCCTTCACCAGCAGCCCAAGATGAGAGTACCGGCATGGTCAGGTTGCTTTTGTTCCGGACCTCTGGTCCAGTTTAAGAACCCATTGTGGCCCTTGAGTCAAAAAGTTTGCCCACCCCTGGTCTAGAGGGGAAGGTATCCAACTTCAAGCCAACTGGGTAAATTTTTAGAAAAATAAAAGTCCTTTTTCCTGTTTTAGAATAAAAAGAGGAAAAATGAAGACACTGGGATATATAGGAAGGAAATGCAGGAAACTCAGAGTCACATTTGACAGCTTTGACCCAATAATATGACAGATCATGTCATCTTTTAAATATATTGAGGGTAACGAGGTACAGGAGGAGATGACATTTTGAAGAAGCCATAAAGGGCCTGGGACGGCAGCTCGGTGGAATGTTCCAGGGAGTCGGGAAGAGATGAATGTAAGTACTATTGAGCAGTGGTGCCGGTGTGGGTGAACTTTTTATTAAAACAATTCCTTTGCTGTGACAACCATTACGGAGCTAAAAGATGAAGTATTTTGAAATTGCCCTCTTTTAGTGGGACCCAATATTCTTCCCAAAGACTCCAACAAAATCAAATAGTGCAGTAAAAAATACTGTAACCCAAGATATTTTTTTAAAAAATCATAGTTTTCTTTTCAAAATGAGGACCAACCCATCACTAAATGAAATACGACCTAAGTGTGTCAAAGTGACGTTTTAAGACAGTTTGTGAGCATGGCAGAGAGTCACTGTGCATGTTCGATTTATTTGCAAAAATACCTGCTGCCCTAATTACCCTTAAGTCTCAGGAGACTTTTGCATATGAAGGAGAAAAATTGTTTCAATATTATATGTGCTTAAAAAGAAATCCTGTGACTCCATAAAGAGAGTGATGACTTAAAAAACAATAAAAAATCTACCAAAAGATTTTTAGAAATCAGGAGGCCTACTGTTCATGCCATAACACACTGGTCACAGCTATCTACTTTCAGTTATAGCGAATAAAGGGAGAAATCTATACATTCGCGAGCCTACTCATTTATAGAGATTTTCATGTAATTACAAAAGATAGTAACTAAGATGATTTGAGCAAATATTTTTCTGTTAAATCTAAGCACTTTAGAGCAATATAGTTCTACAGTGCCTACATAGGTACTGAGCATTAGTGGGTCAGAGAGAAAACTCTTAGCAACCTTCATCCCCAGATGTCCCAGCAGGTTGCTACCTATAGTAGTAGCAGCTTTTAGGAAGAAGAGTCTCCATTCCAGATTTCCTGCTGCCCAGCAGGTATCTGCTCTTCGCTGGCAGAGAAGTAAAAGGAAGAGAGAGGTCCACGTGAGCTGTAGCAATACAATTTAGTGCTCTTCTTAGCTCATCCAGCTGTCTCTGCACGAGCACATGATATGCAGAGTAACAACTGCTGTGTACATTAATGAGAGAATTCAAAGTCAGGCCAAGCAAGTTCTCCATCAGATCCTGTGCAGTCATCACCAACCTTGCTTGAAGGTACCTTTAGGCACTCAGATGCCACTGTAAACCTCCATCTTTCGCACGCCCATATTTTTCTCTGAACAGTATGACTTCTGTGGGGTTTGGGGGAAACATGCACCTCTGCCATCAGGCGTGGTTTCTGAAATCTCATGCTTCTGTTTGTCAAACTATCCTCTACCATTCCCAGCTTCCTTTCACAGCTTTCCACATTTCATGTTTTGGGTCACTGAGAAGCAACACTAAAAGGTCACACTACACACAAACTGTACTTGTTTTTATCTCATAAGTACAAAGAGGAATGGGTGCAGGACTGGAATCAGGAGAGCTCCATAGCTGTGACGTATGTGACATAAGCATTTGGCCTGCCTGCTAGAATTTGCCTCTTCACTCTTCAAGTGAGAAAGTTGGATTTGATGCTCTCTAACTATCCTTTTCTGCTCCATTACTTTACGTAAAGTAGCATAAGTGACATGCGGGTCATACATCAGACAATGGAAAAGGCCAGTTGGGCTATTCAGACTTCACGTCACCAGGGAAAAATAAGAACAAGGCAGTTGGATTCTGATCATGATGAGAATGTTCACACTGAGTAACACACATAATCTCATGACAGCATATAAGGAAATAAGAATGTGTACAAATATATATATATATATATATATATATATATATATATATATATATATAATTGTGTGTATGCCCATATCCTATTTTCTTAAAGATGAAGAAATAGAGTCTGAACTATTTTAACTTATGGGGGATTATGCATAATATCAGAGCTGGGGCTACCAGTTCAAGTCTTTTGACTCCTATGACAGCACCAACTGTACTGCTCACTCTGCTTTAACAAAGCAGTATGGAGAGATCCCTGGGTCCCACAAACTGTAGGGCCCTGGATGACAAGTAATCTATAAAATTAGAGAAAGAGAGAGCCTGGATCTCAGGATCCTAGCCAGATGGAGGACAACCCAGATGTGTGTGTGTGTCTGTGGATACAGACAGCTATACCTTTGATTTTTCTCTGCACAGACAAAAGTTAACAGCAATGGTTCTAAAAACTCTTGTCATGTTTTCTCTTGAGATCATATAAATCAGAATGCAAAATATCATATTTGGTAAAGGGTAGTTCATCAGAAACACAAAGAATACAATGGGTAAGGTAGCAAGTTAATGGATATCTTAGATCTACCTCACATTGTGGTACAAACTTTACATGTACAGTTTGATTTCTTCTTCACAACCATCTATTAAAGTGAGAGTTACTTTTATCTCTACTTCACATATGAGGGTTTTCTTGGCCAAGGAGGCAGCCCAATAATGGCCAGAGTGAGAAGAAGAGTCCACATCTGCTTCTCTCCCAAAATCCTATGCTCTGCTCAAAGCATCAAATCATGCCCAAGGACTCCGTACATACTCAGGAAAGTTCATTCTCTTCAGGTGAAGGGAGAGGGGCTCCTCTAAGCACATTGCTCAATGTTTA
Organism: Vespertilio murinus; assembly: GCA_963924515.1. NCBI lineage: Eukaryota > Metazoa > Chordata > Mammalia > Chiroptera > Vespertilionidae > Vespertilio > Vespertilio murinus. The sequence goes on along the minus strand of OZ004708.1, from coordinate 134,024,860 downwards.
CATACAATAATACACACACAATTATACACACACACACATTGTAAATAATATCTATATTAATAAAAGCACAATATGCCAAGGCAGAGGCCCCTGACATGGCAGCAGGGGCCAAGAATCTTGCAGGAATGTTATGCACAAGACCTCTAGTAATGTTATAATATAATATAATATAATATAATATAATATAATATCTTACTAATCCTATCTAATAAAAGAGTAATAAGCAAATTGATTATACCTTCAATACACCCACAAGCCACACCCACCAGCCAATCAGGAGCAAGTATGCAAATTAACCCAACCAAGATGGCTATGGCTACAGACAGAGCAAGAGGCTTGGGTTTCCTCAGCTATGGAGGAAGTCAAGCTTTCTGCCCGCCCTGGCCTGCTATGGCCTCAGCTCAAAGCTACAAAGTTTCAATTATATAAAATAAATAAATCCCAGATACCAGGGCCTCTGCTTGGGTCACTGAGGGGTGTTGCTGGCCTGCAAACCACCACAGGCCCTTCCCCTAGGCAGCTCCATGCCCCAAGGGAACCTCTAACCTGATCTGGGACACCTTTCAGGGAAAACCAGCCAGCCCCCACCCGTGCACCAAGCCTCTATCCTATCTAATAAAAGAATAATATGCAAATTGACCATCACTCCAACACACAATATGACTGCCCCCATGTCGACTCAAGATGGCTGCCAGATGATGGCTGGCATGGGAGGGCAATTGTAGGCAATCAGGCCAACAGGAGAAGGCAGTTTGGATGGACCAGGTCTGCAAGGGAGCGCAGTTGGGGGCAATCAAACCTGCAGGGGAGGGCAGTTGGGGTGACCAGGCCTGCAGGGGAGGACAGTTAGGGGCAAACAGGCTGGCAGGGGAGCAGATAGACATTGATCAGGCTGGGAGGGGAGTGGTTAGGGTGTGATCATGCTGGCAGGCAAAAGCAGTTAGGGGCAATTAGGAAGGAAGGCAGGCAGGTGATCAGTTGGGAACCAGCAGTCCTGGATTGTGAGAGGGATGTCCCAGGTTGGAACGGATACAAACTGGGCTGAGTGACACACACCCCTGTGCACAAATTTCATGCACCTGGTCTCTAGTATATCATTCTTTCCTAAGTTTATAATTTTTTTTAAAAAAAACATATTTTAAAGAACTTTTTTACAGAGAGTAAGGGAGAGGGACAGAGAATCAGAAACATCGATGAGAGAGACACAACAATCAACTGCCTCCTACACAGCTCTATCCACTGAGCCAAACCAGTTAGGGCTAAATTTAGAATCTTGGCTCAATGTTTTATTAACTTAGTAATCTTTCTACTTAATGAAAATACTGCTCACTCATATCTTACTAAACATAAAGTAAACCCCACTTGATTTTTTAAGTGCCTCATGTGTCTGTCACATGAAAAAAATATGTGCTTAACTTTATCTAACTGTCACATTAGCTTGCTGTTGGGAACTATATGCAATCTGTAGTCTTGAAGTCATGTGATTTTAAGAATTTGCCTGACAATATCCATTGCTTTATTCAAAGCCTTCCAAAATTTATAGTCCCTAATCTGTAGTATATATTTTATGAATTCTCAAGTATGCAACGTGTAAGAAAGGAGTCCAATCCCAGTTCAAATTAAGCTACTGCTCTTGGAAAGAATTACATTATTAACATTTGATCATATATTTTGCTGTCGTGTCATTTGGCTAATATACTTTTCTGTCTATGCACTGATCAGTTTGTCATCATTATTCAAAACTATTCTGTTGGGCTTAGCTGTAAGGAAAATGATTCAGAACACTTACAAAGAATGTGCTATCTTACCATTAAGTATTACTCAATTGTGGCTGATAGTGTTTTGGGATTTCTTAGCATTCTTTTATAAGAAAACAATGGTTATTTATTTAGGTTTCCAAAAGTTCTGATTGCTTTAACACATTTACTTTATAAAAGCCCATATATTCTTGACACACATTTAACTCACTAAAGGATTTTAAGTACCACTCAACACTACCTGATAATTTTGATACCTTATACAAATGGTGACTTTAATGTTTTTAATCCACAATATTTTATAGATTTTAAAAAAGCATTTAAGTGTACTTAATTTGTTATTTCTGGTCAATTTATTCTCAGTACACACTTTAAACCCCTGAAACAGCAAGAGAAGCAATAATTCAATAAATATCCATTTGAAACTGTTACAAGCAAACCCTGTTTTAAGGTGCTCTGTTGGCCAAGGAAAAGACCAAATCATTATTTCCATCTGCTTATTCCCTTAGTCCACTGGAGAATTAGTTTATGAGATGGCTTGGTCAGTAACAGGTCACCATTCTTTATTATGTAATAAAGTCAGGTCCCATGGCCTTTATCTTTCCTTTGTTAATATTGAAATGAAGTTTGGTAGCCTGCACAAGAGCCTCAGACAGACCTGGGTTTGAAGCATGGCTCTTCCAGTTCCCCTTTGGGTGACCTTGAGCATGTCTCTGGCACAGTTCATTATCCATCAACCAGGGACCTAAATAGTAGCTTCCTCATGGTGTTGCTTACAGGATTAAATTAATCTGATACACGCAGCATCTAGAGCAGTGTGTGGCCCCATGCAGCTGCTATTAAAGTGTTCCTATTATTGCTATATTATAAGTCCACAAAGGGTTTTCATTAACATAATGGATTTTAAATGATTTATGTGTGTTTTCCAATTGCAAATTAGTCCCATTTAAATTGCTTATTCTTAGTACCAATGCTTTCTTAATCCTTATTTTAAAGTTTAGGGATTGTCTTCCTAGACTGTTCCTGAATGCCAATTAGGACGTGCATCTGATCAAAATTAAACAAAACCGAACTTGACCCTCATTGTGTGTTGAACAGCACAGGAATTTCACAGTAGTAGTGAAAGGTATTATTTCACAGCTGATGCTTAATTATTTCCTCTCTGGGAATAAGGGGAAGCGGCAATAAAAGCATACCCAAGAGCAAAATCGGCCTTTCTTATAAGTTTCTGAATTCAAATTCTCTTATATCTTTTAATGCCCTTTCTAATTTATAATTTCTATTTCATCAATGAGATTAGTGTAAGGAGCCATGAGTTCAAGAGCATTTTTGAAGTCATTTAAGATCCTTTATTAATAAACTATTATATTCAAATAGAACACAGAAAAAAGTTCTATAGTCTATAGAGCTTTGGAAGTTTTCATTAGTCAACAACTTGTCATTGAATGTCCAATCTTTAAACCTTATAAGAGTGGGGTATCTTTGCATTCATCTTTTCAAGTATGATGCCTCTAACATTTCTATGCCACTAGTGACTAATAATGTGAAGCATTCATATATTAGAATTAGATAAGGTAAAATACCTGCTACAAAAACTACTGTATGCATTTCTTTTTTGCTTACAGTAAAAGTAAGTGCTGACATCATCAAGTGGGAGGGGCCAGGTGGACAGGCCCCAGAGCTCAGGTGGTAATTGTTTGGGCCTGGGGACAAGCTGGGGGTGCTCATGCTGTCAATGTGAGGTCCAGAGGGCAGTGTTAGTTTGTGGGATAGGGCTAGCTTTAGGGCTAGGTTTAGGGTTAGCATTAGGGTTCTGTCCTCCCTCACTCCTCTTTCTCATTTTCCTTCTACTACCCTTCAGCATATAATTTAAACAGATACTTCATGGGAAACATTAATCTTTTGTAAAGCTTTGTTAACTAACTTGTTCAACATTGCCAGGGTAGGAAATCTTCTCCAGCATTCATTTATAAGGGGAAAAAATATTTACTGCAACCAGAAAACATTTAACCACGAAGAGAGGATGAAAGCACCTGTGTTTGGTAAAAAGGCTTTGTGCAGTGACTACTTACAAGTAGGATAAGAATAGATACTCTAAGAATCAAGAGGAAATATTTAAATAGTCAAAATCATAAGAAGGCTTTAAGAATAGCACATTTTTTTACAGCAGTGAGGGCACGCCATTTCAAAAACGGAAGGAAAATAGAAACCAATGCACAAGATTATTAAAAATTAAATTAACCAAATGAAAAGGAGGTCATTAGTGAACTTCTAACGATCATTTTTTGTAGTATTAGGGGGAAATTCAAATTTAATTAAAAAAGTATAAGTGGGCAGTGATGAAATAAAGTTAGCATAATCTAGTTTAGCATGAATCCTTCAATGAACTGTTGTCCTCCATTCATTTTTGAAATCTGTATACCTTCTTTCTTGTTGTCCATATCTTTTAAAAAATGTATGTATGTATGTATGTATATATATATATATATATATATATATATATATGTAATATACATACATACATACATTACATATATATATAATTGATTTTTTTGCAGAGGGGAAGGGTGGAGGATAGAGAGGGAGAGAGAGATAGAAACACCAATGAGAGAGAAACATCCATCAGCTGCCTCTTGCATCAACCCTACTGAAATTGAACCCAAAAACCAGGCATGTGCCCTGAGCAAGAATTGAACAGGTAACTTCTTAGTGCATGGGATGATGCTCTAACTGAACTGCTCTGGCTGGGTAAACTCTCAAAATCTTTTTATCGTAAACTTCAATGTTCAGCTTTATCACTTTACTATTCTCCCCTTGTAACTCTCAGGCACTCAACTGTCCTCTAAAGCCCTTAAACAGAAACATCTATTTCTACAATTCTTGTCCTGAGTTCTCTGGCTCTATTTTAAATACACACTTGCATGTTCAAAGTTCTGGGACTTTGGATAAATTTACAAACATGCCCTGGTCACACCTAATACCCAACATAAACAATTTAATCCTGCAATCTGGCTTTTACCTCACTGTAGCTTTCCTTCCTCATGTGAGTTCAACATCTCTCTCTCTCTCTCTCTCTCTCTCTCTCTCTCTCTCTCTCACACACACACACACACAAACACACACACACACACACACACACACACACACACACACACACACACACACATCCTCTCTCCCTTCTGTCCTCCCTCACCCCTCTTTCTCATTTTCCTTCTACTACCCTTCAGCATATAATTTAAACAGATATTTTATGGGAAACATTTATCTTTTGTAAAGCTTTGTTCACTAACTTGTTCAACATTGCCAGGGTAGAAAATCTTCTCCAGCATTCATTTATAAGGGGGGAAAAACACAAACAAACAACAACAACAAAAAAAAAACACTATTACTCACACTGAATAGAATTACTTGAAGGAAATTATAAGAAATATATGCCCACTTGTGTTTGCTTTTTTTGCTTGGACTGTTAGGAAATCACAGAACACAATTGAATGCCTAGTTATAAAAAAATCAAATTAGAATATTGCTCCTAATCTCCTGATCCTGTGTTGTCTTGAAGACTCTTATTATGTAGCTGTGTTTGTTATCAGCCAACTAAAAATTGCTTATGCCTCAGGCTCACTAGAACTGTGTGAAATACAAGCTTGTGGTTTTTGTCTATTATATAAAGATGAAGTGCACAGATAGACTGGACTCATTAAATAAACAGCTTGAGACTGTGTCTCCATTCATAAAACTAGAGAAGGCTAAGCAATTTCAGCATCAGGACAAATGGGAACATATAAAAACAGAACAGAAAAACAGAACAAATTAAAGGGGCACAGTTTTAAAATTCTGTTTTGAAACAGCATTTCCCAGCTGCCAATTTTTTAAAAACCTGATCAACATTTTTAAAGCTCCACAGACCAAGCGACTCAAAGCCTCTGCACAATGGGCGCCTCACTCATGGTGCAATCGCTGCGCTTTGGTTAGCACATTAGATGTGGAAGCATTTAAATGCACTGGCAGTATTTTTTTTAAGATCAATTGCAGAAATCTAATCCCTTAAACACATTAAATCCAGAGATTCAGACTATTATCATAAGAATCTATGAATCCTTTTTTTTTTTGCTTTTTTTCATTAACAAATATGATGGTACAATCATCGAGTACAGGGCACTTTACTCTGGAAAAAAGTATAAGTTCTGACAGAACAGTAAGAAGGGATTTTATGCAGACTCAGACACCAGATTTGTCCCAGCTTCAGTGACGTACCTCATTCAGTGTGCCATCTTTTCCTACTGCCCATCATGTGCAAGCAATGCAATGAAAACAGATTTACAGTCTTTCTATTTTATTCTGCCTTAATTTTTATCAAATAGCCAGCCGGTGATACAGAATATAATTCATTTCTGTCTCTAGGACTCTCCTTGATGGGAAGTTCATTGTCTCTGTAGATGCTGATCGCATCTAATAGTAGTCCAAAAGGAATAAATTAATATGTAAGCAAAAGAAGCACATTTGTTCTTCAGAATGTTTTTACATGCAGTAAACTCCTCTCAGACTAACTTACAAAAGCCAAAATACCTTCAATGTACTGAGAATCTACTACATGTCAATATTGTATATCACACATATTGTATTGCATTGTTAATCTAATCACTGCTTTGGTTTTTAAGTGTTTATTTGAACTAAGGCACAGTGACAAAAAAACACACAAAGCATACCCATCTTAAATTCACAGCTGAATATATTTTATGTGTATATACATCAATAACATGGCCACCTGGATCAATATATTGAATATTTCTATCACCTCAAGAGTTACCCTTTGCCTCCTTTCAGTCAATACCATCCAGTTCTAAGGAGGTAACCATCGTTTGGACTTCTATTACCATATATTAGTTTTGGGGACGCATGAGCTTAATATCAATGAAATTATCCATCCTATAATCTATTAAGTCTGCTTATCCTGAAAGATCCTTTAAAGTTCCTACATGTATCAGTAGTGTAGCTTTCCATTTTAAGAACATGTCATATTTATCCCTCTTCTTATTGATTTTATCTATAGCTAAAACTGTTATGAATGCTTAATATTCTAGGATTTTAAAATATATCTTATTGATATTTTACAGAGAGAAAGGGAGAGAGATAGAGAGCTAGAAACATCGATGAGAGAGAAACATCAACCAGCTGCCTCTTGCACACCCCCTACTGGGGATGTGCCCGCAACCAATGTACATGCCCTTGACCGGAATCGAACCCGGGGCCTTTCAGTCCGCAGACCGACGCTCTACCACTGAGCCAAACCGGTTTCGGCTATTCTAGGATTTTAATTGTTAGGGTGTATTCCTAGAATACAGGGTTGGCAGTAAAAAAAAAAAAAAATGGTTGTGGCAATTTTCATCCCCACCAGAAAATTATCAGTGTTCCAATTTCCACCACAAAATCTTGCCAAAATTTAATACTGTCAGTAAATCGCCATGCTATTGGGCGTGTTGTTGTGGCATCTAATTGTGGTTTAAATGTGTAGTCCTCTGCTGAAGAACTGATGTTGAAAAATATTATGTGTGACTATGGGGCATTTAGACAGCCTTCTTCGTTATGTGTGTGTGTAGGAGTCTTACACTTAATCTAGAAACGGATCTTAAGTATCCAATGACCTTTGAGAAAGGCACTGTGATCCCCACTTTAATAATGATTAACATGAGATCCTGAGAGGTACGGCAAGTCACCAGACCTCACCCATTTAGTAAGTGGCAGAGAGGCCTGGGGTTAAGCCGGCCTCACTCGAGAGCCTGTGCTCTTCAGAGCACCCTACACTGTGGAGTCCATAGCATAATATAGCCGGGGTATATGGCAAGCTGCGGGGGGAACGAGGCAAAAGAAACATTTCTCCCTGGGATATGAGTATGAGGTGCCCTTTGTTCCACCAATGCCCCCTTCAGAATTGTGGGAGCGGGCTATCATTAGTAGTTAATTGAGGTGGAGGCAGGTACCTTAGGGTTAATAAAGTTAATATGAGTAAAAAAAAAAATATATATATATATATATACTGCATTTTGCAAACTGTGCCTCAAGGAGCACTGCGTACAGGAAATATTTTTTGCTGTGCTGGGAAAAGCAGTGAATGCTGACAAAACGCATTCTGGAAACTCCCAAGTGCACTTTAGTGTATTAAAGCCCCTATAGATTCCTCTTAAATGTGTGTAACCCAGCAGTTGTAAATTATTTGATAAGACAATACTTTTCCAAGGATCACCTGTTAAGAGTTTGTGAAAACTGTCATGCCGTGGAAAATAGCTTCCCTTTTCTCTTTTGATCATTCTTCTTCCCCATCCCACAGTGGAAACCTATGAGTTATTACACATTTACACAAACTAGCATTCACACAGAAACATGCAGTGTATCCTGTATAATAAAGATGCAATATGCAAATGGTTGTTAAATCCTGAGGCTTGAGAGTGGGGCAGCAAACTGCAAGCAGGCAGCGGAGAGCTACAGGAGGGGGCAGGGCAGCAAGCTATGAGGGGGAGAGGGGAGAGCTACAAGAGGTAGGGTAGTGGGCAGAGAGCTACTGGAGGGCAGCAGCAAGCACCTGGCACATGGATTCATGCTCAGGGCTATTAGAATTGGAATAAATAAAAACCCCTAAAAGAAATCTCCAGGTTCTGATAAGTATTGATACAAACTACCATTCCAGTGGGAGGGGGGAAATAATGAGTAAAACACAAATGCATGCCTGCGACACTCCTACGGAAAGGTCACACGTTGTGTACGTAGTTACTGGGATACTCAGCTATGTCATGCAGAAATAAAAGGGTACAGGCACCACACCAGCCTGCTACCTCAATGCAGAACACACTGCTATGGCTCTAGTCACCATCCAAGCTTCTGAACAGCACCGGGAGGTGGGGTGTCATTCTCCTCCGTGGTCAATATTCGAGGCAGGCTGGACTAGACCTTCAGCTGTATAGCAACGGCTTGCCCATTGTCACCCGAGACTCACTTTATATTAAACTCAAATAGTTCACTCTGCTAGTAATCAAATAAAGTAGAATTTACTAGAGAGCACAATTAACCACTCCCAGCTCAAAGAAAGAACACGCTGTAGCTATGAAAAAAATACACAAGGGCAACATAAACCTTGGCATTTCTAAATATTTTTCCTATGGGAATGGGTAGACATGCCTGCATGGAATTCTGTTCAGTAATGTTCTTCACAGCATTATTCATCTTATACACAGAGAGACACAAACACATACATATATCCGTACCTTTATACGTGCATACAGAAATACTGGTAGGTAACATGAGACACTAGTACACAGAAATGCTTGATATTTACAGAGCCACTCCAATGAATACAACATTTTCTAAAGCCATTAAAATGATTAAAATAAAATCATTTGATGAATAAACTCCAAAGACTATAGGGGTGGTGCTAGATAAATTGCAGGTGTATACTCCTTGGTGATACCCAATTGAATAGTAGTCACTGTCTTTGTATCACCTGTTATTTTCCCCTTGCTTTTCTAAAACTGTTATACCCGTTGTGATGTTGTTAGTAATGTCTGTGACATAGTGCTGAGTCAAAAATGAATACAGAACTCTAAGACATTATGTTGTAGATGTTAAGATATCTGCCTGCATTTTGGCACTATGAATACTGAATATCCATTAATGGTTTTGTAATGCTGTTTTTGTGTGTGCAGATTAGTAAATTAGGAGGTAAGCTGAAAACGCATATAAAACAAAATCCACCATAATAGCAGGGCAGAAAATACAGGGGAAGAAGACAGAATACAGAACACAGAAGGTAGAATTGAATTGATAATCAGGAAGGAGCTGCTTTTTGCAAATCACTTTGTTTATGTCTCTTTTTGAAAGGATCTGAAGTGGAAGTATAGAATTGAAGAAAACTTTTCAGAACTCTATAAAAGCAGTGTGACTGAATTAACAATGACCTCAATAAAATTTCCAAGGAAACTGTCCTAATATTCTAGGAAAAGTGCAATTCTTCCCCATGTCTCTAAAAGAACAAAAGCAAGTATATTTCAAAGAAGGCAAAACACTGCTGTTAAAGGGTTCTCTGCAGCGACAGTTAACATCAGAAGGAAATAGAGAGACAACTTCACAGTATTTTTGGTGGTTTTTTTTCCCCCTTAAAATGTGATTCAAAAACTCTGTTTAACTATAGCAGGCTGCCACTCATATATAAAGATGAAAGAAAGACAGTTTTACATCTGTGGACTTTCATAAAATTTACCTCAAAGAAACATCTTTATTCTGCAGAGGTTGGAAAAATAACATAAGATAATAAATAAACAAAAGAAATCTGGACATGGCTGTTGATTGCTATACACAAAGAATGGGAAACGACTTTGTTAAAAAAAAAAAAAAAAAGTGACCAGTACCGTGTTTCCCCGAAAATAAGACCTACTTACAGGTTTCCTTCTGAGTAAAATATAAGGCATCCCCCTGAAAATAATGCCCCCAGGCTCTGTCTCAGAGTGAAAATTAATTTACCATAAACTGGTCCCTAGGGCTGCCCCGACTGGCGTCTAGCAACCAGTGGCGTTACACCGAGACCTGACATCACTGCTGTGTGAATGGAGAGAAATCAGCATGGAAACTTTATGAAACCTAAACTGCAATAAGTTGTGATTTGGGTGAAGAATTCATGGGAGAAAATCACTGACAGTTGCATTGCAAATGCACTGCGAGCAGGCTACCTTGACAAGAAGTACTCATTTAAAGACAGTGCTATTGCTAAACGTGAGAGATTTGGACCACTGATTCTGAAAGAAATGGAGTCACAAGAAATTCACCAGGAAATTCAGGAATTGGATTGTTATGATGATGTTCCAGAAGATGATGACATGATTGTCATTGAATAAATGAGTAAATTCTTGATACTGTAGGATTCACAGTTTGTCTGTTTTGTGTTGACAACTACCATACTACTGTACCGTATAGAGGAATAAATTTCCTTTATTTTCATTTGACAATAAATGTGTACCGTATTCTTCTTCTTGGAAAAATAGGAAATCCCCTGAAAATAAGACCTAGAGCATCTTTGGTAGCAAAAATTAATATAAGACGCTGTCTTATTTTCAGGGAAATAGGGTACTTGTTGGCATGAATTAGATGCGTGGTTATAAATATGTTCAAAGTTCAAGAATTAGAAATAGAAAAATATTTCTGATCATTATAAATGATGTGAAGGGGCAAAATCATCAGGAAGGCAGGGACCTCTTTTACCAAAGATGAAGGAGGACAGTCCTATATAATAAAAGCCTAACATGCAAATGGACCCCAGGGGAACAACAGGTTGCTATGCCACGCACTGACTGACCACCAGGGCGCAGACACTCAACACAGGAGCTGTCCCGAACTCACAGGCCCCAGATCAGCCAAGGCAGGTGTCAGCAGGGGAGGGTGGGGGGGGTGGGGGCGGGGGGGCAATCACTTCACAGATCTGTCCTCATAACTAGGCAGGCCTAGGGATACAACCCTTGCACAGATTTTGTGCACTGGGCCTCTAGTATATATGTAATAGGAAAGCATTATGTTCACCTGAATTAGTTTCAACTCCAAATTCAAAGTCTAATGAAATCAAGTATTAACCTTATTAGTTAACCGAATATAAAGATGTAACAATATCCTAATATATGGTGACAGGAGAAGATTTGATTTTGGGTAGTGAGCACATGGTGCAATATACAGATCTTGTAACATAGAAATCCACACCCGGAACCTTGACAATCATGTGAACCAATGTCATCCCAATAAATTTATTTTTTTAAATGTAGTGACAAATGAATGGTGTAATTTGCTCTAGAAAGGAAAGGATACTTCCATGTAACAATATTAATATATCAGTAGGAAAAAATTTTTAATTGTTGAGCACTGAAATGTTCAACAATAAGAAAAGAAATTAATATCTCCCCCAATAAATACTTCTAAAGAATAGAAGAATTATTTTAATAAATAGCCACAAACCTTATAACCAACATTATAATAATGGCAGAGTGATGGTGATAATTTCAATCCAATTCAGTAACAAAGTAACCTACTGCTATCAATATTGTTCACTATTAGAGAAACTTCTGTTAATTCAAGTAGAAGAATAAATAAGAACTTGTTATAAAGATGAATACTCTTGTTTACAGATAGCCCTGCATCCGCTGGAAACAATTTAGTTAGCTAAATTCTAACTAGTCATAATTTCAAAAAAAAAACTTAAAAATGAAATTCTGGTAAATGGTACATGATTGACCAGCTATGTCTCTCAGCATATACAAAACACAAATGATAACAAAACACTATCACAAAAGCAAAGTTGATTATAAAATTATTCATAATAAAATATAAATAAAAGTTATATTATAAATAACATTTATTTGCACACCGGACCATCTCACACCTCACAAGACTGTCTTGACTTGACTCATGAGAACGTAGAATTAGGCGCAGCTAAGCATGGTGCAGTGCATATCCCCACCAAACTCTTCCCGTACCCCTGGGGGTACGCGTACCACACTTTGGGAAACACTGGTCTACAGTATTTAAAATTTACATGTAGTTTTTAGTTTTTGGAATTATATTATCCTGTTTCTTTAAAAAAAAACTCATCTATAACTTTATTCATATATTTATGTATCCATGCACTTATTGAACATACAATTATTAATCACTTTATTGAGAACTATGTTTAATTATAAATACAATCCAAACAGATTTTGAAACTATGGTTATTTATATAAAAACATATATGGAAGAAGTAGATGAGTAAAACTTTAAATATAGTAAGCATTGTGAAATTATTGCTAGTATTACAAATACTGTGATGCCTTCCACCTATGAGCTGTTGAATGACAGATCTTTTCTTTACACTGTTTAATCCTCCAAAAATCTGATGACAATGGAACTATTATTACTTTAGCCCTTCCTAAAATGACATGAGAAAACTGACGCTTACAAAGCTTAATATCTTGCCTGAAATGACACAGGAAAAATGAGGGAGTCAATATTTAAATGAAAGCAGACACACACCACCGCTGCTCCAGTACTTGTAAGTGAATCATAAATCCTATCAGGGAATAACACTCATGACAACATGGGCCAGCATCTACAGCAGAACATCAGATATGTAAAACACAATGCGGCTCGGGCATCTGAAAACTACACACACAACTTGTAAAATGGGAAAGTGAGCTTTTCCAAACTAAGCTAGAATTACTAATAGTATCATGGCAACTGAACAAAAGTTCAGAGAAAGAGAGAAATCAGAAGTACAATTCACCCAGAGCTTTCAAAGAACTTTCATGTTGAACATCAGAACTTACTAGCCAGCGGGTGTGAGCAACATAGATGCTGAATGCCTTACAGGTGCACATTTTCTGAAACAAACAAAAAACTGTGAGAGAATGTGTTAAGATAGAGAGGGCTACAGTTGCTGAGACCTATGGATAGTGGCACCAGTATATCCTGTGCCCTACCCATTCTGGCCAGTGACCACTCATTACTTATCTGTCCTCATTCAGAATAAACGGCCAACTACTCTGATGTCTGCCCCGCCCCAGAATCATAGGAAAATCTACATGAAGGTTCTGTTCCACTGTACAATGCTAGGGTTAATAGTATGGAGGTGGAGAAGGACACACACTTTCAGTAGCACTGACGTAGACTGAAAACTTGGTTGCACTCTGAGTCGTTGTGGGATGTCCTTCCTCTGCACAAAGGTGGTAACATGGCCAAACACATTGTGCTGTTTTAAGAATTAGAAACAATTTGCATGTAATATGCCTGCATAATACCTGGAACAGAACTTTGTTTCTTACAATTTTATTATTAATAGGATGAAAAAACTCATTATTATTGGAAAACTCCAAGAAAAGGTAGAATGTCTTTTTAGAGATAATGTCATAGCATGGCAATATAAAAGAGAGTTCACCAGCAAGATGTGGTGGTGGTTAGAGTAGCAAATTCTGACAAGGGACCTGAAGCATAAAGCATACTTTATCTTCCTTACATAGTAAGCTAATGTCATTACTGCCCAGAAAATACCCTTGGCTCCCTGTCCTTCACTGACTCCGATTCCTACAATACTTACCTTCTGCTTCCTTTTTATGGAAGCAGCCAAGAGTAGAGACTTTGCGTCAACCTTTTTCATGAGTTACCTCTACCTTCTCAGGAAAGTATTCTTTTCCTCAACTGTTCTCTTACACACGCTCAGCATCTTCTCTATATCACTAATACTCAATGGATCTCAGATTTTAATAAAATCAACACCTTTTCATTTGAAAAATAAGAAAACCATATGCAAACAAATTTATTCCCTATACAGAAAATGAAAAGAGAAATATAAAAATATGGATGCGTGTGTATATGTGTAGAGATAAAAGAGTGAAAATCGTGATTATAATTATCATCAATCATAACAATATATAAAGGTATGACAAAAACATCAATCCTAAAGTATAAAATATATATATATATATATATATATATATATATATATATATATAATAAACAAAGCTAGTAAAACAAATTGTAAGAGAGGAGAAGGAGGAGGAAGGATAGGAAGAGGGATGGAAGAGTCGAAAAAAAGACATGTACAAAATGTCTACCACCCAAAAAAATGCAAATTATAAACAAATCTACTTTATAATAATTAAAGTAAAAAATATAAATATGTCTTAAAGATAATGGCTTAAAATTTAATAACTATTTGGGGTTGCTTCATCCATCTGCACAATATTTTAGAAGACATATATTGTAATATAGGTAATACATAAGAAAAATCACAAGAAATGATCATGTCCGTTGACAAATTATTGTTATTATTTTTAATATATTTTATTGATTTCAGAGAAGAAGGAAGAGGTAGAGAGAAAGACTGAAACATCAATGATGAGAGAGAAGCATTGATTGGCTGCCTCCTCTACACCATCTATTAGGGATTAAGCCAGCAACCTGGGCATGTACCCCTGACCAGAATCAAACCCAGGATCTTTCATTCCACAGCCCAATGCACAGCTAGGGCAATTAATGCTATTTTTAGGTTTTTATTTTATGGTAATAAATTTTAAACATAAGGAAAAGATAACATGTTTGAATATGCTCTTTACAGCATTGTTTGTAATGTCAAAATTGGAATGCAATCTAAAAATAACATTAGCAAAGGATTATATAAAAATTATTATAAATTGCTACAACTAGATTCTGATGCTTAGTTTCAAATACACTTATGAAAAGAAGAAAAAAGCTTGCATAATTTTGAAAACCACACTATAAACTTCCATGTGCAGTACAATTGCAGTTCTGATACATTAGGTATTATGTGGAAGAAAGTATGTAAAACATATCATAAAGTAATCTATAATTGTGCTAGCTTAATAAATCCTGGGTTGTCATAATTTATAAAACAGTGTTTGATATCTATTTTCTTTTAAGAAACTACTAGGGGCCCGGTGCACAAAATTTGTGCATACATAGGATCCCTAGGCCTGGCTGGTGAGCAGGGCTGATTTTGAGCCTTCCTACTGCCAGCCTGGGCCTCCCTTCATTCCCCTCTGCCTTCTGGTGGTCAGCACATGTCATAGTGAGCGATTGAACTCTTGGTCTACCAGTAGAACTACCAAGGGGACAATTTGCATATTAGGCTTTTATATAGAGAGATAATTTGTAAAATAATATGTATTATGACATATTATTTGATTATAGATGATCAAAATATTAATTCTAGTTTGCTTTTTATAGAATTCCTGTTCTGGAAAGTTGGGGAACAAACCTAATACAGAAGTGTGTTCACTACAAGCACATAGGAATGTTGGATAACAGTAACTTTTTTAAAATATATTTTATTGATATTTTACAGAGAGGAAGGGAGAGAGATAGAGAACTAGAAACGTCAATGAGAGAGAAACATTGACAAGCTGCCTCTTGCCCAACCCCCACCGGGGATGTGCCCGCAACCAATGTACATGCCCTTGACCAGAATCGAACCCAGGACCTTTCAGTCCACAGGCCAACACTCTACCACTGAGCCAAACCGGTTTCGGCGACAACAGTAACTTTTAACCATACATAGCCAAGTGCAAGATAGGAAAAGAAATCCCAGATGACTGAAACAAAGGAAATGAAAGCAAGAACAATGAATAAGTGAGCAGATATGTTGAGGTATTTGAGAAGGAGAAAGTGGAACCAGCGATTCACTATATCCTTGAAATCCAGTGCCCATGAAGGGATAGGAGAGAGGTATTAGGCCTGCACAAGGCGGGGAGTAGAAAGACATTTCTACTTAAGATGGTACCGTCATTAAAATGAACAGAAATGTGTGTCCAGTGGCTCAGTAAGACCATAAAACAAACAAAATTTTGCCGGGGCAATAGGAGGAAAGAAGAGAGCCTCAGTGTAGAAAACAGTCACTACCTGGCTTGGACACAACTTTTCTGATGTGGAAACCGACATGCCAAGAACTTACCGGTAACCTACAACTTAATCTCGAGCCTGAAATTCTCCTAGGATACTGGGTAGAAACAAACACAGATCCACAACAGAGGAATTATTGTACAACAGATGACATAACATTCATAAACAGATACAAAGACAAGACCCCAGTAGTAATAAGATTTATGAAAAAAATATGAAAAGCTGCTGTATTGAGTATCATCAGATGAAAAGGAACAGAGACCTGTAAGCCTCATATAATCACAATACTCTAAAAATGGACCATAAAACACAAGTATAATTATTAAACTATAGTACTCAATAAACCCATATGGGAACTTTTCAATATGAAGTATATACCAACTAGAATAAAATTCACTATATCTGAAGAGAGAATTTTTGGATATACAGAGCTGTCTTAATCACCTAGCACAGTGGTCAACAAACTATGGCTTGCGAGCCACATGCAGCTCTTTGGCCTCTTGAGTGTGGCTCTTCCACAAAATACCACATGCTGGCACACACATTCAGTGTGATTGAAACTTTGTGGCCCATGCGCAAAAGTCGGTTTTCGGCTCTCAAAAGAAATTTCAATCGTTGTACTATTGATGTTTGGCTCTGTTGACTAAGGAATTTGCCGACCTCTGACTTAGCATTTAAGTATAAGGGTTAAGTGCTATCAAAAAAGACAGAATAAATTTAACTAATATTAGCTATAGTAAGAGAAATTAGAAACAAGGGAGCAACAATATTCAAACAATAATGGCTGAGAATTTGCAAAGTTAGTGAAGGACTTTCATTCTCAAACTGAACATCTAGAGTGAGGGGTTTTTTTGTTTGTTTTGTTTTGTGTGTGTGTGTGTGTGTGTGTGTGTGTAAGTGTTTTTTGTTTTTTTAAAAGAAGGATAGCACTCTGACAGGTGCACTTTATTGTATGTCTATTATACACAAAAGCTATTAAAATAGGAAAGCAAAGATTTGTGAACTTGAAAAGCAGCTTAGTTCTGTTTTTGTGATTTCTAGCATTAGTACATCTTACTTTTAAAAAAAAAATATATATTTTATTGATATTTTACAGAGAGGAAGGGAGAGAGATAGAGAGCTAGAAATGTTGATGAGAGAGAAACATCAACCAGCTGCCTCTTGCACACCCCCTACCGGGGATGTGCCCGCAACCAATGCACATGCCCTTGACCGGAATCGAACCTGGGACCTTTCAGTCCGCAGACTGACGCTCTACCTCTGAGCCAAACTGGTTTTGGCAGTACATCTTACTTTTATAGATAGATAGATAGATAGATAGATAGATAGATAGATATAGATATGTAGATATATAGATATATAGATGCTATTAATTCACAATAGTATATGAAGAAGAAATAATCTAACAATATCATTTTCTAATATAGAAGTTAATGAAAAATATAAAATTATGTATGTGTGTGTCTTAGTGTGCTATATTTGTCACATATACACTGTATTTATTAACTTTGGAAATAAAATATTAAATATTAATATTTGCTTGTTTAATAGTAGCATCATTTTTATTGGCATTTTATTTTCTTAACATTCATTATTTCTCAAATCTTGCTACTCTGGCAAAATGGAAACAAATAATAGTAACAATAATAATAACAAAAGTTCTCAGTGATTCTATTTGAAAAATTGTAAGAGATATTAGTGGACACTATTCTTCAGGATTGCAAACCTAGATTATTATAAACTATCATTACTGTAATTTCTACAAAACAAGTCTAATTAATAGTTTTTCCTATTGCAAAATTTTTGTGTGTTCCCATCCCATGTGGCTCAGTGGATGAACATCGATGTATGAACCAGAAGATCATTACTTGATTCTAGGTCAGGGCACATGCCCAGATTT
This sequence comes from Vespertilio murinus, assembly GCA_963924515.1. Classification (NCBI taxonomy): domain Eukaryota; kingdom Metazoa; phylum Chordata; class Mammalia; order Chiroptera; family Vespertilionidae; genus Vespertilio; species Vespertilio murinus. The sequence goes on along the minus strand of OZ004708.1, from coordinate 134,006,785 downwards.
TGGTTTGGGGCATACAGGAGGCAACCAATCAATGATTCTCATCATTGATGTTTGTGTCTCTCTTTCCCTCTCCTTCTCCTTTCCTCTCTGAAATCAATAAAAATATTTGTAAACTATAACATTTAGTATTATCATCTCTTTGAAGAGAATATGTTAACAATCCAAGACTTCAATCAAAATATCACCTAAAAATTACAATATATTAAACTAAAGTATGTATATTGGTCATCACCATCCATTTAAAACTTAATAAACATTATCACACTTTCAAGGAAAAGAACAAAAAGCCTACTTGTTTATTACAAATAAGCCAGTGTTGTGTAAAATATAAAGTTCTAACCTTAGTCTTGCCAATTACTGTGTGAACTTGGGCAAATATGTAATCTCAATATCATAAGCAATAGCATTCGCATGTCAGCACTTTGGGTAATAATCATATCTATAGAGCATTTGAAGTTTCCAAAAAATGTTATCCATAAAACCCCCTTCATTCACTTATTTATTTCATTAGTTAATGAGATAAGTAGTTTTTATTGAATTTATTGAGGTAACACTGGTGCTCCAAATCATATAGGTTTCAAGTGTACAAGTCAATATTAACATCTTCTGTCACTGCATCCTGCTCCTATTGCCCCAAGCAAAGTCTCCTTCGGTCCCCATTGTTCCCCCTTTGTCCACCTCTACCTATTCCTTTCCCCCCTCCCCTTAAATAAGATTCCTTACTCTAAAATGTGTATTTCCATTACACTATTCCTATTAAAAGATGAGACAGTTGAGGAATAAATGATTAAATTATGCAAGTCATTATATTAGTTAAATACGGAAGTTATTCTGTTGATTTCTTTTCCAGCTAAGACAAACACTAAACTCATTTCACCAATTCTGGTTTTCATTGTTAATTAAATAACACATCAAAACCCACTCATCAAGTTTCCATAATATCTTTCAAATAAGCATTCATTCATTCAAAGTGAGCAAATTTCAGAAATAAATTCCGTTACCCACAATTTGTATTTGTTATATTTCCCTTATGATAATCACAATGCAACAAGTAAAAAAGAAATCAGCAAATATTTTCCAATAAGATCCTAAAATATAATTTGAAAGTTCATATATAAATCACTTTTTTTAATGTTTTTCCAAACATAATTTTTAAGGTTAATATAAATTACAGAACAAAGAGAGTTTTTAAAAGTCCCATGAAAAATCAATAAAGACTTTTTAAACATTAAAGAACACCATGTAATTAAATCAGAAACAACAGTTTCCCTCTAGTAATTTTATTTACAGAATGTTTGAGTAGGCTAAAATAAATGAAATAAATAGAATACTCATTATCTTGGAGTTCTTAAAATGCTAAGAAATTATGGCACAGATTTTTCAGCCTTCAAATTAGCATCAGTTATGCAATATACCAAATCTGTGTGCCCAGAATTTACACAGAGGCTAGATCAACTATCCCAGGACCACTTCTCTGCTATGTGAACAACGCTGGCTAGCTTATGGATTTCAGGCTTTTCAATCAAACAGGTATCTTTCAGGTAAGAAGGAGGTGAAGGGATCCTTATAATAAATACTTTTTGATAGCCACTGAAAAAATAAAGCAAACCCAAAGCTTACTTTGACTTCTAACAGGACAAGACTTCAACCCTTTACCACATATTCTGAAGAATAACAGGCCAATAGTATATTGAAAAAATGCTTAACAGGGTCTCAGGAATTAAGTCACAACTCAGTTAATTAAGAAAAGGTTGTGGTGGGGGAAAATCAAAAACATTCCTAAGGACTCTCTTGATACTCTTCAATCTAAGGGAACCATGTTTCGCAGAAATGCTGAAGAAAAACCAGGGCCTTGCCGAAACCGGGTTGGCTCAGTGGATAGAGCGTCGGTCTGCAGACTGAAAGGTCTCAGGTTCGATTCTGGTCAAGGGCATGTACATTGGTTGCGGGCACATCCTCCTCGTTAGGGGGTGTGCAAGAGGCAGCTGGTCGATGTTTCTCTCTCATTGATGTTTCTAGCTCTCTCTCTATCCCTTCCTCTCTGTAAAAAATCAATAAGATATATTTTAAAAAAGAAAAGAAAAGAAAAACCAGGGCCTTTCGTTTTGGGGGATTTTTGAGAATCCACATTTCTTGTCCCCTTATGAGAAGGGCCAGTTTGGAGGCAAGGGTGGCAGCAATGCATATAGAAATGACACCTATATTCATCCTGATGAAAATGGACTCAAACAAGGAGTAAATAAAATGAATAAGAGAGCAGTATAAGGAAATAATTTAAGAGAAACTTAGATTGAAAAGATTTAAAACATTTAATTGTACACTATGCATGGATGAACTAAGTCCCTGCTAATGGTCTCAGACCCCTGCAAGTAGAATTATAAAAGAGGAAGATCCAACCCTAACTCCACCTCCCCTTGACAAATGTGCCGCACCTGGATGAGAAACCATTCCAGGCCCAGCCTGATTTGGCCCGAGTACAGAAGTTTCATAAACAAGAATAATAGAATTTATCCCAATGAGGCTTCAGTGGTCCTAAGTCCTGTCCATCCTCCATCAGGCAGCTGAGAATGGGGAGCAGAGAAGCGAAAGCACCAAATCCCCCCACCCTGCAGCTATTATTAAAAGTGGAGTGAAATAAGAAATTTTATATACCTGACAGGGTGAATCAATGTGATGTTACAAATGCTACATCAGTGGCAAGTTTTATGCTATATTGAAAGATGAATAAGTAGAAGACAGCAATATTTTTATAAACTCCTGGAGCTGTAAAAAGGAAACATATCATTCAGAAGACAATAAAAATAGATGACAATAAAAATAGATGATTAAAAAATAGCCTCTTCAAGAACAGAAGAAAACATGTAAAAAAATTCCTTATCAACACAACAGAAAAATGTTTTTAAAATGTGGACTATAAAGAAGCAAAGATAAAAATGAGTAAAAATAATAAGAGAGAATATAAGAAAATAAGAGAAACATTAATGCAAGTGGAGAACATATTTAAAACAGTCAATTGTATACTATGAATTGCACTGAGGCATGGGAAAGATGCTAGAAGAGGCAAGAATAAGTTAATAGAAAAAAAGATCAAGCAATAATACACTAAAAAAATCAGAATACTATTGAAGTGTAAAGTTAAATTCAAAGTATAGAACACTGCCATATCTGTTTGAAAGACTATGTATGTGAAACAAACAAACAAACAAACAAAAATCTCTATTCAAAGCAATAACAGTAATAATAATGACAAAAACCTTTCATGGTACAGAGAAAATATTTAAATATTTATAGACCTACTATAAATTTCAAGAAATTTTAATGAGATATTCAGTAACTGGACATGGTAATGATATAATCAAATCATGGCATTTAAGAGTCCTACATATATACCAAGAAACAAAGTGTCACAAAGCTCTAGGGAAGAAAACTGTACAGCTTATTTGCTTGCTATATAACAATACCTTACTCCAGTATGAGTAACAGATTACCAGTATATGACAGACTTAGGATGTATGTCATCCATTTATCCTTCCGGAAAGACATTACTTGAGCCGTGTGAAATGAATCACACCAAAAAGACTCACAGATGTGCTTCAACAAGACAAGGATGTGTCTGCGTTACCTGTTGTCTGTATCTCTTAGCTCACTGACTGACACATAAGGGGGAAGTTAAGATGTGTTTGTGGAATCTGAACGTGGGGATGAATGAAGACGTCATGACAGGCTGAACTGATGAAGGTGAGTACTAAGTCCATAATTGCTAAATCTTAAAATTTTTCATAGATATAAAGTGCAAATACCTCTTCCTTATAACACGCTATAAAACAAACCAATAATTAATAATAATAATAACAATAATAAAAGACAATATACAAAACAACTCAGAGCATAGACACCAATCCCAGGCCAGGAAGCGCAGCCATGGAGTTCGATGAGAGAGGCTGTGTAATAGGCTAACTTCTCACCTTTCCTCATCCTCTGCCAGAGACAAAGGATAAGCAGCAGATTCAGCTTCCTGCTGAAGGGCAGTAGTGGAAAACGAAGCATAAGCATAGAATCTTAATTGTTAACAGGAAACATATTTACATTTCAAAGCTAGACTTTACACTTTCCAGATTTCCAGAAGGGGATGGGAGAGGGAGGGGAGGGAACAAAGAAAAAAAATGAACAAAAGAAAGAGCAAAGAAGTAAAGAATAGGAAAGAAAAATGTTAAAAGGATCTTCTATAAAATAAATGAAATCTGTTTTTCCACCAATAGGTAATAACAATATATTATAGTACTGATAAACCTAGGACCTCTAAAATATTGTGTCAATTTTGCCACAATTTTTCTATAAACGGTGCATGTTGCATACTCTATATACTTAAACTAGAGGTCCAGTGCATGGATTCGTGCACAGGTGGGGTCCGGCCGGCCCAGCCCTAATCAGGTTGGATGGGGGCCGGGCCTGTGGAGAGGAAGAGTGGCATGAGGCTGGGTGGCTGGCCCGCCCTAATCAGGGTCTGATCAGGGCCAGGACAGTTGGGCTTAGGGGCCAAAGGTAATTGGCGATTGGTTCCTAACCCCAATAGGGATGGGGCTTTGATCCTGGGTCAGCATTTGGGGGAGGGTTCGTGGGAGGTTGGCTGGCCAGCCCCACCACCAATTGATGTAGGGGGAGGGTAATTGGGGGCAGAGCTGGTTGGGGGAAGGAACCATTGGCCCATCAGGGTGGTAAGAACCCTTTGGGTGTGGGGCTTGCCAGGAGAGGGGCTGCAGGGAGCTTGCCAGCCAGCTCTGTCCCCTATTGGAGTGGGGGGGACAGTGATCAAGGGTGAGGCTGGCCAGGGTGAGGGGCTGTGGTCTGATCAGGGTGGTGAGGACCCATGGGGGCTGGGTTAGCTGAGGGGAGGAGCCATGGGAGGTTGGCCCGCTGGACCCACTCCCTGATTGGGCTGGTTCACTGGCCACAGTGGATTTCATAGTGACTAGTCGTTCTGGTTATTATGGTGTTCTGGTCGCTGGAGATTATATATATATATATATATATATATATATATATATATATATATATATAGAAACATCATTGGGGTCTCTAGGCCTGGCATGTGGGGATCAGGCTGAAACTGACTCTCAGACATCACCCAAGGGGTCCCGTATTGAGAGAGGGCACAGCCATGCCACAGGAGCCCACTGGTTCACAATTGGGGCTGGAGAGGGACTGCTGGAGGGCTCCAGGGCATGTCTGGCCTGTCTCACCCAGTCCGGATCATCTGGACCCCAGCAGCAAGCTAACTAACTTACCAGTCTGAGTGTCTGTACCCTGGTGGTCAGTGCACGTCATAGCGACTGGCCAAATATTCAGAGGGACAATTAACATATTAGGCTTATATATATATATATATAGATTATATATACTTACATATAATCCCATGTAATCATATATTTAATTATATATGAATTATACATGATTTTAACAACACATTAAATTTTGCAAAAAAATATTCCTTGTGTTCCCAAAGGCTTTTTAAAAACACATTTGATATTCAAATTATTCCATTTTTAGCACAGATCATCCCATCTTTCCTGCCATTTTTCTCTCTATCAGATGCTAACTTAACTCTGCCAGATCTTCAGTTGCTAATAGCTTTACTGTGAATAAATGGCTCTGGTCTGTCATTATGATTATGTTCACTAGCATCATTTCAGTATTAGTTCTACATTGCCATCATTAACTGTTTGAAAATATGCAATTTGCATATTCTATATTATTTATTGCACCTTTATACATACTTAACTTATTCATATCTAACCATACATATATGACCTATGTGATATGATAGCTGACAGTGTTAAGTAGGAATGAACATTTAAGGAAGACATATTTTTTTAAGGGACTAATCTATTAGTGTAAATATTTATATATGGCAGTCTCCATTTTTACAAAGAAATTTAAATGATGAACAGGGCAACTTAATATTATCATTTTTATTTTACTTTTAAAGTTAAAAATATTTTCTTTCCAACAGTATAATTCACTTAGATTTTGCCCTCCTCCTAAGACTCACAACTCCTTAAGTATATTTTTAAAGTGTGAAACATATACACAAACACACCTTGCTTACATAAATTAGTAATTGTACTTAATAATAACAATTATTATTAAGTGTCTTATCCATAATACAATTATGTCTTAAGTCATCCAGCAAGTAAAAGGAGACAGTACCATATCTCTTTGACATGCTGAGTTCAATTAATTTGTATGTTTCTTAGCTTAGCATAAATTTGTATACCAGATGCCTTCTTGTAATTAACACGCTGGGATTTGGGAGCAGTAGATTTTGCTGGTAACAAACTTTCCATCAAGTTGACATCTGTGATTTATACCTCCAGCTCACTTTCAATATATTTACATAATCAGTTCAGTTTAAACCCAGATTATGTATTCTTCTTACATTTTTATAAGCGGTATCCCCTAAAGATAGTCAAAAGTGAATCAAGGTGAACTTTACTTCTTTCTCCTTTTATTCTAATCAAAACACTTATCATGAACAGATTAATCAAAGTCCCTGATTACATGCATTTATTTTAAAAGAAAAAATATGTGCTTTTATTTTGATAAATGGTATAAAAGACCATAACAGCAATACTTTAATTACTATCTACATGATCGGACAACTTATATGTGCATAGGTTTAAATATTTAATATATACTTTAAGTATGTAATAGAATTTGGCCAAGCCATTCTTTTGAAACATTCCCATTAAACTACTGAGTAAACTGAGATTCAAAAGATTAGATGCTAATTAGGAGGCCTGAAGTTCCAGGATCTTTGTTTTTGTTTTTTTTTCTAGCTGTATATAAAGGCATATTTCAGGTCTTTTCCTCCCAATCCAAGGGTTTTCCCACTCTAATACATTGTCACTGAATACAGGTAACTATAAAATTTAGTAATATTTTTAAAAAATATTTTTATTGATTTTTCACAGAGAGGAAGGGAGAGGGACAGAGAGCTAGAAACATCAATGAGAGAGATACACCGACCAGCTGTCTCCTGCACACCTCCCATAGGGATGTGCCCGCAACCAATGTACATGCCCTTGACCGGAATTGAACCCAGAACCTTTCAATCCACAGACCGACGCTCTACCACTGAGCCAAACCAGGTAGGGCAAATTTAGGAATATTTTTAAGTTATCATACAATATAAGATGATATTTAATAAAAAATTTTTACTGATGAATCTGTTATTTCTAATAATATTTTAATGGTGTTATATCTAATTTCATTTTTAAATAATGAACATTAGAACAATAAAATTATTTTATAATTACTTTTCTAAATGACTTTAGGTAGGGAAAATTTTAGCATATAGCACATCATTGCAAAATTCTAGGAAACACATTTGACATATTGTTCAAATGTATATTTGGTTGTCATATGTCATAAGAATTAAAACCTACATAGTCACAAAAAGTATGTCTTAAAAATATTGCCAATGCTTTTGTTTTCTAGCAATGCAAATAACTGATGTAATGTGAAATAAGTTTTTGTGCGTGTGAGAAATATCTGCATTAACATTTTTAAGTTTCATTTTGTCTACCCTACAATTTTTTTCTTAAGAAAATGAGACTAAAATAATATCTTCATTTGCAACCCTTTAAAATATGACTATGACGAATTACCAAACTACTTTTAAAAGGCTGGAATATATTTCAAGAAGAACAGTACTGTATGATCATTTAGGGGAAAGAAGTTTGATACCTACATCTCGCTTTCTTAATGCTGTACAATCATAAAGAGGGTGGAGAGAGAACAAGAGTAGATTCTCAGGAAGCAACCAGGGTGTCTTAGAATTAGAGGGCACGGGGTTACTTTTCCGATGAAATGTCTCTTTTTTTTTTTTGCAAAGCCTAGTCAGAAACCACCCAGAGTTGAGAGATATGAATCTTCACTTGAGTACTGATTTCACAATTGTTCTGTTGCTAAGAAAAGACTCTGGCCTTCCAGATGTCACATTGAAGGTGATAAGAGAATTTCTCACTTAAAATGAATCCCCATCCACCTTTTGTTATTTGACTGTTGTAGTTGGGTCTGCCTAGAATTATCCTCTCTGATAATAAACTATGATAACCAATAACTTTGACTATGAAACAGGCACTACTATAAATGCTGCATTTATTATCTCATTTACATTTAGGCAGTTATATAATTGAAGTAATATTTTCATAATGGCAAAAATATTCTAAATACTTAGAATACATGTGATTCCCAAGTATAGAGGGAAAGTCTGAAAAAAAGTCTGTGAGCTATAAATATAAAACTGAATGATACATGTTAAAATGAAACTTGATTTCTGGTATGGAATATTTAGAGTGTGAAAAATTATAACTTACTGATATAAAATGTTACCCAGAACCTCTGTCTATTTAAAACCAGTATATTTAGTAAGTTAATTTCTTGATGAGGAGATCGCTTGTGTTTTTGATACCATATAGACATAAGACAGATTGTCCAGCTGAGTTTTCACTTCATCAGGTTTTTATCTTAGTATTATGCACGCTTGGTTATATTGATATCTATTTTTTAACAAAAATTTAAGATTCATTAAAATATTTTAGATTACATTCTTGATATAGCATAACTGCTCTCTGTGTGTATTTACACAGTAATACTTTGACATTGAGAAACAAATACATAATTACTGCTGATTTTCTCAAAGTCATAGTTTAATTTTACTGATAGCTATGATACAAAAAAACCAACAATAACACAACTTTAAATATATATTTTATTGATATTTTACAGAGAGGAAGGGAGAGAGATAGAGAGCTAGAAACATCGATGAGAGAGAAACATCAACCAGCTGCCTCTTGCACACCCCCTACCGGGGATGTGCCTGCAACCAAGGTACATGCCCTTGACCGGAATCGAACCCGGGACCTTTAAGTCCGCAGACCAACGCTCTATCCACTGAGCTAAACCGGTTTCGGCAACACAACTTTATTTACAGAAGATAAAATCCAGAGCCTTTTCCATCTTTAAATTTTTCTAGGAGCACTTTAAGCTATTCCCTGAAAACTTTATTAAAATGTAAGCATATTTATACAGAGTATCTAATTTTCTGTATATGCACTACACTAGTTACAATCTGCTACATTTGTGAGACATCCGGCAAAGATAAATGACTTTTGCTTTCGAGAATAAGTTAGAGAGAAAAAATGTGTTAACGTTATTTAGCAACTAATATATTTATTTTAACTTTAAGAATAATTGGGCCCAAACCAGTTTTGTTCAGTGGATAGAGTGCAGGCCTGTGGACTGAAGGGTCCCAGGTTCGATTCCAGTCAAGGGCATGTACCTTGGTTGCGGGCACATCCCCAGTAGGGGGTGTGCAGGAGGCAGCTGATAGATGTTTCTCTCTCACCGATGTTTCTAACTCTCTACCCCTCTCCTTTCCTCTCTGTAAAAAAATCAATAAAATATATTTTAAAAAGAATAATTGGTATAGGAAGTATTAATATTTTTAAAGACCTGGATTATTTTCTGCACATCCCATCATATGACATATATATGTATACTAGACTGTAAGCTCCATAATCAAGAGCCAACCCTACCTCTTAGTCTTGTACTCTGAGACTCTGATATGCTGACATCTGTTTGTTCTCCAGAAATACTAATTTTTAAAATTAATGAAAGAGTTAAGTCACCTAGTTTTTGGACAAATGTAAATGTAATCCAATTATATTTTTATTCTGATATTTAGACCAGTGTAATATTGGTTTGTAGAATATTTATATTTTATAGTGCACAAATTATTAATCTTATATGAATAATGAATGTAATGATAAATATCCTGAATTACTTTAAACCTTTAAGCAAATTCATCATTGATAATATAAAATTATAATGTTTAGAAAAACAAAGAAGACTATGAATGCATTTGTATGTCATATCAACTCTGTAATATACTGTGTAGTGAGGAAAAACAAGATAGAAAGATGTGCCAAAAATTAATTTTCTTTATTATTCTAAGTTCTTTTATCCTAAAATTAGCATTTACTGCTTTATAAAAATATCCTCACCTTTATAATTGGCCATAAAAACCATTACTAATAAGATAAAATGTTAAAAAAAAAAAAAGAAAGAAATTTGGGAGTCATTACATACCATCCACTGAATTACTTACCTTGTATGTTACTTAATATTTGGAATTTTTATTATTATATTCACATTAAAAGATTAGGTACAATAAGGGTCATGACCTCAGTTAACATAAATATTGCTAGTGCATTCTTGCTTCATGTATAATTAATAACCCATTTGAACCAAATGGGTTTCAGAGCAATATTAAAATTAACATTCTGCTGTTCCATAGATTTTGTTTATCTGCCTTTACGAATACTATTTGTAATGAGTAGTAAGACGACATTTTCTTGGGTGCCTAACATGTCACTTTATATTCTTTTAAAAATAATTAAAAAAAAAAGCTCAATAAATGAAAATAGTTACTTCTTGCTAATAGCCTAGCAGGTGAACAAAACAAAGCATATAAGGAAAGTTTAATTTTCAAGAATCAATACATATATAATAAACTAGAGGCCTGGTGCATGAAATTCATGCATGTGGCGGGGGGGAGTCCCTTGGCCCATCCTGCCCCCTCTTATAGTCTGGGGGAGTAGGCCTATGCCCGCTGCAGTCTAGCCTCCCTCTGTGGGAGGCGACCTACGGATCAGGGGAAGACGCCACCCCATCACCCCGCTGCTGCTGCCACTGCTGGCCACCACAGCTGCCAAGGTGTTTTCATCAACATAGACTCTAGTCCCTTCACCATTAAAAATGACAACTTTCTGTAGGCGTTTTCAAAATGTCTCTTTCATAGAATGAGACATTTCTTTCTTTATTCTCACATGAGGATATTTTCCATTGATTTTTAGAGTGTGGAAGAGAGAGGGAAAGACAGAGATAAACATCAATGTGAGAGGCAGACTTCAATTGGTTGCCTCCTGCATGAGCCCTGACCTGGGCTCCTGCCATCAAGGAGCCTGCAACCTAGGTGCATGCCCTTGATCAGAATGGAACCTGGCCCCCTGCAGGTTTGTGTCTCTGCTCCAGCCCCACCAGCCCAGCACTGTGACCACGGGATTGGGGCTGGGGCTGGCCCTCCTGTGGGTTTGTGTCTCAGGCTCTGGGCCCAAGCCAGGCCCCTCCTCCTGAGCTGGTTATGACTGTTATGGCGTTCTGGCCTATATATAGAGGTAATTTGCATATTACCCCCTCCCTCTGTGTGTGTGTGTGTATGTGTGTATATGTGTGTGTGTGTGTGTGTGTGTGTGTGTGTGTGTGTATGGAATATAAAATACTGTATTTGTTTCTGAAGAGAACTCCCCCAAACACACACACACACACACACACACACACACACACACACACACAGACACACACAACACGAAACACACCACAGACTTATAGATCCTAATAATAATCTTTATCACTTGCTTCCTGCCAGTTTGTTCTACCACATTAAGGGAAAAAACAGGTAACATCACCTTTCTCTCTCTTTTTTCCTCTCCTTGTTTTTTTAGAGATAGAGGTAAGGAGAAGGAGAACTAAATATCAATATGAGAGTGGAACATAGATCAGCTCCCTCCTGCATGCCCCTGCTGCTGGGGATTGAGCCCCAACCTGAGCATGTGACCTGATAAGAAATCAATCAGCAATGTTCCAGTGCAGGGGACGAAGCCCAATCAATTAGGTCACACCAGGCAGGGCACCTTTCTCTTTTATTTTAAATACCTCCTCAAAACCATAAACAAGAAAAAAAAAGAAAGAAAAGAAAGAAAGATTACTTTTTAAGCATATCATGGACGAAAAGGGGCCACATGCTAACCTGACTAGTTCTGGCCTTGCAAACTCAGAGACCTAAAGTAACCACAGGGATGGTCTGAAATTAAAACTTTTTGATGAAACCGCAGTCCATGGTGGGCAGTCATGCACTAGCCTGGTGTATCTCCCTGACAAAGACAAGCTTTGATCTTAACTGAGCCTTTTGTCTTTGTGCATCTCAGGTAATAGACTTTTGGAATGTCAGGGTAATTTGTAACTTCCCTTTTTTTCCAGATCCCTCAGGCTTGGCAATTTATAAAAATAGATGAAAAGCCGCCATTCCCAGAGCTTCATACAGAGATTCTTCTTCAGGGCAACTGTTGACAGTTTGGCTCAAACAAACTCACAACAATTCTTTACAGGTTTGAATGTTTCTTACATTAAGAGTATTTTTGTATGAACTAGAGCTTTAATTATTATAGTTATTTTATTGCTTGAGACACAAAAAAGAATGTGAGAAGAAAAAATACTATTAACTTAGAACAGCAATAAAAATAAAATTCAGACATATAACAAAAAAGAAAAGAATACTCTTCTTTGTCCTCTTTTCCACCAACAAAAGGCAGATCAACAACATATCTCAGTTAAATTACAAATTGTTTACAAAGAAAATTCAGAGAGACTGAAGGCATTGTTTGAAGCTTGAACAGTCTACTATGCATTATCCAGTTTACTTTCCATTACACAAATGAAGCTTGAGGCTTTGAGGTTTTACAATGTAAAATTCCTGATTAAACTTAACTACTAAATTATGATCACCAGGTATAACCAAAAATTATATATTCAGCTTGCTTCCAACAGATTTTGGATCTGCACAAAATCTAAAACAAAACAAAACAAAACAAAAAAACAAACTCAATTACTATTAAACATATGATCAAATTAAGGAGATATACTTTTCAATTTCTTCAGGAAAAAAAGTCTAGATTATTAATTTTTATGGAGTTGTTGAATGACTACTAAAATGTTCAAAATGTATTTTTTAAACACCTACTATTAATCAAATCCTGACTGCTCTATAATTGCTAAATAGAAATACACTTGGATCTAAGTTCATGCATCAACCACTATAATTAAAGATGCCATAGAAACTCATTTGTGAATTCAATTTGAGGTCTGATTTTTAAATATTCTTTAAAGTTTCTTCCCTTTATTTAAGATCACCATGTTTTACATCACATCTCTCGCTCTCTTTTCTATTAACGAAAAGCCTTTATATTTTTTTTTCTCACATTGCAAAAAGTGGACTTAAAAAAAAGCCATCCTAATAGATTGATGATGTGTCTAAAAATATAAACTTTACTTTTAAAATTTTGCAATCTACTATTAGGGGCAGAGCTTCCTGGGGACAATGAACAGTCTTTTCATTAGCTTTGGAGGACCGCTCATGACACTCCCCTTTTTCCTCCAGCCTCTAAGCAATTCTGCTCTTTTCAAGATCACAACCATTTTTTTGTCCACGCCTAGAATGTTTCTCTACTTTAAGTCACCAAATACACAAATATATTTCTCATCATTGATGTCTCCCACATGAAACCATGGCTATCTTGATATATTTTATCGTTCATATTTCCTCTCCTACACGTTTATCTCATTTCATCCTTGCAAGCATTCTGCGAGTCAGAAAACTAACCTTCTGGAATAAAATACATTCAAAGATCACTTAATCCGGAGACTGTATGCTCATTTGAAGGTCACAGTCTCTATGCAGGACCTAATAAAATGTACAGCTCCTTTTCCCAGGGAAAAAGTGCATATAAAAATGCACACAAATTTATAATCTCAGAGGATTTATGGTCAATCTAAATTGTCAGGTTAGGATGTGATCTACATAATCACTCACACCCAGCAGAGTTTACTCACCCACCTTAAGTTTCACATCACTCCTTAATGGTACTGAAGATTAATTGAAAGCAAGTAAGAAAAACAATTTGGAGGGATTAGAGGAACAGGGAAGTTATCTATGATAATACATTAATCTCCCACCTTGACAAGCTGAGATAGTAAATGCTTTCCTAATCCTGATTAGGAAGCACATGGAGGATGGATGGGAAAAGTGGAACTTTTTTATTGGACCTTTTTTGGGTTGAAATTACAAAATAAATATCCTGTAATTACTTTGTTGATAAATTCATCCCAGAGTGTACAACTACTTAATAATCCTGGAAACACAATAGAATATTCATGGAGTTAAAAAAAAACAAAAAAACTGGTCTAGGTCCCCACTTCATGATAGATCCTAATTGAATTGGTCCAAGATATGGTTTTGACATCACTGTGTTTATAATGCGACCCAAAAGATTCCAATTGCAGAACTGATAATCAATGCTTATATAAGTACCAATAAGAGAGGACTTTGAGCTTAATTTTAACAAATAATCAGTATGCTATGATAAAGTCAACCACAATCTAGAAAATAAATCAATATTTCATGTTGTAGTTCAAATTAACACGGAGAGGGGTCTTCAAATGAATATTAAGTTAGTCAAAACCTATTTAATTTTTTTTTTAAATTAGTTTGATGGCCAATAAACAAATTAAGACCATATAAAAGGAATATTACCTATTATAATTCTTAATATCCCCTACCGAGATTTGAAATGTTTAATTGGGCAAAATACTTGAGATAGAAATATATATTTAATCTAATTCTTTTTGGTGCTTTATTATTTAATTAACAGATATGTTTAAGAGGCTATTATGCCAGGCACTGTTGTAGCTGACAGCATAGCAGCCAAGTAGATAGATTGATCTATCTTACTTCCTGGCATTTACACTTTAAGGGGACAGTCAGACATTAAAGATGATAAATGCAAACAACATAGAGTAAGTTAATAATTACAGGTGCAGGGAAGAAAACAAAGCTAGGAATAAATAAAAAAAACACAACAGCTGGGGGGATAAGGAAAGGGGCTGTGATTTTAGAAAAGATACACAGGGGGAAATCTCAATGAAATGGTGAAGTTCAGAAACAAATGAGGGCACTATTACTAAGAAAGAAAGAAAAAAGAGCTGATAACATATGTTTAACTCTCTCCTTTCTCCAAGTAAAGAAACAATTTTATAGTGACTATCATAATAATCATAATATTCAAATCAACTCTCTGGTTTTATTTTTTAAAACCCTAGAAAAAAATCAACTCACAGCTTTAAATGAGAAAAAATGTAGATTTGTCCTGCTCAGGAGGCTTCTACATACATGTAATTTCAGTAATAAATGAGAGTAATTTGATTTGATTGCCAACCAGTATCATTGCCTCAGAAAATCTGGACTTTCGGGAACCTTTCAAGAAAACTGACAAAAAATGGGACTTACAGGTAGAATCCGGAGCCCAAAGCCATATCAAAGTCAGAGCAAAACACCAGAAACTTTTCATTTTACAAAGAAGTTCTTCCAAATTCATTAATGACACGAATAGGTCAAGAGAACAGTTCCTTTTATTAGCATTTTACAAAGAACGTATCTGAACCCACAGAGTGGCCAAAGTATTATGATCTCTGAATGCAAAATAATCTGGCCACGCAGTGTATATCCTACATAATAAAAGGCTAATATGCAAATTGCCCCCTTGACCAGGATTTCCACCAGCAGGCAGGCCACCAACAGCCCATGTCTCCTTCCCCTAGCCAGGCTGGCCAGACCCCACCCATGCATAAATTCATGCACCGGGCCTCTAATATATACTTACACACAGACACAAACACACAGACACACACACACACACACACACACACACACACACACAAACAAACACACACACTGAGTGGCCAGATAATTACATGTTCAGAAATCATAATAATGTGGTCACTCAGTGTAAAGCTAAAGTACCAGGGATCAGTGTACTAAAGTATTTGTCCTAATTTATGTCTTTTCCATTTAATTTCACTGCCTCCTCAAAAGGAACTACTTTTCCCCTCCTGGGCAACCACTCTCGCTGGGTGTCAGGAGCTGAAGGCGATCCCTGCTCTTAGTGTTAAAAGGGGTGAGAGATGGGTTGCTGAGCTGCCTATAAAGCTGACTTGTAATACTGGTTACATGCTATAACATTGGCTCGGTGTAGACACCCAGCAATTCTCAATTGTTCAGACACCCCATCAACCTAAATAAAACAGCTGTCATAGCTGGAGATGTTAGGGTAGATGTCAGAAACTGCAGTTTGCCACGGGGAAAAAAGGGAAACCCTTAAAAGGGACAAGGATTAAACTTGAGTAGCAACTAGTATACCTGCTAGAAAACTAATCATGTCCTCCACTCTGGTTTCTCAGTGTGATTAAGGGAGTCTAATTCAAATTCATTCAGTCTATGGAAGGTACTGCAAAGGGGCTGTTGTCATCAGGGGTGACAGGATTCCAAAGAGATTATGTTACTATTTTTAAAGTTTAGGGTTCCTTGTATATGATATTTTTAAAGTTTAGGGTTCATTGTATATGATATTTTTCAGCTGGCACACATAGAGAACCCTTCATGAAGGAGCTGCATAAAGCATGGGATTCTCTTTGAGCTCCACTGATCACTGAAGAATGCTAAACTGCCAAGCTGCCAATTGTGTTCTCAAAGAATAGACCTATCAGCTACTGAATCAAAGAGATGTGACATTCCCACCTGCCACCAGGAGGTAAGCAGAACCAACTCAAAGATAGACCTTCAGAAAGCCAGATAAAGGGTGCTGGATAGCTAGAAAACGTACACGTTTTGAAGGCCTCCCCAGGCAAGCCATGGCATACAGAAAGAGTACTCTACAAAGCTGCATCTTTCTCTAATAGAGCAGCAGAAATTTGAAAACATTACAGTCACAAATTGTCCAAGTTATAAGTTCCATGTTGTCCAACAAATGTAGTTTTTGTGGAGCTATATATCATGGGTCATTGCTATCCTGAGGAAGGGAATGTGTTCACAGAGTATAAAAATAATTAGGGAAAGATTCATAATGACATTATGCTTTCTAAAACACTTGAACAAAAATTAGATAATGCTATAATTAGTGATATCAATAAGCAGAAAAGAATCAACGAGAAGGAATTGTAAAATAATAATGAAGGAATCAATAACTCACAGCCTTGAGGAAAGTCATCTATAAAGATAATTTCACTCATATTACTCCCAAAGTAATATAAATAAATGACCTGGAATGAAGGTACCATTAAAAGACAAATACACAGTACAAAGGTAATTGATTGCTAGCAGCAACATCAGTTTTATAAACACTTTGTAGAAGAATGTGAAGATTCTCTATGAATCCAGGATAGTAAGAGGCAGTGGATACTATTGAAGCTTTGAGATTATTTTTTTTTAATTTTGAGATAATTTTAGCTTTATAAAAGAGTCACCAAACTAATGCAGGGAAGTTTCATATACCTTTCACTCAGCTTCCCCACATACATCATATAGAACTACATACAGCACATTTATCAAAACTAACAAAAAACAAAATAGAGGGGTGTGCGAGACCTATGACAGGAAGACCTGCGCAGGAGGTAGTCAAACTTATTTTTCTCCAACTATCATAATATGTAATTGAGAAGAAATCATTAGAGGGCTGCTCTCCAAGCACATTAAAGTTGTTCTGAAGCCACATACTTAGTGTGTTTGGATCCTCGTTTCTGTCTTATGTTAAAGAAGTATACATTGAAGCACAAATAGTGAGCCGAACACCTTACTCATTTAGCATCAAAAGAAATTCAGGAGAGAGAGAGAACTACATAAACAGGCATCCTGAAAAGAAAGATAATGGGGAGGCTAAGAAACAACCCGCCTATGAAAGAAAATCAGCCATCACCAGAAAAGGAAGTAAAGGATTTAGAGGCAAGCAACCTACCAGAGCAGGAATTCAGAGTAATGATCATGGGATGGCTAAAAAGAATGGAAGACAAATTTGACAATATGAGTAAGACCCAAGAGGAAATGAAGAAGAACCAAGAGGATCTGAAGAAGAACCAAGAGGAAATGAAGGTGACCCAAGAAGAAATGAAAAATGACATCGCTTCTATGAAGAACTCAATAGAAAGCATCAAGAGTAGACTAGAAGAAGCAGAGGACTGCATCAGTGAGCTAGAAGACAAGATGGAAAAAAGTACCCAATTAGAGCAGCTGCTAGAAAAATAAACAATAAAAAATAAAAAAAACAGGAGGAGAGCCTACGGGAGCTTTGGGACAATACAAAACAAAACAATATTAGAATAATAGGGGTCCCAGAAGGAAAGGAAACTGAGCAGAATATGGAAAAAGTATTTTAAGAAATAATGACAGAAAACGTTCCTGAGATAGAGAAGAAAAAACCAACACAAATCCTAGATGCTCCAAGAGTCCCCAACAAAATGAACCCCCAAAGATCAACACCCAGACACATTATAATTAAACTGGCAAAAAAAAAAAAAAAAAAAAAAAACAATGACAAAACCAGAATCTTAAAAGCAGCCAGAGAGAGACAGAAAGTTACATATAAAGGAACCCCCATCAGACTAGCAACTGATTTCTCAACAGAAACTCATCAGGCAAGAAGGGAATGGGATGACATATACAAAGTCATGCAAAGGAGAGTCTGAACCAAAGAATACTATACCCTGCAAGGCTGTCAATCAAAATTGAAGGTGTAATCAGGAGCTTTACTGACAAAAACAGACTAAAGGAATTTATCTCCAACAAACCAGCAATGCAAGAAATGCTAAAGGGTCTACTGTAAAATTAAAGAAATAGGAAGCGAAGAAGGAACACAGTGGGATAGAATAAAAATGGCATCAAATACCTACCTATCAATAATTACTTTAAATGTAAATGGTTTAAATGCTCCAATCAAAAGAGATAGGGTAACAGATTGGATAAGAAAGCAAAACCCATACATCTGCTGTCTACAAGAAACCCACCTCAGAAAAAAAGACGCCCACAGACTGAAGGTGAAAGGATAGAAAAAGGTTTTCCAGGCAAACGGAAATGAAAAAAAAAAAAAAAAAAAAAGCTGGGGTAGCAATACTTATATCTGACAAATTAGATCTCAAAGTGAAGGACATAACAAGAGACAATAAAGGCCACTTCATAATACTAAGGGGAGCAATACAACAAGAAGAAATAACCCTGGTAAACATATATGCACCCAATACAGGAGCACCCAAATACATAAAAAACTGCTGGAAGACATTAAGGGAGAGATTAATAGCAATACAATCATAGTAGGAGATTTTAATACCCCACTGTCACCTTTGGACAAATCATCTAAACAAAAAATCAGCAAAGAAACATCAACGCTAAATGACACACTTGACCAGATGGAATTAATAGACATCTTCAGAACATTTCACCCCAAAGCCACAGAATACACATTCTTCTCAAGTGCACATGGGTCATTCTCAAAGATAGACCACATGTTGGGACATAGGCAAAGTCTCTTCAAATTCAAGAAGATAGAAATCATATCAAGCATCTTCTCAGCTCATAGTGGCATAAAATTGGAAATCAACTACAATAAAAATAATCCAATGAAATCAAACACATGGAAACTGAATAGCATGCTATTGAGCAAGGACTGGGTTACCAGGGAAATCAAGGAAGAAATTAAAAACATCATGGCAACAAATGACAATGAAAACACAACAATCCAAAATCTATGGGACACAGCAAAAGCAATCTTGAGAGGGAAGTTCATATCTCTGCAAGCCTATTGTAAAAGACTAGAAAAAACGGTAACAAATTATCTAACTCTACAACTCAAACAGTTAGAAAAAGAGCAACAAGAAAAGCCCAGTGTAAGCAGAAGGAAGGAAATAACAAAAATCAGAGCGGAGATAAATGACATAGAGTCCAAAGAAACAATACATAAAATCAACAAAACCAAGAGCTGGTTCTTTGAAAGAATAAACAAGATTGATGAACCTCTAGCCAGGCTAACCAAGAAACAAAGAGAGAGGACCCAAATAAACAAAATCAGAAATGAAAGAGGTGAAATAACAACAGACCCCGCCGAAATACAAAGGATTGTTACAAAATACTACGAACAACTCTATTCCAACAAACTGGACAACCTGGAGGAAAAGGTCATATTCCTAGAAAAATATAACCTGCCAAAACTCAATCAGGAAGAATCTAAAAATCTCAATAGACCAGTTACTTGGGAAGAAATTGAAACAGTCATCAAAAAGCTCCCAGCAAACAAAAGCCCAGGGCCAGATGGCTTTACAGGAGAATTTTACCAAACATTCAAGGAAGAACTAAAACCTATCCTCCTCAGACTATTCCAAAAAATTCAAGAGGGAGGAACACTTCGAAACTCCTTCTATGAAGCCAGCATCAACCTAATACCAAAACCAGATAAAGACAACACAATGAAAGAGAATTATAGGCCAATATCCCTCATGAACATAGATGCCAAAATCCTCAACAAAATTCTAGCAAATCGGCTCCAACAGAACATCAGAAAGATCATACACCATGACCAATTAGGATTTATTCCCAGAACGCAAGGATGGTACAATATCCGCAAATCAATAAACGTGATACATCACATAAACAAACTGAAAGTTAAAAATCATATAGTCATCTCAATTGATGCAGAAAAAGCATTTAATAAAATCCAACATCCTTTCCTGATAAAAACTCTCAACAAGGTGGGAGTACAAGGATCATACCTCAACATAATAAAAGCTATATATGATAAACCCACAGCAAACATCATACTCAATGGGCAAAAACTAAAACCATTCCCCCTAAGAACAGGAACAAGACATGGGTGCCCACTCTCACCACTTCTGTTTGACATAGTACTGGAAGTACTAGCCATTGCAATTAGAGAAGAAGAGGAAATAAAAGGCATCAAAATTGGAAAAGAAGAAGTGAAGTTGTCCCTATTTGCAGATGACATGATATTGCACATAAAAAAACCCAAAAGACTCCATCAAAAAACTAATTGACTTAATAAACGAATTTGGCAATGTAGCAGGATACAAAATCAACGCCAGGAAATCTATGGCATTTCTATACACCAATAGTGAACTCATAGAAACAGAGACTAAAAAAGCAATCCCATTTCCCATCGCACCAAAAAAATTGAGATACCTAGGAATAAACTTAACTAAGGAGGTAAAAGACCTATATGCTGAAAACTACATGACACTGACAAAAGAGACAGAGGAAGATGTAAACACATGGAAGAACATACCATGTTCATGGATTGGTAGAATCAACATCATCAAAATGTCCATACTTCCCAAAGAAATTTATAAGTTCAACGCGCTCCCTATTAAAATACCAACAACATACTTCACAGACCTAGAAAGGACTCTCCAAAAGTTCATTTGGAATAATAAAAGACCCCGAATAGCCGCAGCAATTCTGAGAAAGAAGAGTAAAGTAGGAGGTAACTCAATACCAGATCTCAAGCTGTACTACAAAGCCACTGTTCTCAAAACAGCCTGGTACTGGCACAAGAACAGACATATAGATCAATGGAGTAGATTAGAGAATCCAGATATCAATCCAAATCAATATACTCAATTAATATTTGACAAAGGAGGCACGAGCATACAATGGAGTCAAGACAGTCTCTTCAGTAAATGGTATTGGGAAAATTGGACAGATGCATGCAAAAGAATGAAACTAGAGCACCAACTTACTCCATACACAAAAGTAAATTCGAAATGGTTACAGGACTTAAACATAAGACGGAAAACCATAAAAATACTAGAGGCATCCACAGGCAGCAAAATCTCAGATATATGCCAAAAGAACTTCTTCACTGATACTGCCTCTAGGGCAATGGAAGCTAAAGTGAGAATGAACAAATGGGACTACATCAAAATAAAAAGCTTTATTACAGCAAAAGAAACCATCAACAAAACAACAAGAAGTCCCATGGTATGGGAGAACATATTTGCAAATGATATCACTGATAAAGATTTAATCTCCAACATCTACAGACAGCTTATACAACTCAATAAAAGGAAAATAAATGATCCAATTAAAAAATGGGAAACGGACCTGAATAGAATCCCCTCAAAAGACAACAGAAGGAAGGCCAAGAGGCACATGAAAACTTGCTCAAAGTCACTAATCATCCGAGAGATGCAAATCAAAACAACAATGCAATACCATCTCACACCTGTCAGAATGGCCAACATTAACAAAACAACAAAAGACAAATGTTGGAGAGGTTGCGGAGAAAAAGGAATCCTCGTGCACTGCTGGTGGGATTGCAGGTTGGTGCAACCACTGTGGAGATCAGTATGGAGCTTCCTCAAAAAACTGAAAATGGAACTCCCATTTGACCCAGTAATCCCACTACTAGGAATATACCCTAAGAAACCAGAAACACCAATCAGAAAGGATATATGCACCCCTATGTTCATAGCAGCACAATTTACAATAGCTAGGATTTGGAAACAGCCTAGGTGCCCCTCAGCAGATGAATGGATCAGAAAACTATGGTACATCTACACCATGGAATACTATGCGGCCATAAAAAGGAGGGAATTCTCATCATTTGCAGTAACCTGGATGGAATTGGAGAACATCATGCTGAGTAAAATAAGCCAGTCAATGAAAGAGAAACACCACATGACTTGACTCATTTATGGATATTAAAGAACATTATATACTAATGAATAGAAAGATAGATATAGAGACAGTAAAACAACAAGCAGACTGTCAAATGACAGCGGGGGAGGGAGGTAGGGAGATCTGGGGGAGATAAGAGATCAACCGAAGGACTGGTATGCATGAATAAAAGTACAACCAATGGACACAAAACTCTGGGGAGGGAGGGCATATATGGGAGGGAGCGGGCAATGGTAAGCTATGTACACATATAATACCTTAATAAATTTAAAAAAAAAATCTGAAGGAAAAAAAATAGATTTGGAATACTACTACCAAATTAGTAGTACAAATTATAAAGCGGGGGTGGGGGGAGTAGGGGAAGACAGACCAATAATAGAGCAAATCTGAACATCTACCTGGGAATTCTAAAGTCCTAAGCTGAGTTCCTAAGTGAGGTCACCCCTGGGTCCCTTACCCGAGCATGTCCTCAGACATGAGCCATGAACTCACTTCCTGATGATGGAGCACAATGGAACCCGGCAACCAGGCAACTACATTCTATAACTGCCCCTTCCTGCCTCACTCGGATAGAGGCACTGGAGAGGACACCATGTTTTCTTGTTGTCTCCCCGTGTCCCGAGGTCAAGGCCAAGGACGAGGCCTCAAGAGAGGCAGCGATGAGAGTACATTCCGACGTGCCCGCTGCTGGATCTGGACTCAGTCCAGACGACGCCTGTGGCCCTTTGCACGGCGGAACCAGGAGGTAACACAGAGAGGCTTAGGGCAGTTTTGTTCAGGCCAGGCCACCACTCTGATCCCACCTCAGCAGCCCTATGTCCCCTCCGTGTGTGTGTGTGTGTGTGTGTGTGTGTGTGTGTGTGTGTGTGTGGCAGAAGCAGCAGAGACTAGAGCTGGGCTTGAGTCTTCCTGACCAGATGCCATCACTGTCATTGCAGAGTTCAACCCAGGTCAAGGAGGAGCACCAGATGGAGGAGGAAAAGCACCACCCTATGTTCTACATTGGGGAGGAGCCCGTGAGCCACACCACCGAGGGCGAGGAAAGGCCTGAAGTGAGTGTGGCCAGCTGGGGCTCTGGGGACCCAGGGCCCGTGGATGGACAGCCAGGGACACCTCTACAGAAGCAGCCGAGGTTCCCTAGGACTGTACCCACAAAGAAGCTCAGATTCAACGAGCAGCTTGAAGTGTTCACCAGTGATGTGGACTACACTGACCATGTCAACCAGACTGGCCCGGAGCACCCTGAGCCCAAAGAGGCAGTGTTCAAGGGTGAGAAGCTGGGGAAGTGAGGGGGATGGGGGTGGAGCTGCATGGGAGCTTATGGAGAGGGATTGTTGCCAGGCAAACAGGGAGCACCCAGAGGATGGACAGGAGCAAAGATCGGCCTCAGACCACCCATCTGTTGTACTGCAGTGGGGAGGAAGTCCTGTGGTGGGTCCTGGGCTCTCTAGCTGTGTTCTGTCTTAGGTGCACAGATGGATATGCAGGCACCTGGGTGACCTTTTCTCCTCTTCCAACTCCAGCACCAGCCCAGGAGGCAGAGGCGGCTCCTCCTGTCACATCTGAGGTTAATCCTGAGGAGCAGGATGAGGAGCTGGAGGCATCTCCACCTCCAGAGCTTTCAACACCTCCAGCGGCCCCTCCAGCTGCAGCTGTGGAGCCAGGGCCGGCCCCAGAGGAAACTGAGGTCCCAGCACCGCTGGATGAAGAGCCCTCCCTGGAGCCCATGCTGGCTCCTGCCTTAGAGGAGGAGCTGCCAGTGGAGGATCCAGCTCAAGGGCCCAAGGGTGAGAATGTGGGGAGGTGCTTGGGTGGGAAGGTTTGGGGAGGCTCATGTGAGCTTATGGGGAGAGGCTGTTGCCAGACACATCAGAACACCCCTTGAGCCTGGCCAGGAGCAAAGATGGAGTAAACCCATCTTCTGGACTGCCAGTGGGGAGCACATTCTGTGGTGGGTCCTGGGTTCTGGCTGTGTTCTCACTTTGGGGGACAGATGGACATGCAGGCACCTGGGTGACCTTTTCTCCTCTCCTAACTCCAGCACCAGCCCAGGAGGCACAGGCGGCACTTCCTGTCACATCTGAAGTCCAACTGGAGGAGCAGGATGCGGAGCTGGAGGCATCTCCACCTCCAGAGCTTTCAACACCTCCAGCGGCCCCTCCAGCTGCAGCTGTGGAGCCAGGGCCGGCCCCAGAGGAAACTGAGGTCCCAGCACCGCTGGATGAAGAGCCCTCCCTGGAGCCCATGCTGGCTCCTGCCTTAGAGGAGGAGCTGCCAGTGGAGGATCCAGCTCAAGGGCCCAAGGGTGAGAATGTGGGGAGGTGCATGGGTGGGAAGGTTTGGGGAAGTCCATGTGAGCTTATGGGGAGAGGCTGTTGCCAGACACAGAGGGAGCAAGCCTTGAGCCTGGCCAGGAGCAAAGACTGACTAAAACAGGCTTGGGCATACTACATCCAGTGGACTGGATGTCTGTTCTAAACTATTGAAATTTTTAAAAAAAGACTATACCCTTTTATGTAATGATGTTCACTTTGAATTTATATTAGTTCACACAAACACTCCATCCATGCTTTTGTTCTGGCCCTCTGCTCCAGTTTAAGAACCCATTGTGGCCCTTGAGTCAAAAGGTTTGCCCACCCTTGGACTAAACCCATCTTCTGGACTGCCATTGGGGAGCACATCCTGTGGTGGGTCCTGGGTTCTGGCTGTGTTCTCTCTTTGGGGGACACATGGACATGCAGGCACCTGGGTGACCTTTTCTCCTCTCCCAACTCCAGCACCAGCCCAGGAGGCAGAGGCGGCTCCTCCTGTCACATCTGAGGTTAATCCTGAGGAGCAGGATGAGGAGCTGGAGGCATCTCCACCTGCAGAGCTTTCACCACCTCCAGCGGCCTCTCCAGCTGCAGCTGTGGAGCAAGGGCCGGCCCCAGAGGAAACTGAGGCGGCACCACCGCTGGATGAAGAGCCTTCCCTGGAGCCCATGCTCGCTCCTGCCTAGGAGGAGGCGCTGCCAGTGGAGTATCCAGCTCAAGGGCCCAAGGGTGAGAATGTGGGGAGGTGCATGGGTGGGAAGGTTTGGGGAGGTTCATGTGAGCTTATGGGGAGAGGCTGTTTCCAGACACATCAGAACACCCCTTGAGCCTGGCCAGGAGCAAAGATCGAGTAAACCCATCTTCTGCACTGCCAGTGGGGAGCACATCCTGTGGTGGGTCCTGGTTTCTGGCTGTGTTCTCACTTTGGGGGGCAGATGGACATGCAGGCACCAGGGTGACCTTTTCTCCTCTCCCAACTCCAGCACCAGCCCAGGAGGCAGAGGCGGCTCCTCCTGTCACATCTGAAGTCCATCTGGAGGAGCAGGATGCGGAGCTGGAGGCATCTCCACCTGCAGAGCTTTCACCACCTCCAGCGGCCTCTCCAGCTGCAGCTGTGGAGCCAGGGCCGGCCCCAGAGGAAACTGAGGCCCCACCACCACTGGATGAAGAGCCCTCCCTGGAGCCCATGCTGGCTCCTGCCTCAGATGAGGCGCTGCCTGTGGAGGGCCCTGCTCAAGGGCCACTTGATGAATGTGCTCCCCCTGACCCAAGGGCCAGCCTTGTTTCACTCTCACTCCTTGACATTTTCATTTACTTTTCTCTTCCTTTTTTTTGTCTAAGTTTTCCATGGCATCATCTGATTTCTTTTCTTTTAATTGTTCTTCTTTGTGGATGTTGGGGGATTTTTGCTTTTATTTTTTTCTTTTTGCTGTATTTAAGCCTTTATTTTTCCATTGAATAATCTATTGTAAGTAATAAATAAACATATTTTAAATGGTTATTGTTATTATTTTAAATGTTATTGTTCATATTTTAAATTCCTATGTATGAAGCACATCCATGATGCAGAGTAAGCAATACCACTGTCTAGTTGTGGGATGTCCCATCATCCCAAAATGAGACCCTGCACCAACGGTGCTAACTACCCATGCCCCTGTCCCTGATCTGGTTCCTGTCTCTGCCCTTAGCTGTTCTGGGTGTTCCCTGGAAATGGAATCTCACAACATGTACTTTTTTTGTGTTTGCTCACATGGTTTTCTGTTTTTATCTGAAATAGCATTTTTGCTGTTGTAACGGGAATTTGTAGCTGGATTAGAGATTAGATGGGGGAGAGGGAGAGGGAGGGAAAGGCCTTTCAGTAAGCATGCACATAATCTCAGGGTAGAGATCACTGAGCTAATTGTGACCCCAGCGCCAGAAGCCAGTCAGGCAATGGCTGTCTCTTCCTGTTCCTGAAACAACTAGAAAAATACAGAAATCTGTGAAGACAAACCACAAGCTGGAAAGCATTCCATATAACCTAAGGCCAAGGTGCATCATCCCTGTGGTGCAGCCAACTGTCCAAAACCGGTGTTTTCTGAAGGGACAAAGGGCAAGCACATGTACTTCCACCATGAGAGGCAGTGCACAGGCCTGTACATGTCAGAGATGCCCCTCCACCCGGATCAGACTTCTGGTCTGGTGGGGACCAGCCCTGGGGACAAAGTGAGGCAGCAGGGGGCCCCAGCACATCCCCTGGGCAGAAGGGGAAAGGCCCCTCCTCTGGGGAACAGTGTGCAGGACCTGCCCAAGTCCCACAGGTGCAAACAGGCACGTGGCAGGGCTCACCCAGGAGGTTCCCCCACAGAGTCTCGTGCACAATTGTTCAGAGATGGATTTTGAGACTGCCCATCAGAGCCCTAATGAAACAGGTGGGAATTAGAAAAAGCACTGAGGTCTATAGAGAGGGCTTGGAGCCACCAATTTTTGTCCACACGGACAAGGGAAGCCGATCAGGTGCTCAGTTCGGTCCAGGGGTCTCCACATGTCAATAGATGGAGACTGAAGGGGTCCTGCGACATGAGACACATGGAACAAACATCTGCAGTGAGGATCCCACCCACTAAACCACTTACATCTGATTTCACGGGAAATCATGTTATGTGAATATGAGTCTGCCTGTGACAGAGACAGACAGACAGAATGAGACAGGCAGAACTGAGAGATACCCACTAGTCACAAGTGATGGTAAAATCACCTCTGGGGTGGGACTCGAAAATCTTTCTTGAGTTGATTTTTTGTGTGTGTATAATTTATGTATGACTTTGATAGTTCCAATAATATTAAAGTCTTATGTTCAATGTTATCCATGTATCACTCATGTATAGAGTAAAGTATGTGATTTAGTTTAAAAAAAAATTTAAAGTCTCTGATGATATGAGGAACAATAGAAAGTTCAGGGGAGGATGTTTTCACAGATTTGCATATGAGCCACAGATTCCGGGAAAGTGTTTTCAAGACAGGATATGGCACAGAAGCAGTATCCCAATATAAAAACAAAACAAAAACAAAACTCTTAATCCCCAACCATTAAGTAATAAATAACCCAATTTTAAAATGGGCATAAGATGTAGATGGTCACCTTACCACAGGAGCTGCACAGATGACAGGGGATGCATGATGGTCAGGTGTAGGTGGGAGGTACACTCATCACCTCCCAGGACCAAAGGTGAATGGCAACTAAATTATAGAACAAGCAACCTGAACAATCAAGTGAAGACTAGCTGAACTAGCATTACAACCAAGGGTTAGAGACAAAGCCAAACCTAGAGTGGTGGGAAGGAGAATTGAAAAGGGCTGGCCCCACACCTGTGTGTGGCAGTTGAGAACCTTCAGGGATGTTTCAGTTGCAAAGGTAGCCCATGAGGAATGAGGTGTCTCAACCCTTCAATGGTCTCTTCTTTCCAGAGAACCAGACCTTGGAAGAAGCAGCTGCATGGCAACTGGCTGTAAAAATCAGTAGGGAATTCCATCCACCAGGGAGATACTGGGGGTCTAGTGAAAAATCGGGTGTCCTCTTAAAGGGCCAGCACACAAAAGGCCTTCTGCAGGGACACTCATCTCAAGTTCCAGCAGAGAGATTGAGCCTAAGAGCAGACTGGTCTCATACAGAGAATGAGCTGGAGGGATGGTTGCCAAGGTTTCTGTGCTGACTATATCTCCCACTCTGTCATTTTTCCTGGGTCAAGCATCTTCTTCATAGGGCATCAGCCCAGGAAAATGCACTAGCCTCACAACAGGGACTTCTGGTGGACCCACCCTACCAAGTTCCTGCCCTGTGGAGGAGATAGCTGGTTGTGGCCAGCTTGGGCCTGTGGTGCAGACTTCCTAAAAGGCTCTTGAATAGGTTGGGTCTGACTCAGGGTGTAGCAGAGATGGACAGGGAGAAGCTGAGTTATTGGCTATAGAATGAGGACCATTTTTCCCTGAATGACACCACCTGTTCTGTACAGAGTCCTCCCTCAGCATGGCCAAATCTTTTTTTAAAATATATTTTATTGATTTTTTACAGAGAAGAAGGGAGAGGGATAGAGAGTTAGAAACATTGATGGGAGAGAATCATCGATCAACTCCCTCTTGCACACCCCCTACTGGGGATGTGCCCGCAACCAAGGTACATGCCCTTGACCGGAATCGAACCTGGGACCCTTCTGTCCGCAGACTGATGCTCTATCCACTGAGCCAAACTGTTTTTGGCTAGGATATTCTTAAATTTATCAAGCCAAAGCCTTACTAGAGTTAAATTAATCTTTTTCAGCACCCATCCCAAGGTTGCTTTTCAGGTCAGCATTGCCTCAGAAATGCTATCACTGACTAAGAACTAACTGCTCATTAACCAATCAACAATTTTTCTACCTCTTCAATTGCCTGTGTTTCTTGCTTTGTGAGCATTTTCACACCTTTAGCAACATTAGCACTCTTGATGGCCTCTTATGCTTTAAACGTGTGCTAACCTCTCTATGGCCAACAACAAAAGCACTCTCCCTTTTGGTTGTTGCCTGAGAAATGCTTTTTGTCACGCTGAGATACCAGCATGAAGGCCTTGCCAGGTGAAACACTGAAGGTATTTTTTTGTTTGTTTGTTTGTTTTTACATCTGAGACATATTTTCTGTGAACAACTTGGTCAAGAATCGAATTGTGCAAGAATGGAGATGTTTCTCTATTAAGAAATAACCAGTGTTTAGAGCCTGAAAATATAAGTAGAAAAGGCAAAATGTTGTTAAATTTTCCAAGATGAAAGACAATTAATTTAAGGCTACTATCAAGAGAGTTGAAATGATTGTTGATAAATACAATATAAGTGTAATAAGTGAAGGCACTAACAGTTTGGGGGAAAATCCATGTGACTGTGCTGCACGGTTACCATCAGAGCCACTGAGGTCCACCTGGAGGAGAAATAATTGGGGAAAAGAGTGGCCCAGGTAATGGAAGATCTTCAGTTGACATTAGTGAGGGACAAAAACTGGCAAAAGTCTCAAAAATAGTTAGGTTTTTGTTGTGCTATCATTAATTATTTTGTCATTATTATTTTTTTTCCTCACAAGAATTTTATTAAGGTATTATATGTGTACATATCTTACCATTGGCTCCCTCCCCCTCCCATTCATGCCCTCCCTCCCCAGAGTTCTGTGTTCGTTGGTTGTATTCATGCATACCAGTCCTTCGGTTGTTCTCTTATCTCCCCCCAGGTCTCCTTCCCCTCCCTGCTGTCATTTGACAATCTGCTTGTTTTATGGTGACTATCTCAGGATCTCATGAATAGAATCCACTCCTCATTTGGCAGTCTGCTTGTTTTATGGTGGCTACCTCAGGACCACACGAATAGAGTCCGCTCCTCCTCTGGTTCTCACCGCCCCTCCCCCTGGGTCCCACTGCTTCCCTAGGGACACAGGGCTCACCTGGGGCACAGGGCCCCCTGGGACACACGGCTCACCCAGGGCACACGGCTCACCCGGGGCACACGGCCCCCTGGGACACATGGCTCACCCGGGGCACAGGGCCCCTGGGACACACGGCTCACCCGGGGCACAGGGCCCCCTGGGACACACGGCTCACCCAGTATTTTGTCATTATTATTTTATATGATTTTGTAAGTCTATGTTTTAACAAAGCTTTAAATTGAAAACATATATATAAATTTTATTGATTTTTTACAGAGAGGAAGAGAGAGGGATAGAGAGTTAGAAACATCAATGAAAGAGAATCATCGATCAGTTGCCTCTTGCAACCCCCCCCGCCCCCCACTGGGGATGTACCTACAACCAAGGTACATGCTCCTGATCGGAATCGAACCTGGGACCTTTCAGTCCACAGGCTGATGCTCTATCCACTGAGCCAAACTGGTTTCAGCCAAAGCTTTAAATTTTAATAAAACTATAGTTCAGAAGCTACATTAAAGAAAATGCCAAATCAATTTCTAGAAATTATGGGTAAAATCTATATATATATATATACATATATATAAAAGTTTCGCAGGGGGGTTAGTGAGGGCCAAACAACTGAGCAGCAGATTGTGTGAGGTGACCAGTCCAGCAGGGGGGGGCAGTGAGGGGCAGCCAGGCCAGCAAAGGGGGGGTGAGGAGTGACCTTGGCTAATGTAATGTGAAGGAAAGTGATGTCCATCACTCACTGTGAAAAGCCTAAATGACCATTGCAACTGAAACAATTAAACTGACTGCTTGGGGCAACCAGGCCACCAGAGGGGTCAGTGAGAGGTAATCAGGCCAGCAGAGTGAGGCAGTGAGGGGGACAAGGCTAGCAGGCAGGAATTTGGGGGTGAACAGGCCAGTGGAGGGGGGCCATTGGGGATGACCAGGCCATCAGCGGGGTAGTTATGGGTGATCAGGCAGTCAGGCAGGTGAGCAGCTAGAAGCCAGTGGTCCTGGAATGTGAAAAGGTGCAGGCTGGGCTGAGGGGGTCCCCCCCCCCATGCATGAATTTCATGCACCAGTACTCTAGGAACAATGAATAATTATGAGAGTAAGAGAACGTAAGAGAACAAAAGGTTTTTTTGTAAGACACTCAGATTTTAGTAAAGTAGAAAATTTGAAATGGGATTATGACTGTTTACTGAACCACATCCAGCACAGCCAGGGGAGTACCTAAGGAGGGTGGTGAAGGATGAAAGGAAACAGAGAAGAGAATACAGTTGGGACCATGTGGATCACTGTGCCTGGATGAGGAAACAGTGACACAGACTGTAAACCAAATATTGATTTTATAATCAGATCACACAAAGCAAAACAAGGACAAGATGCTTACAATGTTCTTTCAAATTTCAAATATGCTTCTTTCCTCTTGTTGCCATTCTCTGAACTCTATCTAGCCTTCATTTGGCAGCACCTGTTGCATCCCCCACAGCCCACATCCCTTAGCTACCGAGGACTGCAGGATCAGACTATAAGGTCAAGCTTACAACCATAGCCTTTTGGTCATAATTGTGCTGGAAGGGCTTTGCCCTCCAAGCTGGGACTTGTATGTGGCTTTGCCACAAGTCAGTCTGAGTCTTGATCCTGTCCAAAAACTATAGCAGCTCTCCACAGTGTACTAGGGGTAGGAGTTCCAAGAACACAGTAGAACTACACTGAAGGGAGAGAAGAAATCAGGGTTGGAGTAATCAGAGAATAATATTCACAAGAATGCAATCTATAGGGGATAGGTGGATAAGTTGGTCATTATAGCTGGTTACCAAATTAATTCAGATTTGCTCTTCTGGGTACAGGGTAGGATTATAGTTTTAAACTCCTTTGAAGTTAGGCTTATCCAAGTGATTTGACTTGGCTAATGTAATGTGAAGGAAAGTGACGTCTGCCACTCCCTGTGAATACTTTAAGAGTCAGTGGAGATTTGATGTGTCCTATCTCACTGTGGCAGTGGTCAATTCTTAGGGCCTCCTTGACACCTGCATTAGATATGGTACACAAAGCAAATTTAAAATCTTGCGTTAAATTACCAATCTTTGAGGATTCTGAATTCAGCATAAACTGGGTCTCCTGACTAAAACATGAGCAGGGATACTAGGATGAGCCATAATGTTTTCAGAGTTTTAAACACTGCAGAGCCCCTGAAATAAAGCACCTCAAGAAGGCAGAGAGGCAGAATCAAATGGAATGATTCCACAATGTTTACAGTGGCCTCATTTGTCAGAACTATAGATTAGTACAACCCTAGTTTAAATGTCAATTATTATCTTCTAACAAAGCAATGCTATTTTTGAATAAATTGTGTATATATAAATATATATCTTATTTTGTAGACCAATGGAACAGAACAGACAACCCAGAAATCAACACAAGCCATTATGCTCAATTAATATTTGACAAAGAAGACAAGAACAGCCAAAACGGGTTTGGCTCAGTGGATGGAGCATCGGTCTGCAAACTGAAAGTTTCCAGGTTCGATTCCGGTCAAGGCCATGTACATTGGTTGTGGGCACATCCCCAATAGGGGGTGTGCAGGAGGCAGCTGGTCGATGTTTCTCCCTCATCGAGGTTTCTGGCTCTCTATCTCTTCCTCTCTGTGGAAAATCAATAAAATATATATTCTTTAAAAAAGAAGAAGAAGAAGACAAGAACATACAATGGAGTCCAGACAGTCTCTTTAATAAATGGTGTTGGGAAAATTGGACAGACAAATGCAAAAAAAAAAAAAAATGAACCTAGACCACCAACTTACACCATGCACAAAAATAAACTCAGAATGGATAAAAGACTTAAATGTAAGATGGGATAAGTATCACAAGGTCTCACTCATTTGTAGAATATAATGAACAAAGAAAACTGATGAACAAAAATAGATCCAGAAAGTATAAAGCAATCATCTTTGACTACATGTGGGCAACCATCTTTGGCCACATGGTGGCAGCCATCTTGTGTGGAGTGATGGTCAATTTGTATATTACTCTTTTATTAGACAGAATTATTAGATAATATGTTTATAAATTTTGAATGCGAAAGCCTGCCAATGACTATATCACACATTTTAGCACCTGAAGTTTTAAATATAATTGTAATTCTTTTTTTAAAAATATTTTTATTGATATTTTACAGAGAGGAAGGGAGAGAGAGAGCGAGAGCCAGAAACGTCGATGAGAGAGAAACATTGACCAGCTGCCTCTTCCACACCCCCTACCGGGGATGTGCCCGCAACCAATGTACATGCCCTTGATCGGAATCGAACCCGGGACCTTTCAGTCTGCAGACTGAAGCTCTACCACTGAGCCCAACCGACCTCGGCAATATAATTGTAATTCTTAAAATTATGATTTTAATTCTCAAAGAAGAGATGCTCAAAAGAAAAGGAAATGAAGGACCGCTCAACAGACATGAACAAAGTAAATATACAAAGTATACAAAAATAAATACAAGTAAATATACATATGAAAAGCTTTATTGATGTCTCCAAAGTTATATATGAACTTTACTCACTTGTTTTATATATACATTTTTTTTCATTTTTGAAAATATTGCATATGTCTCTTTCTAACCCCCAGCACATGCCCTCACTCCCATACTGTCTGTGTCCTTGGGTTATGCTTATATACATGTATACGAGTACTTTGATTGATCTCTTACCCAACCCCTAGCCTCTTGCCTACCCTCTGAGTTTGATGGTCTGTTCAGTGTTTGAAAGGCTGCAAGGGAGGACAGTTAGGGGTGACCAGGCTGGAAGGAAAGGGCAGTTAGGGGTCACCAGGCCAGCAGGGGAGGGCAGTTAGAGGCAATAAGGCTGGCAGGTGAGCAGGTATGTGTTGCTCAGGCTGGCAGGGGAGTGGTTAGGGGGTGATCAGGCTGGCACGCAGAAACAGGGCAATCAGGCAGGCAGGTGGGCAAGTGGTTGGAAACCAGCAGTTCTGGATTGGGAGAGGGATATCAGACGACCGTTTAGGCCCGATCCTGGTGTTTGAAATTTCATGGTTTTTGAAATTTAATTAATTTTCAAAAATAAGTATTTTAATAAATTAGTTAGCCAAATAATCTTTTATTCTCTTGAAAATTTAAATACAAAAAAAAAGCACTGCAAAACTCCCTTTTGTATTGCAGATTAGGTGACTTTACTGATAAGCAAGATAGGTTGTTATCCTTGAGTTCAGATTTAATAAGCTCCAATATAAATAATTGGCTCTTAAAGAGTCTGACATTTCTACTACTAGAGACACATTGGTTTAGATTTTTTATTGGAAAGACATTCCTTTTTTAAATTTTTTTTATTGATTTCAGAGAAAAAAAGGAAGAGGGATAGAAATATCAATGATGAGAGAGAATCATGGATCAGCTGCCTCTGATATGCCCCTTACTGGGATCAAACCCAGGACAAGCAACTTAGACATGTGCCCTGAACAGGAATTGAACAGTGATCTCCAGGTTCATAGGGTGACCCTCAACCAGTGAGCCCCACTGGCTGGGCAAGACATTCATGTTTAATATGCAAATGCTTCTGGGAACAAAGGATATAAGCATAAGTGCACAATAAACTGTTGATGATTTATTAGATTAGCATTCCTCTGAAGATGAAAGACTAGGACATTGTTAGCACACAGAAGGTAATATAGTGAAATCATGTTATAATTAATCAAACTGAGAGAAAAAAGAACTTACCTACTTGAAATTTTATCTCAGTCCATCTTTCTCACTCCATCTCTAATTTATAAGCCATTCAAGACAAAATGCTTTGCCATATACCATTTTTTAACCCAGCCCCAAATACACTAGAGAAATAGAAATTCAATTTTGATGTAGTCCTATTTGTTTATTTTCTCTTTAATTCCCATTGTCCTGGGAGTGGTATCAATAAATATATTGCTTAGGCATATGTCTGAGATTTTGCTGCCTGTGGATTCATCTAATGTTTTTATGGTTTCACATCATACATTCGTATTCTTTATCCATTTTGAGTTTATTTTTGTGTATGGTGTAAGTTGGTGGTCTAGTTTCTTTTTTTTTTTTACATCTACCTGTCCAATTTTCCCAGCACCATTTATTGAAGAGACTGTCTTGACTCCATTGTGTGTTCTTGCCTCCTTTGTCAAATATTAATTGAGCACAGTGGTTTGGGTTGATTTCTGGGTTCTCTATTCTAATCAATTGGTCTATATGTCTGTTCTTGTGCCAATATCAGGAAGTTTTGAGAACAGCCTGATATCTACCATTGAGATTCCTTCTACTTTGTTCTTCTTTCTCGGGACTGCTGCAGATATTCAGGGTCCTTTTTTAATCCAGATGAATTTTCAGAGAATTCATTTTGGTCTGTGAAATATGCCATTGGTATATTAATGTTGAGTGCATTGAATCTATCAAATCTGCAATGATACACTACCTGATACCTGTTAGAATGGCTATCCTACTTAATAAAGGGTGAATATGCAAATTAACCATCACTCAATCACAAACATGGTGGTGCCCATAGACACAAGGTGGCGGCGCCCAGTCCTCTCAGCCCCGACAGAGTACCCCAGTCCCAGAAGAGGGGGGCCAGTCGGCCTCTGAGAGCAGGCAGTGTGAGCAGCCTGGTGGAATGCCTTCTTTGCCACCACGGTGATGAGGCAAGCGTTCCACCCCGGGCCATAGATGGGCCTCTGGGCTATGGAGAGCCTGGGGGCAGCGGGCACGGGCATGGGCACGGAGAGAGGCCCCACAGAGAGCTACTGGCTCACGGATTCATGCGCAGGGCTACTAGTTATCAATAAGACAGGTAATAACAAGTATTGAAGAGGTTGTGGAGAAAAAGAACCCCTCATTTATGG
This sequence comes from Vespertilio murinus, assembly GCA_963924515.1. NCBI lineage: Eukaryota > Metazoa > Chordata > Mammalia > Chiroptera > Vespertilionidae > Vespertilio > Vespertilio murinus. The sequence goes on along the minus strand of OZ004708.1, from coordinate 133,970,783 downwards.
ATGGTAAGAATGTAAACTGGTACAGTCACTGTGCAAACAGTATGAAAGTTCCTCAAAACATTAAGAATAGAGTTACTATATGACCTCTTCAGGGTATCTACCTGAAAAACTCAAAAACATTTATTTGCAAAGATATATGCAACCCTCTGTTCATTGCAGCATAAACACAGTGGCCAGGACATGGAGACAACCAATGTGTCCTGTGATAGAGGACTGGATAAAGATGTGATACATACATACTGTGAATACTACTCGGCCATAAGAAGGGATAAAATACTGCCATTTGTGACAACATGGAGGGCCTTAAAAATACTATATGTCAGTCAGGAAAAAATAAGAAATGCCTGATTTCACTCATATGTGGGATATGAAACTGAAACTCACAGGCACAGACAACAGTATAGTGGTTGCCAGAGGGAAGGGGGCTGAGGGTATTAAAGTATAAAGGGGGGCCAAATACATGGTGATTTGACTTTAGGTGGTGAGCACACAATGCCCATCTTCCTTGGATGGTGTGGTTCAGAGTATTGACCTACGAACCAGGAGACCATGGTTCAATCCCAGTCAGGGCACATGCCCAGTTTGTAGGCTTGATCCCTTGTAGGGGGTTGTGCAAGAGGCAACCAATCAATGATTCTCTCTCATCATCCATGTTTCTCTCTCTTTCTCTCTGAAGTCAATAACAGTATTTTTAAAAAATTTCCATCTTATTTTTTTATTATTTTTATTTCACAAATCAACCAGTTAGAATAAAATGTTATACAATGTAATTGCCAAGACTACAATAATATTCTGTGTAATACATACAAATATACCAATGTCTATATTAATAGTTATATCCTATATGTTCATATTGAAAGGAGTTTTTAGGGGTAGACAGGTTTAGGGTTTTTTAGGAATTAGGGAATCCCTGGGGGAGAACCTTGGGGCTGCAATGCTAGTAGCTGCTAGAAGACATACATTCACAGAATAAGGGAGCTGCCAAAAGGTACACAGTTACAGAATAAAGGGAGAGGAAGCCACTCATTCCCAGAATAAAGGGGAAGGCCACAGGGAGTAGAAAAAGAAAAGGGAAAAAATAGGGGAACCCCACATGGGGTTTGAGCTCTGAAACTGCTACAGTGACCAAGCAGAGGGGGTACTAGAACACAAAGAACTGCAACCTTCATAAACCTTAGGAAAGAGAGACCTCTCTCCCCTTCCCCATGTGGGAGTCTACACTTGCTTCCCAATAAATTTCCACCTTTTCCTATACCACCTTTTGTCCGTGGCTTCATTCTTCCAGTCCACTTGGACAAGGACCCAGGAAATTACCTTTGCATCCTGCCCAGAGAAAAATCCACGCAATCCAGTTTAATTTTCGTGTTTCAATATAGTGTAAGAGACTGAGAATGTTGGAGCATGCTTCCAGAGAGGCTGTGGACTATAGAGTTATCAGTGCTGACACCAGTCCAGGCCTTGAGATAAGGTCTATCTATGAGACCAGCCCAGCCCTGACTCCTCATTAGCTTAAACCCGGGGACTGGGTCTACCTCAGAAGACACCACCAGGAGACCCTCCAGCCATGTTGGAAGAGCCCCTACGTGGTGGTACTGACGACCCCCACTGCCCTCAAAGTAGCCAGCATCTCAACCTGGGTCCATCACACCCACTTTCGGCCAGCAGACCCCTCCGTGATCCGGGAAAACTTTGTCACCAACCGGCCCATGATTGGGCCTATGTCTCATGACAAGGGGGGAATGATAGAGCTAAACTAAATTGTCCTTCTATAATGTTTCTTTTGTACCGTACCCGCTGTTCTGCAACTCCTCCTGCTGTCCTTCCCTGTAAACCATGAGACCTGCCAACAGGAGTACAGGGAAGTAGACTCAGTCCAAATTAGGCAACCTGCACAGTGCCCATGCGTGATCCTGCCCCCTGACCAATCAACCTGCCCGCTGCTTTAAAAAGGCTCTCTCTCTCTCGCCATTGAGCTGGTGATTGCTGGAGATGGGAGACCATGCTAGCATGGAATAAAATAAAGGCTCTTTTGTTTTTTACATCATACTCGGCTCCCTGGTGATCCTTGGGGATCTTGAAATCTGGGCACAACAATAGTACCTCTCTTTTACATCTGATGGTATTACACTTGTTATTGAGGGTCTGTGTAAAAGGATAAAAGTGAGGCTCTTTGTCATCCAAGTTGGAAATGTTAATACCAGTAATTAATGCGTTTCTCAATGTCTAAGTGTTTCTACTTTGGGTTTTAAATATGTGTTCATAGATACTAGACAGATTATAGGAGAAAACACTTTTACTCTATTATATCCTGAAAGAGATGAACTTGTTCCAAACACAGTTTTAGAAACACCTTGGAATTTTAACTTCATTACTAGTAAAACACAGGTACAATGTGTGGGGCAAAGTAGGTTTCCTGTTGTCCTTATGGTAAATAATCCGAGGATAAACTCTTGAGTTTTGCTTACTCACAACTGTGAATCTACCTTTGCCCCATCCTGCATATCCCATAATAACTTAGTTGATTGGACTCAATGATCTGAAATGAAAAGCACTGTTCCATTCCAGCAAACAGAACTCTACAGCTCTGTGATTGAATAACTGTGACCGTGTGTCTGACAATTAATTCACATTTGTTATGAATAATGAGAAGATTGCAGGGCAAAATTTTCATAATTAAAAGAAAATATTCAATGTCTTTCAATTCCCTACCAGATATACAAATCACAAATAATGTTTGCTAAGGAAGCTGAGGAGCCTGACATATGTTCTTACACATCTCACTTGCAAATACTGGTGAATTCACTTATCATATCTATTAATTAGGTACAAGGAGAGAGGAATAAAGCATCATGCATAATAATAATAATCAGTGTGTTAAAAATTGAGTGTGAAATAAAGATGTTTCATTTCATCAAGACAGAGTAAAAATTTAGAAGGCAATTTTACACAGCTTGGTCAAGGTTATAATTTTGATTATTCACATTGCTTATCTACTTTAAAACTGGGACTATCATGGTAATTCAATTTCTTTTTAAATAATAATAAAATCAATCCTTTTTATTCCTACAAGACAATGAGTGGGACAAGAAGAGATCTTGCTAGTTTTCCTTTCCTGGGTAGATTTTTCTTTCATGGACAGAAGAAATATGAACTCTTATCTCCTATTCCCAGCTAACCCTTACCTCTAGCCTTCCAGCTTCCTGATACTACAAATGCAACAGAATATCCACATTGTCAGACAAGAGACCTGAAAGGGATTTCATATGGTGAAATCAGTTAGATAAACTCTTGAGGACAAAATGGCAATGTAAAAATATCCGCTAGCAGCTCTGCCAGTATACAACAAATCTAGGTCATTCTATTCAGCAGGACAAGTTATTAGAAGTCCTCTGTTATTTCTTCCATATAAAAGATAACCCCACAAAATTGGATGACCTGTGAATTCTCTTTTGAGGGAGGTAACATGCTCTAGAAATTCCATTAAGTATATATACACTATTACCTAGGTATAAAAATCTGACTAGCCCAAACATGTTAAAAAATAACATCCTATATAATAAAAGGCTAACATGCAAGTCGACCAGTCATTATGACACCCACTGACCACTAGAGGGCAGACACTCAATGCAGAAGCTACCCTCTGGTGGTCAGTGTGCTCAAACAGGGGGAGTGCCACTCAGCCAGAACCTGGACTCATGCTCAGCAAGCACAGTGGTGGTGACGGGCCTCTCCTGTCTCCACAGCAGCGCTGAGGATGTCTAACTGCTGGCTTAGGGGAGCGGGCATTAGCTAGCAGTCAGACATCCTCCGAGGGCTCCCAGACTGCAAGAGCGTGCAGGCCAGGCTAAGGGGCTCCTCCCCAAGTGTACAAATTTCATGCACCAGACCTCTAGTAATAAAAATTAAAAAATGAGGAGTTTCAAGCATCTAACGCTAATATATGCCAAACAGAGTACTTGGCAAATTTTTAAAAAGATATAAATAAGTAATGCCAATTCCATTATAACAAGCCTCTTGGAGTTTAGGGGGATAGGTTTTAGCAGATACTGTTGATTGGACCCATAAATATATAGATATAGGTAGAAAAGGTGTATGTGTGTGTGTGTGTGTGTGCTCGTGTGCACATGCACACATGTACTCATAAATATAACATTGATGGAACACAGAGGAATCAAGTATCAATCAACTAAAGACTTTCTCTTCCTGACTTACTTTCTATAAAACCACCCGTCCTGTTTCTTCTTCATGAGCTGTGAACATAAGAGGAAGATTGCCATTTTGGATCTCAAACACTTACGGGGTCTCTGAAGCAATTATTTTTTTCCAAAGCATTGCCAGAGCCAACGTCTGAAAATTTCTGGGAAGTAAAATACAGGACTCCAAACACAAAGCCATCAACTCTGTGGCTTTGGACATTTAAAAGCATCCTCCTCAGCTGAGCTTAGATATGGTAATTCAAAATTTACACAAAGCTTATGAGAGAGCCTTTTACAATAAAGGCTGAGGAAGCTGTTTGCTATTTTTAAAAGGCCTCTGACCACCTGGTATAATTTGCAAAAGCCTGAAGTTTCTGGAGAAATGAAACCACCTGATTACTTTCCTACCAGCGACATCTGAAATCTGTCCCTCAAAAGTAATAGCAGGAGAGGTGACGCCAAATCCTCCAGAAAGGATTGATTTAGGAAGAGATTGTTGTAACTGTAAAAGCACAGAACCACTGGAGAAGTGCAGACTCAATCAGAACCATCATTTAATGATTTAATTCACACAGACAGTGCTAGGGTTACATCGGACTCGACTTATGTTGTTTTTGTGGTTATGTGGCCATCTCCCATTTATTTATTATAAAAACAAATAAACAAACAAAAATGTTCTGTCATTTTTTATGTATGCACATATGTGTTTTGTTTTCTGTTATTTATTTACCACAAGTAAAGGTCAAGAATCATCTTTCTTTGAAATTTTTGTTACTGTGCTACTTCATTACTGCTGTGTATGTGCTTCATGGGAGTGACGTAGGTGCTTATGGAGGTGGGTTCCGACTTAAGGCGAAAACCACATACGTTGAGCTGTAGGAAAGGATCTCCAACGTGACCCAAGGACTTACTGTATTTATCTCCTGTGCGTCATTATGTATTCAAGTAAATTCCAAATCATTTTCAGATTTTTTTTTTGGTCTGAGGACTCTCAACTTGGATTCTTTTAAGCACAGTGAAATTTTGCCAAATTAAACATATACATTAAAATATTATTTATAGTACAAATACACCAGCCTCCCTCTAAAAAGAGCATTCCCCCCAAAGAGGATCAAGACATTTAATCATAATTTTTATTAATGTTCTGTGAGAGAGCCCATAAATAAGGACAGCATATGAAATACTAGTTTAAGATCAAATTTTTTTGATTAAATACCTCTCTTATAGCCAAACACCTGTTTCATGGCGCTTGCATGTATAATTAATGCAGCCTAATGAACACGCTTCATCAAAATCTCTCTGTGGTTTAAAAATAAAACCAGAGCGGTAGGCCTTACAAATTGTAACATTTAAGGAACATAGAGAGTGGTATTTTAGAAGCACAGCTCAAGACATTTTACATCAAAAAGACAGTATGCCCTCACTGACAAAGTCCGCTGAGGAATCAGGTAATGATTGCTGTGCTTTACCACAGCACATGGCTACATGCAGAGGCTCATTTCATCAACGCCCCGGTTGCCAGCCTAGATTCTCCTGAAGGCATGCATATTTCCTGCTTGCCTTGATGGATTAGGTCTCAATGACAAATCAGCTGTCCCAAGCCACGCTTCTCCTCCTAGCTCAGCAACTCTCCCGCGTTCCCACTTCAGTCTTCTCCTGTCTCAGTCATGCTCTGCAATCATAATGAAGGCATCCATCCTCCAGCAAACAAGCCCGCTTTAACTCTTTAATATACGCAGGTGGGAAGAACTGTGAGAACAAACTACTTCTGAACCTTCTCCTCCCATATTTTTTTTTCTAAATATACTGATCTGTACAGAAATAAAAAAATAAAAAGAGTAAGTTGGCTTTAAAACATCTGCTTGCAGGTACTCTTATATGTGACCGCTGATTCTCTGTGATTACGGTGAGGGGGGAAAAAGTGTCTACTGTTAGAAACCAAAAATCAAATATGCTGACTGATCATTTTGATTTCAGGTGAAGCTAATTATGCACGTATGGCTGCCAGTAAGTTCTGGCATTTAACTAATAAAACAGAAAATATTCTCTAGGTGTGTGCTTGGGGTGTCCTAACAGAAGACAATGGGCGGGGAAGCTAGAAGCCCATGCTCACAGGGCCAGCATGATCACTCTCTGGTGATGAATCTCTTCCTGACGTTCTCATCATCACTCACATGGTCTAGCTTCAGAGTGCAGGTAGAGAGGGAAGAGGAAAATCTCTCCCCCTATTCTTGTCAGACACTGCTTCTATTGGGTTAGGACCTCACCTTTGAGTTAGAACCTCACCATTATTACCTCATTTAATTGAAATTACCTCAATAGTCGTATTTGCAAAAACATAAAATTGGCTTTAGGGTTTCAACACGTGAATTTGGCAGGGGACAAAATTAAGTCCAGAGCATGTACTAAAGCAGTGTTCCCCAAAGTGTGGTACGCGTACCCCCAAGGGTACGGGAAGAGTTTGGTGGGGATATGCACTGTACCGTGCTTAGTTGTGCCTAATTCTACGTTCTCATGTGTCAAGTCAAGACAGTCTTGTGAGGCTTGAGATGGTCTGGTGTGCAAATTAAATGTTATTTATAATATAATTTTTATTTATATTTTATTATGAATAATTTTATTTTTGTTTATTATTATTTTGTGTATGCACCAAAAAAAATATTTTTTTTATTGTTATTAAAATACATCCATTTTTTTTCATGAGGGGTACTCAGCATTATGAAAATTATAGAAGGGGTACACATATGTCAAAAGTTTGGGAAACACTGTCCTAAAGAAACCAGAAACTTGGATGCAGGAGGTATAACCATACCTACCAAATTTACAATTGCTTGGAATAAATGCAAAATGCATGAGGCATCTGGAATACTACTTGCAGCATATTGCAGAGACATCCTGTTTACAAGACATAAAAATGGCAAGAACATTCTTTCTAAACTGAATCCTGCATTAAACCTTGTCTATGAATAAAAGTAATAGCATGCAAATTTTGATATCACTTGCAGGCTAACAGATTTTTAATTCATACCAAATCCCATTTATTTGTTCATACGTTGCTCATATAACAAAAGTTTTATACACAGTTCTAAGTGGGTAAGTAAAAACTTAAGAAAAATGTCCTTGAATATGAAAATATAAAATATAATAATTTATTCATAAATATTTACCAAATGCCCACTGTGTGGCACACCTATTCTAGGAATCTTGTGTATAATAATGAACAAAACAGGCAAGTCATGGCCTTTATCGAATATACCTATCATAATGTGATGAGAACTTTGATGCAATACTGGAAAAAATGTCAATTGAGGATAATTACCAAGTTTCATACTATGAATATTCTTTTCCGTGCTTAGCAACTATCCCCATCTTCTGTGAAATAAGTTAAAATATGTATTATTTAGAAATATTACTCTGATCACTAGACACATTTTTCTAATATCTTATCAAAAGTAACAAAAGTGTCACAACTGAGGTTTAAGATATAATTTCACTTAACTTGTTCCTAAATCCCAGGAGGTTGTAGATTGGTTGACTGGATTTTAGATCCTGAAGACTTGGGCTTGAGACCCAGCTATGCCTCTTACTACTTTTGTACACATAGACAAGTGCTTTATCAGTAAGCTTCTCTTTTCTCCCCTATAAAATGGCACCAATAATAATATTCACCTTATAGGAATTTTGAGAATCTAAATGCTAAGGTCTGGCATGTAATTCAGTGCACAATAAAATCTGCTGTTACTAATGTTTAATATTTAAATTGAGGGAACTATATCTGAAGCATACACACACATACATATCTATCTATATAAAACCGAATAAAATAGAAAATAAGATCACCCTAATAATATAATACATAAAATCAAAAAAGTTTCAAAAAGTATCATTTTATTAACCATCTAGATCCTCCATAAAATCAATATTCAATTTTGTCAAAAGTATTTTGAAGAAATAAAAATTTTAAGGAGAATATGTGTTATCTTTGAGGGCACATGCTTTCTTTAGCATTTGAATTTACATATGTTAGGTATTTAATTATCCGACCTTTAAGAGGCATTTTTTTTTCCAGTTCTCAAAGTGAGAATCCAATGAACACCATGAGTCACACGGCATAATGGCATAATGACAATGATATTTTGGGTAAGATGAACCATAGATGTGTGGCTCCATAGATTATAATGGAAGTGAAAAAATTCCTACCGCTTAGTTATGTGATAGCACTCCTAAGGCCTGGGGGAAAATATTACACAAATATTTACCATTTTGTTACAAGTGCCTATGGTATTCAGTACAGTAACATGCTATACTGGTTTGTAGTTAGCCATGAAGGAATTTGTCACCCCAAAATTTGTTTCTTTGGCAGAAGGGTATATTAGCCTGATGAATTTAACAAAACAGTAGAAGCTCTGAAAACCCTTTGTAAAGACATTTACATTTGTAAGTGTAACCATGCAGATACTTCATTTCTTTAATATAACCTTTCCTCCTTTATTTTCTTTTCATTCAAACTGGCCACACCTAGCCCCCAGACTCACCTTTCCTCCTTCACCCTTGCATGTCTACTCACTCAATCATTAAGAGCTCAGGGCAATGAGGATAGGGTCAGCATCCTCTGAAAAACAAAGCCTTGGGTCTGTTGACCACAGAGACAGAATTCGAGTCAAACTAAAAATTACATCAAGGCCTAGGTTTTGTTTCTGATAGATCCTCCCTTCCCCCAATTGAGAGATGGAGTATGAGGTAATCTGTACCTGCAGCATAGACATTCCTGAGCACCTAACAAGGCACCTTATATGGACTGTACCTTGAGCCACCAATCAGCACCTGCCAAATACCCTACGCCCTCTCTCCCCCCATTCCCAAGTTCCTAGGTCCCTAATCATGTGCCTTATATGAAACCACCAATCAGCATGTGCTGAGTGCCCTAAGCCCTTCCTTTTCCTCCCCTCAAAAGGTGTGTTCACCCCACAATGTGCTTTCTCCTCTGGAAAGCAGCCCGGCAGGGGTCTTCTCCACCAATAAAGCCTGTGTCCTGGTCTCCAGGTTCTTCAGCCCTCTGTCTCATCTTTCAGTGTCAGCTCCAGAAGTACCTTACTGGCCACATCCTTGTGAAAACAGATGAAGCAACCCCATCTGGGCTAATATCAGGCCCAGATAAACCCATAAACCATCCCCTACACTCACAAACAAATCAGCAGAAACCACAACCCAAACTCCCTGGCCGCCATGATTAATGATGTTTCCCCTCCCCTAGAGGCCATAGGGGAGCCAGATCTTTGAGCAGGAGCTTACCTATTACTCAGGGCATGGCTGCATTTCCTCAACTAATAAACCTCTACTTCCTTTGCTGAAAATCCCTGTTCATGTCTTCTTGGGCTTTGATGCCAGCAGACAAATCATAACATAAGAAAAATCTCCATTTGTAAGGTTGCCTCTCTAGCTATACTAGGAAGGGGGGGGGGGGGGGAGTGGAACCTTATCTTTAGACACTCTCATTGATGCCAAAGGCAAAGACTTATATCTGCATAACAACCTCACCTTTGTTTCCTGCACTCTTCCTGGTAACCTCCCAGAACTGACAGCCAGTCCCCAACATCTTTTGTTTTCAACTGAAGATGGTAGTTAAGGTGGTGGCTTTAGCCCCTTTGGTGAGTTCCTCTGTTTTCCTGGGTCTCTCCCTGTATACAGTAGGTAAACAGACCTTTAAATTTATGTTTGTTTTTTCTCCCGTTAATCTGTCTTTTATTACAGGAATGTTTCAGACAAGAAACACAGAAGGGTAGAGGGAAAATTATCTTTTCTCCCCTACAGAGCAATAGGCTGTACCATGCAGCGTAGGTGTGTGGTAGGTTATACCATGTAGGCTTGTGTGAGTACACCGTAATAACTTTGCAGAAAGACGAAACCGCCTAAGGACTCATTTCTCAGAACATATCCCAGTCGTTAAACTGCTCATGACTGTACTAGCAAGCAATTTCCAAGGAAATTCACAGAATGATATTGGTTATTTTCCTTTCCTATGCTTTTTTACATTAAAAAAAAAGTTTTCCTGTTAACATTTTTTTAAATATTGTAACTATAGATGAATTAAAATATAGAGGTAATTTGGAAAGAGAGTTAGGCTATGATAGTAAAATAAGTAATGTGACTAATGTATTCTTGGTGGGCACATAATAAAATAGATTGGAATACTAGGACTTATATTCTAAGGCCCCTCTCTGTAGGCAAATGCTTCTTCTATTTGCAAGGCAGTCGTTTCTACTTTCAACGCATACTGTCAGGAAGAAGTTTTAGTTATGACAGTTCTTTGCTCCTACAGAACAAAGACTGTATATAAATTCAAAGTAATATTTAAACTCCCCAGCATTCTAGCTATCAGATTTGTCAAACCATATAAAATACGAAGTTTCTAAATGTCTTCTAATATGTCCCTTCACAAATTTCTTTTTTTAAATATATTTTTAATTGATATTTTACAGAGAGAAAGGGAGAGAGATAGAGAGCCAGAAATGTTGATGAGCGAGAAACATCGACCAGCTGCCTCTTGCAACCAAGGTACATGCCCTTGACCGGAATCGAACCCCAGGCCTTTCAGTCCGCAGACCGACACTCTACCACTGAGGCAAACAGGTTTCAGCTCCCTTCACAAATTTCAAAAGTAGGCCAGTGATAGCAACATTAAAGAGATCTGAAGATGTTTCTACCATAGCAGTTCATTTAACCTGGCGCTACAAGTCAAAGAATCCCAAATACTAAGTTCCTGCTGCTCAGTTTTGGCGTGCTGGCCTTGCTTACAGCATTTCCACCCCGAGCCATCTAATGAATTACTGCGCACGCAGCACAAACGTCTGCCCGTGTGATATGAACCCACCCATAACGTGGAGGATTTCAGGTCCTGACCTGCAAGCCTGTGACTGATTCATAGTCTCTTCATCACATAGCTTTGGTTTGATGTTATTTGCTTCTTGCTCTGTATGTTACTGCAGGTTCTTGAGAAAACAAACCCCGTGCCAGAAATGATAACACAAAAAAATATGAATAAAAATATTCTCCCCACAGTCTACAAAAGGGTAGAGGCGGGAGTTTGCAAAAGTACAGAGGAACATGAAGATTTTCCAAATGTATATTGTCATGGAAAAAGAATTGCTCCGGTGAAGCATTCATCTGCCATGGAGTCATCAGCTGGTTCTCTCTGCCTCTGCTTTTACAAGTGTTCTTCTCCCACCTCAAAAAGTAGAGCCCAAGTATCCTGCACTGGGCGAACTGCCTTAAGACTCAGCTAATACTGGAGCCACTGGCCTCATCTGGCTATTTAAGTTTTAACTAATAAAAGTCAAGTATGGTTAAAACTGCTCAGTAGATGCATGTGGGGACTACTGTACTGGACAGTGAAGATTAAAATATTCCCGTTTTCACAGAAAGTTCTCTGAAAAACATTATTCGGAGATAATAAGACTTGGGTGCAAAATAAAGGGATAGTATTCTAGGGGTCAATAATGACTAAGCCTCCTAAGAAAGAAATACTATACTTCATTTAGATAAAGTTATGTTGGAAATTAAAGGCCATATTAAAGGAGAAAATGATATACAAAGCTTGAGCTCATATTTTGATTGTGAAGGATGATTGTGAATATCATATTGATGAGGGTGACTATATCATTGGAGACAATAGAGATGTAATATTTTTAAATAACAATTTTGTAAGTAATGAAATTACATATGCATTTCCACCATTTTATCTTATGTAGAAAAGGACAGATTTCAAACTAGATAAGTACATAATTAAATACACACACACACACATACACACACACACATATATATATATATATATATGTATATAATTTCAGCGAATTTTGGGTGGGGATTTTTAAAGGGTGCTAGCAACAATTCTCTTCTTAGATTTTCACACCAGAAATACCTTATACCCAATCTCATTCCAGGTTACTTTGCATGCTTGTTCTTTAATTCAGTTCTCATTCACTAGTACTCTCTCTATAAAAGAGCCCCCCAAATTTTAGGGAAATCAATTTCTTTCTTACTAATTTATTGGCAATGGGGACTGAGGTTCCTGACATATATAGTATTCTAGGACAGTAGGACATCTTTCACTTTTTGTAGAAGAACCTAAGTAATAAACTCACCAAACAAACCCGAGAAAGAGGGAAATGGCTATATGACTCTCAGGAAAAGGCTCAAGATCTGTGTGTTCATCTTGCTTACAGGTCAGCCACAAATTGAGGATCTCCGATCTAGAAATCTATGCTTTACCTTCCATCTTTTATCTAGTTCCTCGGTTCTGCTATTATTCTTGTTCCTCTTAGCCTGCTTTAGGGAAAGTCTTACAATATAAAGACAGAATTGACAGCAACTTTATTTATTAACATAGTTCTCCTGGACTTCAGAATAATAAATTAGACGAGAGAGAAATGCGATTGGGGAAGATGTTATCTATCACCAGGCTAGGGTGTGAATAGATAGAAACTGAGAGTAAACAAGTATATTGATTCCAGGCTGTGCCATTCCTCCTCCCATCTTTAAACCCGGCTAATGTGCTACAGTGCTGGTTCCAGTTTCCCAATAAGGAAGCATGGGGATTGCTGACAGGGGACTACTGATTCCAACAAGAACAAAATCCCAAACAACTGAGAGAAGGCAGGAAATAGTGGCACACCTGGGAAGTCTATTTTCAAAACCTATGAACTACTGTATGAAAATAATGCATCACTGCTGTGCAAAAAGTAGGTATTGAAGCATAAGCTAAGCCCATATGCATTAGATGAAATGGAAAAGGACAAAACTTCAATGACCCAGAAATGGCTTGTACATTGTCATACAATATAACGAGCTTCAGGACTAAGAAATTTAGAATAATTTAAAAAGAGAGACCACGCTGGATATGTGAGCCATTGGAAAGTGGAACGATGAATGATAAAATTGATGGATAAAATGTTGATGGAAACTTAGGATATTTACATAGCCTACAAGCATCTACAACAGATTACATAACCAGTGCTACTTTTATGGGATATATGTTCTGAAACATCAGCGGGTTATGCAATGGTGTGCAATAAAAACCGTAGGGCATCTTTATCTTTATGGGGAAAGATAAAGATAATATTAGTGACGATGACAAGAAGGTCAGCAGCCTAATAAAAATGGTAGCATATTAAATGGTTAAGAAATACGTAACACTACAGTACAAATGGCACTTTACCTTGAAAAAGACTTGGAAGTTGCTTCTAGTTATGGATGTGTTGGAGCTTCTGAGTCACGGAGAGTGGTAGAAGAAAGGTTATTTGAAATTGGTAGGAAGTTGTAACATCAAAAATGAATGGGCTTGTCTTATAAAATATATGGCCAACTGAGGTGGCGGGCAGATGTTCGAGATGTGTGCAGGAGTGCCTTTTGTATAGTTCTACACGGCTTGATCCAACTAGATGTGATTTCCTGTGTTCACCTAGTGTGCCTTCAAACCAAATCACACATAAACAAACACAGCGCTGCTACACCCAATTAGTTCCCTGATGTGTCAATTACATTGGAATAAATTTGCATTATCAAAATGAGTGTTACAGCAGAACTAACTGTACTCAATTGTAAAGTGGAAATGGAATTTTGTAGTGGAGAAATCTGACAGATGCCACCTTAGCCAAGTGATCAAAAGTAGCGAAGCTACTAATAGGACAAATCGCAATACATGCCATATGATTTGTTTAATGAATGATTTAAAAATACCCCCGTGAGTACATGAACAATGTTTGTGCATGTTTTGTAAGACCTCTGTTAAAAATCCACTGTGGTGATGTAAAAAGCCCTAGTATAAAGACTACTACCTACTTCTTTAAGAATCGTGTACCAGAAAGTCTCTCCTAAATAACTCATTATTTCTTCAGATAATAAGGATTGTATAATACATATTTTTTCTTTTTCACTTATATTTCAGAACACAATGTAATGCTTCAGCACTATAAATCTCATAGGCCCTGCTCTTCACTTATTCACCTGCTCCTGCAGATTTATGGCTTCTCGTGTAAACTTTCAGAAATTTACCCATCCATCCATACAATATCCACTTATTCAGCAACTCATTATGTGCTGGCATGAAAACTATCTTCATATTTTATCCTTATTTGTAGATGAAAAAATCCTTTTGGGTTGGAAATCGTAGTGATGTGTATTAGGTACGTACACAACCATCACACTAGTTCTCAGGGTGTTGATTCCATTGTATTGGGAGCAGTCTATTTTGTCCCATAGGATATTCCAGTTTGTTTGCTGCCTTTTATATCACATATTTATAATTTTATATACATCAGAAAATGGTTCTAACTATTCCCCCTGGTTCCTTACCATATATCCAGTTATATAAACGACGGGGGATTAGAGCTTTTTTCCTATAATTGACAGTCTTGTGTGAATTTAATGTTAAATAAAAATATTTTTATCAATTATGTTTTCAAGGCCATATTTTATAGTCAATTTCATCTGAACACTAGTTTCTTCTCTTATCTTGAAACACTTTTTAAAAGCATTTTAATGTGAGTTACAGAATAAGTTCATTATTGTTCAAAAGAAAGCCTTTTTTTAATTAAAAGGGTTTAGTTAGAAGTTATCGGTTCTTAAATATTTTTCTAAGTGAACATTTTATTTTATTAATAAATATGAAAGCTATGTTGTCTTTACTTTAATAGACATAGTGAAATTTATTTTTATTCAAAATCATGTCGTTGAACATTTAAAATCTCAGGAACTCTTTTGCAAAATACATTTTAAAGTAAACCTTTACTGTTATCAATTTGTTTAAGGATTATGTCAGCTCTGTACTCGATTAGATTCAAAGAAGGCAATACTCTTCCCTTCTGAAGATACATCTTTTAAACGTTAATGTCAGAATTCCAAAAATATGTCAAAATCACACATGGGACCACCCTCCAGAGTCCAATATTTTAAATACAGCATACTTAGACTTCTATTAGCGAAATCCTGACATCATTTCAAATTAAAATGCAAGCATTTTGTCTGGAAGAAAAAAAGATGATCCCCACCTATTAACTGTCACAATTTTCTTTTACTTAGTAACTGTAACTTTTTATAACCAAATTTATTTTTTCTTTTTTTACTTGGAGTTAATGATTTTGTCTTTGAACTTGCTGATTCCGACATATACTTGAAGACAAAACCAAGTGTTTTACTATGAGTTTCCTGGGTAGGAGTTTATAGCCCATAAACCTTAAGTATGAGGTTCAAGTTGTTCAGAGACATTTAGATATAAATGTCACAAGTGGAAACAAAGCCTTAAGCCAACAGGACATACGTCCCGTTCAACTGATCCTTGCTAGGGAGGCAGACCCAATTTACGCTGTTCAAGGTCCCTGGAGCAAATGCCACTATCTAGTAAGAAGAAGAAAAAAAAGGTGGCAGATTACTTTTAATTTGTTGTTAATCACCTGCATTTCCTATTCAAATTTGAGAGGCAACATTTCATTTAATTAGTCCTCTCGTTATAAATATTTCCTGCAGTGATTCAGTTGGTACAGTTTTCTGACGCTGCACAGATGGCGGAAAACCGGTGTCTGGTCTCAAAGGAACTATTTGACCACTGCAGTAAAAGAGCAATAAACAAAGCAACAATATTGCAGCCCACTTCAGTTTATGTAGGCAGTCAGCCTTTTATCGCCGTAAAACCTTGAAATAGATGTATGAGCTTTGCTGCAATAAACAAAGAGTTGTTTACAGCGAGGGGATGGCAGGGACCAGCCCTGGACTGGAGCTTCGGCAGCCGGAATGTCAGGAACTGACTAATGTGAAGAAACATATTGTGGGCTGTTTTATGGAGAATATGTTTTATAAACCTCAAGGGACCATTTATCACAAATTCATCCACTCCGCAGCAGATTGCTGCTTTAATGTTGAATGCTGCATTTCAGTCAGGCCCTTAAGTACAAAGGAAAAAAAAAAAAGGATAAAAAAATTCAAATGCTATTTTGTTTCTGTTTGCTTTATCTCGATGATTCTCCAATTTCACCCTAGGAAATCCATTTTAACTACTTATTCTCTCCCTTAAACTAAATATTTTATGACTTGGGCTAATTCATTAGAAAAGTGCCATCTACTCACTGTTGTGAGCTATCTCAATGCCATTTACTGGTGAGCGGATGAGCCTGCTGTATGCTAATCTTAAAAGAGAAAAAGAGTACCTAAGGAGAATATAGGCTCTGCTAATGGGCACAGGAAAATACACCTGGTTTCCATAAAATGTAGTGACGGACTCACCACAGCCAGGACTGTTATGGTCTTGTTCGTTAAAACAAGCCAACAACTA
Source organism: Vespertilio murinus (assembly GCA_963924515.1). Classification (NCBI taxonomy): domain Eukaryota; kingdom Metazoa; phylum Chordata; class Mammalia; order Chiroptera; family Vespertilionidae; genus Vespertilio; species Vespertilio murinus. The sequence continues at coordinate 133,954,262 of OZ004708.1, read as the reverse complement.
AAGCAACAGGGCTGTTTTACAGAGATACCATGGGTGGTGACCATTAAATAAAAATAATATACTTGACGTTCTTCATTACATGTAAAACTTCAGCGTAAGAGAAAGCCGAGGCTCCTCTCCATCTTAGGGAACTGCGGTGATGGCTGGAAATTGATATCTAGCATAATGTCAGCAACTCTTTATGCTGTAGGTGAATCCAAGCATATGGCATAATCTGTCCCAAGACTCCCTTTTACCTTTTTATGGCCTGTATTGTCACACAGTGAGAAAGCCGCCATAAGTTTCACACAGGTGTGTTTGTCTTAGTGCTCACACAGTTTGCTCTTGGCTTCAGAAATCAAATACAAGGATTTCTGGGAATAATAACAGTGTTGAGAATACAAGCTTCTCAGACGGTGGTTAGGAATTCTCTAACAGAAATGCTTCTGAGTGTGTGGTTTTTGGTGACAGGTAAAAGTCCAGATTCCCGGGCTAAACCCTCATCTATATAATCATTATCTCTGGGGTTGGGTGCAGGGAATGTGTCTGTATAGCAAACCCCTCCTATTCCTTTTATTCACACATACAGGACAATTCCTGAAGCAATGGGATGGAAAAGCACATACATATAGGTGTAACGTAATCAGTAGCACAAATTTTGAACATTTTAAAATTGGGAGCATCCAGACTGAATTGTTTTGTTTCTTCTTCTTTCTTTTCCTTGCCCCCCTTTGTCCTTCCAAGATTTATGTTCTGCAACTGTTGTCCCTTACCCGGGAGAATATAAATTGTTTTAAATGAAAAAGATAAAACTAATTCGTGAATTTTATTATGTTCATGTGCATGTGCACTTGATAAGAATAATTAAGAAAAACAAGACATTTGGGTCTGTCCAAGCAGCATCTGACACAATAGAATCAGAAAGTTCGGTCAGTGCTTTCTGGCCACGTCCGGGTGCAGCTGTCCAGTTCTGATGTGCAGAGTGTGCGCTCCGCCCTAGGTAAGCAGTCTTTTCCTCCTGGAAGCAGAATGCACTGCTTGCATAAATAGGGCCCAGGGTACGTTGCGGAGAATAGAAAAGGTAAGCAAAAAGTCAGCTGTCTCATTAGATGGGGAGTTAATATCTCAGAACCTCTCTTCTTCTATCTGGCTTGACTGTGACCATCAGAACATGCCCCATCTCGTGTTTCAACCAACTTTCCTTGAAATCTAATGAGTAAATCGCAAGGCTTTATTTCCAGCCGTTGGAGTTTCACCAAAACTCGCAACTGATAAGAAGCCAGTGAAGTACGTCAAATGTTGGCCGCATTTGATTTTCCTTTAGAAAAATTCTCAAGCTTGAGCTGGCCATTTCTTTTCCAGCCCTGAAACAGCCTCTGTGAGACAAACGGATCCAGCTCCTTTTTAAAGAGGGCATATTCTAAAGACAAGAAGATTATTATTGTCAGCGAATAAATAAAAATCCACCAGAGTAGTAGAATGACAAGAGTGGGGCATGAAGTTTAGACAACACGTTTTGAAGTTTTAGAAATCTAAGTTGTTCTAAGCTGTTTATTCGAGAGCTGACACGATTTCTCTCACAGCCCGGCCTTCTTCACACACCAATTTGTTAATGTCTGCTCTCATTCCAAATGTCAAGGTTCTCAGCACTACATTCTGTTTGTTTCCTATTTTTTGCTCTTGAACTTGTTTGTGCTGCTGTTAGTTCTTGCAGTTGCATTTTCATTTTATAACATAGCACTGTGTGGCTAAATTATAATTGGCGGGGGAATAGCTAGCTATATATAAAAATGTGCACTAATGTGAACTAACAATTGTCAAAGACAAAACTCTGATGAGTTTTGCTTTCTAGTGTCAACTCTATTTCAATCTTCATCCTTTGGGCTTTGAACCCTTGGTCAGTACTCTGTTCTGTCCATGAACATTTATGTTTTCTTTATATCTTTTTTTCCCTCAAAAAAAACCATTTGGCTAATGTATCTCTGTTTTCTCCTTCAGTAAACACTCTTTCGGTGACATTACACCTGTATTTATATCTCTCATTATACTATCATAAATAATCTTACTACCAGCCTACAATTTTATATTTTAGTAAGACCCTACATGCCTCAACCAAAATAAGCATTTAGTGCTCTTTATTCTTCCTGTATGCAAGTAGTCTTGTGTAGAGGATAGTCACCAGAAGCAATAGCCAGGCCAGCATTCTTGGAGTTACCTGGAAATACGTTAGGAAGACAGGTTCACATCCAACCCAGACTTACTAAACAAGAAGTCCTGAAGGTGGTGTCCAGAAAGCTATTTTAAAAAAGCCTTCCAGACTAAAGTTTGAGAACCTATGGTGTAGAATATAAGAGCATTGTCTTTGAAGACAGCCCTGAATTAGAATTTAAGTTTTTTCTCTTTGTATGACCTTAAACAAATTAACTTTGGATTGGTCCAACTTGAATTGCAGTGCCCAGTCTTAACCAATTATTGTGGTTAAATGGGCTAGGTCCATGGTCAGCAAACTGCGGCTCTTTGGTCCCTTGAGTGTAGCTCTTCCACAAAATACCACAGCCTGGGTGAGTCTATTTTGAAGAAGTGGTGTTAGAAGAAGTTTAAAAAATTTGGCTCTCAAAAAAAATTTCAATCTTTGTACTATTGATATTTGGCTCTGTTGACTAATGAGTTTGCTGATCACTGGCCTAGGTCTATAATCAGACCTGATTGTCCTGTCCTTGGCCATGAAACTATCATGGAGAACAGGAAGGAGAAAAAGCTCCACCTACATCACAAGGGAAAGAAGAAAGGTGGTTCCTTTAAGAAGGGGTTGCTGGGGGCCAAACCTTTTTTGCTACTCTCAAGTAATGCTGTTCCTGTGCTTCTCTCACCCTTCTTCTAAGCATCTGTGACTGTTTACTTTCTTCCAGATTTGGATCAAAATCAGTTATTTTCAGAAAGCTTTCCTTGGTTAATCCACGCCTTTCTAAAGCCAATTTTACCACATCTGAAAATACAATATTTATTTGGTATAATTCCTTGGTGATTATTCCCAGATAAGTTATCCTATATGATTGATTTTTTTTAATTTAAATTCTTTATTCTTGAAAGTATTAAATATGCCAAAACTGGTTTGGCTCAATGGTAGAGCGTCGGTCTGTGGACTGAAAGGTCCCAGGTTCGATTCTGGTCAAGGGCAAGTATCTTGGCTGCAGGCACATCCCCAGTAGGGGGTGTGCAAGAGGCAGCTGGTCGATGTTTCTCTCTCATGGTCGTTTCTAGCTCTCTATCTCTCTCCCTTCCTCTCTGTAAAATATCGATTAAAAATATTTAAATAAAAAAAAGAAAGTATTACATATGTCTCCTATTTCCCCCAGTGACCTCTCCCTGGCAACTCCTGCCACCCAGCACATGTTCTCAGTCCCCTACCATCTTTCTGTCCATTGGTTATGCTTACATGCATGCATACAAGGCTTTTGGTTGACCTCTTATCCCACCCTCACCCCCCACCTTTCTTCTGGGGTTTGATGGTCTGTTCAGTGTTTCTATGTCTCTGGATCTTTATTTTTGTTGTTGTTGTTGTTCATCAGTTTACATTGTTTATTATATTCTACAAATGAGTGAGATCATGCGATATTTATCTTTCTCTGGCTGACTTTGCTTAGCATAATGCTCTCCAGGTCTATCCATGCTGTTGCAAAGGGTAAGAGTCTTTCTTTTTTCCATTGTGTAGATGTACCACCATTTTTTAATGTATTCATCTGTTGATGGGCTATCATTAGCTATTATAAATTGTGCTGCTATGAACATAGGGGTGCCTATGTCCTTTCTGATTGGTGTTTCTGAGTTCTTGGGATATAGTCCTAGAAGTGGGATCACTGGATCAAATGGGAGTTACAATTTTAATTTTTTTAGGAAACTCCATACTGTTCTCCACATTGGCTGCACCAGTCTGCATTCCCACAAGTAGTGCACAAGGATTCCTTTCTCTCCACAACCTCAAAAGCACTTGTCCTTTGGTTTCTTACTAGCTTGTAAATTCTTCCAGATAGGGACATCAATTTCTACCTCTGTTCCCTCCTGTGTTTTCAGAAATGGTACATATATAGAACATATTTAACAAATATGCTTAAGTTATTAACCTTGTTCATTTTTTTCATTCTAATCTAAATCACATAAAATATTTCAGATGTGTTTTATTTTTTAAATGCTTGACATGTTTCTAATTAGATTTTGAAGCTATAAATCTTATAACTGAAAATATTAATGGATATTTTGAATTTTATGTACATTCAATAGACTATGTTAAAAGAGCTCTATCTTATTTCCTCAGCAGTTCAATCGTTTATTAATGCAAAACTTATAATAAAGTATTGCTTATACATTGAGTGATAATTTTTTTTAATAGAACTGTTATACCCATGTAGAGAGACACAAATTTATACTTGACTCTAGTGGTAGTGATAAACCACTAAAGATTTAAATAAGGTAATGACACAATTAGATTGTGACTCAAAATAGAAAGGGCAAGCCCCAATTAAGACCATTCCTAAAAGATCCCCAATAGTTCCATATTTCTTGATAACAAAGAAATATAGTGTCCTTTTTGTCTAAGTAATCATGCTATCAAAATAGAAGAAAACAGTACATTTTCATATTCCTAGAGGGCTTAACACAGTGCTTGATACATGATAAATCCTCCAAAAATAGAAGTAATTTATTATCATCTTCACCTGCCTTTACCCAACTCAACCCAAAGCGCCACATTCAGTTATACAGCCATTCACTGGGGCACCAGGCCATTCACCAGGGAAAGAGGTTTTGGTGCTGGCTGCTTCTAAGATCAGAAGTGCCAATCTCTTCTATATTAATACAACTACTCCAGAGAACTGGCAACTTCCCTTCCTCTCCATCCTGATCTTGTGACACCTTTTTCTAAAGGTGGAATTAAAGACAATCCTTCCTGGGGAAAATACCATTTGATCTGATTTGTTGTTTATCATGTTTGATTAACGACAGCCTTCAAATCCCACTGCTCCTTTTCCCTTTTGTCCCATTTATGGAGAAGCTGATAAGAAAGTCTGGATGTTCCCTCTTTTGGTGCCTGCTTGAGGCCAGAACTGTGGAAACACCCTGGCCTGTACATACACAGCCACCCTTCATCTTGGGCATACAACACTAACCACCAGAAACCTCAAAACATTGGCCACTTCCTGTTCTTTCTCAAGCCATTTTCAAATCTGTTTTAGAGTCTGCCCTGCTGTTTGTCCTCCTGAAAGCCTCATTATGTGATTCATCACCTCTTGGAGTGTGTGTGTGTGTGTGTGTGTGTGTGTGTGTGTGTGTGATCATCAGTCTTGACATTTAATCAAAATTTGGGGTGAAAAGTTTATATTGCTTTTGTGGGTTATCCACAATTATCATCATCCTATGCCAATTACACAATTAACTTTAACCCTTTCTGAAACCCTTACTCATGTTCAGACAGACACATTCAGCATAGTGTGACAAAATAGGCAAAAATATACGTTGTTCTTTTAAAATAGCGAGGAGGGAACAAAGGGGGGTTTCAATAATAAATCTAACTCAAAGTAACCTCACAGAGTGATCTGATCATACATTCCTAACTGGGCAGGTGATGGTGTGTGGTCATGCCCAGGTCTGTACAAAGGTTTAGCTCTGCTTAAGCAAACCCTGACCTGTTCATTTGCATCTAGGTTAACATACCTTTGAAATGCCAGAAACAAGCCTCTTTTTCAGACCCTGTAAAGGCATGGCCACCCTCAAGGGATCATATAATCTTGTTAATTGCCTGTAATCTAATCCCAGCCTTGCCTTTCCCCCCATGTAATTCTCCTTATGTCCCCTCCTTTATCCCAAATGAATTGTTTTCCTGAGCATTTCCAACTTTTTCTCCTGGTGTACCATCAGTTTGGCTCAAATACTGCTTAGCAGAATCACTTTTCACTGCATAATCTGGCAGTCATAAACTGAAGCTTATTTTAAAGCATTCACTAGAAGTGCTATTCTTTAAAATTAAAATAATAAAAATACTAAAAATTATCTGCAGGTTTGGATGTTTTTATTACCTCAAAAGCAGTGTTTAACGTGAAGGTCAGTATTTTGGTTCATCACCCCTAAAATCAGTTACTCTCAATTAGTTTGAATGTTCCTGCAAAGAACACCTGCCATCTACCTGAATCTGGTATGAAGAAGTGAGGGGGGAAAATGCTGTTATCTTTTAGTATCATTTCTTCTATGGATACTTTGCTAAGTTCAGAATTTTTACCAACATTCCTATAAATATCGATTTTTTTCTGTGATTTTACCTATCCATTAGTATATATTCATTTTATATTTTACCTTAATAGTTTACAGGCTTATATTAATATTTTAAGCCTTAAAAATTCTGTAAAATATTATCATGGCCTATAGTTTCAGGAGCTGGCAGTAAGTTATTTAACAGCATATGTTTTCTACTGTCTTAGAAGGGTTTAAGGATAACTCCGAGTGGCTTTGCCTTAAAAATACAGCTAGTGACTTTTAACCACATGATAACCTACCTGTAAGGTTCTCCCCCTCCCAACTGGTGGGCGGAGCTATGACATGACTGGCACCTGTCACAGAGACATCTCTAAGACATTGAACCACCAATCAGCATGTGCCAAAGTGTCCTTAGAGCCCACCCCTTCCTGTTCTGCCCTGGGCCCAACCCCCTTCTGTTCTGGCCCTTAAAGAGACCCCTAGGCAAGACACGTGCTGCTGCTTCTCCATGCGCATGAGGCAGTCGGGCTGGGTCCCCTAGCCCGTCCCCACTCCTTCCATTCTGATTTTTCTACCTCCATAATGAGTTCTGCTCATTACTGGGGAATAAACTTTACTTTAAAATTCCCTGGTGGTCTGTTTCCTGCTTCCCTTCAAACCTAATACTACCTAACTTAGCTTTTTTGAATGCAGGAAGAAAATTTCTAATATTATTATTTTTTTAAATATATTTTTTATTGATTTCAGAGAAGAAGGGAGAGGGAGAGAGAGATAGAACCATCAATGATGAGAGAGAATCATTGATTGGCTGCCTCCTGTACACCACCTACTGGGAATCAAGACCATAACCCAACATGTGCCCTTGACTGAAATCAAACCTGGGTCCCTTCAGTCCATAGGCCAATGCTCTATCCCCTGAGCCAAATCAGCTGAGGCTAAAATAAAATAAAATATAATAAAGAAGGGGCAGGGGCAGGTATTAGTAATCTTCAAAGTAGATGACTGTTGTTTTTTTGGATTTTGGGGAGGGTGTATAATCTTCTAGATTGTATAAAATATGATATAAGGTGGTTTTATAATATTTAGTTCACATATATAACTAAAGCCCCCTTCCAAAATAAATAAAAAATAAGTAGTCAGGAAAAAAAATAAGACTTATACACTTGAGAAATGAAAATAAACATGAAGCTATCATATTCTGACTTCAAACTAAACTGAAAGCTACTGTAATCAAGATAGTACGGTACTGGCACAAAGACTGTTACATGGATCAATGACATAGAACAGAGAGATTACAAATAAGCCCAAGTGCTTATGGTCAATTAATTTTCCATAAAGGAGGTAAGAATATACAATGGGAAATAAGTAATCGTTTCAATAAATAGTGTTGAAAAAACTGGACAGGTACATGTTAAACAAGACCACTTTTTTTTGCATTATACTGTTTTAAAATTTCAAAAAGGATTAAAGACTTAAAATGTAAAACCTGAAATCATAAAACCCTCAGAAGACAACATAGTCAGTGACCTTTTTGCCAGCAATCCTAGCACTATATTTTTAGATATGTTTCTTCTGGCAAAAGCAACAACAATAACAACAACAACAACAAAACTGAAACTAAATAAAACTAAAAGGTTTATGCACAGTGAAGCAAATTATGAACAAAATGAAAAGGCAACATACTGAGTGAGAGAAGATATTTGCAAATGATATATCTGATAGATGTTATATAACAAAATATATGAAGAAATCATGTAACTCAACAGAAAAACATTTAAAAAAATATATGGGCAGAGAACCTGAATAGACATTTCTGAAAGAAGACATACAGATGGCCAAGGGACACATGATAAGATGCCCAAATCACTAATTATGAGGGAAAATCAAATCAAAACCACAATGAGCTCTCATCTCACACCTGTCATAATGGCTATTAACAAAAAGAAAACATGTAAGTGTTGGCAAGGATGTGGAGAAAAGGTAACCCTTTAGCACTGTTGGGACTGTGAGCTATTACAGCACTATAGAAAAAAGTGTAGAGATTTCTCAGAAAGTTAAGAACTACCATAAAACTTGACAATTCCATGTCTGGGTATGTAGCCTATGTATATTAAAACAATAATTCAAAAAGATATATGCACTCATATGATCACGGAATCATTGTTTACAAGAAGCCAAGATATGGCAGAAACCTAGGTATTCACTGATAGATGAATGAATAAAGAAGATGTCACACATGAATAGTAGCCATAAAAAGAATGACATCCCGCCATTTACAACAGTATGGATGAATCGAGAGAGTACTATGTCAAGTAAAGTAAGTTGAACAGAGGAAAACAAATACCATATGATTTCACTTATAAGTAGAATCTCACAATAACAAAATAAATGAAATTAAAAAATGAAATGGAAGCAAACTTATAGATACAGAGAACTAACTACTGTTTGCCAGATGGTGGGGGATGGATAGAGAAAGGGAACAGTATTAAGAAGCACAAACTTTCAGTTATAAAATAAATCACCACAAAGAGGTAATGTACAGCATAGGAAATAGAATCAATAATATCATAAAAACTAGGAACTGTGATAAATGGTTACTACTCTTGTGGTGATCACTTCATAAGGTACAGAAATGTTGAATCACTATGTTGTACACCTGAAACTAATACGTTATTGTATGTCATTATAATTAAAATAAATTTTTAAATTAAAAAGACATAAATAAGATGTATGTAAGACATTGGCAATAGTGACTCTTTTATCTTGTATTTTCCCCTGTGCAGATCAAACTGGAGTTCCATTAATTGAAATAATTACTATGCGGTTTAGCTTTTTTCCAAATGGATTCTAACCTTTTATCCAAACATACCAACTGAGAAATTAATGCCCATAGCGCATTACTTTAAATGAGAACTAAAGTCTTAAACTGTAGCATTTTGTAAATCCTCATTATCTTGAAGATTAATAAAAAATACTTTTGATACAATAAATTTGATCAAAATCTACTTGCAGTAATAATGACAAATTATACATAATAAACATAGCTGCTTTGAACTAAGAATAGCCTCCTCCTGCCAATCTGGAGTAATTCTGCATCAGCTCATACTGTATTATAACACAGCATGAATTTTTTATTAGTTTACTGAAAGGATTTGAAATATAGCTTTCTACTTAGTCTCTAGTCATTCCTTGGCTTCAATTGCTATGTAAGGATTTAAAGCAAAGTAACATCATAAATCTAAAATATTTTAGTTAATGTCACAGTATTCTATATTAAAATACTGTCTTTCTCAACAAAATCCTCTAATACTTTATATGCTCATAAAGACGTTTTGTTAAATTTTTTTAACAAATAGTGAAATCAAATAATTTTACTATTAAGTACCTGGAAATGTTACCTTATTGCTAGAATCAATTAAGAGGATTTAATTCCTTATTTATTTCAGAGCTATAGGTATTAATTAGTTCCCTTTATAATAATGTGTTTTTTATAGTAAACTATTACAGCTAGTGATTATTTGTCATACATTTTCATTTTTATGGCAAATGTAAACATGAAGCATAAGGCTAAAAATCATTTTACCTAGTTTTATATTAAGGCAAGGTGGCTACAGTAATTTGATGTAGTATTTATGTAATTTATTTATAGAGTTGGACTTGGAAGAAACTCTGGAAACACCATCTAATCAAACAACCATATATTCTAGTTGCTAATGGTACTTTCCAGACTTGAAAATTTTGGTGACAGAATCTGTCTGTGAGAAAAGACTAGACTCTTGGTTTTCTTAACTCTAGAAGTTTCATCGTTAAAAAAAGAAGAAAGGTTTTCTTTTTCCATGACCACAGATATGTTTCTCATTTAACAACAGCACTGAAAAATGAGTGCAGACCTTATGTTATTTTAAGGAATTCTGCTAAAGCACAATATGGGGTAGTTCATTAGAAGAAAGATATCAGAGCTACAAAGAGTTCCAAGATTTAGCAAAAGAAATTGCCAAGAGATAGGGAAGTCTGGTTCTGGGGCCAAGAGCCACTAACGCTTTGCTGCCAAACAGCCTTGCACAGTTGGCATAAGCGATGGTTGTATACAACCATAACATAATGTCTTAACGGAAATGTGTTAATAGTCTTTGAACCCTCAGAGCTTAGAAGTCTGCCCGGGCTCTGAGAGGTGGAAGAATCAGCTTCTGGTAGGAAGAAGCCCACACTGAGTCTGACTGAAGGTGGGGGGAGCGCATCAATCATGAGGAAAAGTTCCATCCTATGAATGCGCATGTCTCAAGATCTGACCATTACTTCAGAGGCACCTTTCAAACTGCTTCCTCTAAGGGCATTTCCTCATGGCCTTTAAAAAAAAATTTATTGTCTAATATTGCCTTAAAAACTGTAAAACACAATCACATAAAATGTTGTTTATAAAGAAAAATAATTGTCTTACTCTATAAATATGATTTTTCCACATGCTTATATAACTTTCCATATCTGAAGAAAAACTGAGACATGCATGTCTTTATCATATCGTAAGCATACATTTCAATATTCTATATGATTGTTCCTGGGAAAATGTTGAAGATAACGTTCGGGGCAGAAATAGAACACTTGGGGCCAGCTACAAGTATAAGACACGTTAATTATGCTCTGTTAACCATAACGGTTCTGTTCGGATTAGGGAAAGCACATTTTCACCTGGCTGGGAGTTGCGGAACCTGGGGTGTGGGGGCTCACATCTAAATGCAGCCCATCCTCCTGTCCCAAGAACTGCCTATCTAAGATGTGGGGGAAGCAGCCTCCACAGATCTACAACCTGGTGGCTGAAACAACCTGGTCCCATTGCCCCTGCTCTTCACACCCTTGCAGCCCTTAGTGCCTGTAATCTGGCCCCAGGGCGCCCTGAGGCCCTGCCCTCTGTGACCTCCCCTATCCCCCAGCCCGCATGACTTGTAACCTGTAATGATCATCCCTACTTTCCCAGACCTGTAATTCCTACTTCCCCACTTAATCTTTGTACTTCTACCCAACCTAAGCAGCTGGTTTGTGATGGGGTGCGGAGCAGGTTTTTGTGGTTGACTTGCCGCCCTCCCCTGCTGCATTATTGGAATAAATGTTCATATATAATTCAGCCTTGTCTCTGCTGAACTGGCTCAGGGAGTGCCAGACCCCAGGCTTATCCGGTTACAATAAAACCGTAACAGGGATGAAATTTCATGAAATGGTCAAAAAGATGTCACCCTTTTACAAGAGGCTGAATTAGAAGACTAACACATGTACCATCGAAACAGAAATGAAATAACGCTGGAGCTTACCAGAGTACTATTATATTAGAATGCCAATGCCTGTTTGCTCTTTTCCTTCAGTAGTCTACTTAAAAGCCTATTTTAAAATCATGATGGGATTTAAATATCTCTACATAGTAGAATGAAGCAATGTGTCTGCCGTGATTTGTGCTAGATCTGAAGAGAATTATCACCTATCATTTGCTAAACAGGCTCTAGGACCACAACCGCTTTCCACTTTTGAATACTCATCAGGTCAGGCAATCGTTTTTAAGAGACTCATCAATAAAGACATGCCGTCCGTCAGCATCCTCTTCTCAAAAGCATATTTCCTTCCGACTGCCCTAAAAGCAGCGTGGTTATAGGAAGTCATAGCCAGCATCATGAGCTGGCTTTAGTTAGGGCTTAGAAGGCACAAGGTCTAACCTTCCTCCTTCTCATGCACAAATAATGTTTTATACATTACTTTATGAGAGTAGGAAAATGTTCCAGTGACATGTAATCGCATTTCAGAACCAAATTCTGTCCTTTATGTATGAAAAAGAAATAAAATACATTTTAAAAATTCAGATATAATTTTTTTTTCTGGTTCAGCAAATAGCTACATCTCTCCTTTCTTTACAATTCATAATGTGCAAGTTTCGGAAAGGTGAAAAGAAAAATGCTAAGGAACTGAAGTGCAGCAGAAGCATAGTGACTGCCTCGCTTTAAAAATGGATAGCCTCCTGGGACAATTAGGCATAGGAAATGCCATCCCTGGAGTGGTTTCCATAGGACCAGCCTCATGCCTGAATAAGAGCTGAATGCCAAGAGATGACTCAAGCCGCAGCTGATGTGGCTCAGTAGTAGAACATCGGCCTGTGCATGGAAGGGTCATGGTTTAATTCCTGGTCAAGAGCATGTACCCGTGTGGCAGGTCTGTCCTGGCCCTAGGGGGGCTGCAACCAACTGATCATTTTCTACCTCTACCCTCTACCCTCTACCTCTACCACCTCTACCACCTCTACCACCTCTACCACCTCTACCATCTCTACCACCTCTACCACCTCTACCACCTCTACCACCTCTACCACCTCTACCACCTCTACCATCTCTACCACCTCTACCATCTCTACCACCTCTACCACCTCTACCATCTCTACCACCTCTACCACCTCTACCTCTACCCTCTACCCTCTACCCTCTACCTCCACCTCCACCACCTCCACCACCTCCACCACCTCCACCTCCACCTCCACCTCCAACTCTACCTCTACCTCTACCTCTACCTCTACCTCTACCTCTACCTCTACCTCTACCTCTACCTCTACCTCTACCTCTCTCCTCCCACAGAATTAACAACAGCAACAAGAAAGTCTCAAGTACCCCACCCTTAAAGGTCTACATCAGGGACGGGCAGAGAGATTGCTTCCCCTGCCTGCCTGAGGCCCACTGAGAATGTGCATTGCTAGAGTACAAAGCTCTCCAACCTTAGTGGTCATTTCTTTTCAAGAACTTTTAGCATGATTTGAAAAGGGCTATGTATACTACACCCAAAGGCCTTGATAAAATCTGGTTTATGGCCAATTAGTTCACCTGGCAATCACACAGAGCTTCGAAAACTGAAGCTTATGTTAATTCCCCGTTTGTTTATTTAGAACCAGGTGTATCTGTTCCTCTGTGCAAGGGATACAGTGTTTACTTATCCAGTTATTCAAAAATAAGTTATAAAATACATATAGACCAAGAGAAGATTTGCACAAATTAGTGTAAGGGTAGGAAAAATAAATGAAAAATAGTTCCATTCGGCAGTCATCCGTTTCAGAGCCAGATGCTGTGTGGATCACCTCCTTAGTGGAGGTCCGCTCTGCTGGAGGCCCAGTGTGGGGATTAGATCCCAGAGTCCTCAATGGCACTCCCCCTTCCCTAACTCCCCCCACCATCACCACTACCACACACACACACACCACACCACACACACACACACACACACACACACACACACACACACAGCTGAGATCTCTCTCCAGGACTCAGTTGCTGCCCATGGGCACCCAGCCAGCCCTGTTCCATGTCTCCGCCCCTCCTACCAGCCTCTATGAGGTCTCCACATTAGGTCCTCGGATATCAGGGTTCCCTCCTGCGAGTTTTCTGTTGATTATTCAGGAGGTTTTTCTGTATTTTAGTTGTAATGCCAGTTTGTCCCTGGGAGCATGTCCTGGCAGCATCCACTTAGGCTGCCGCCACTTTTCGGCAGTCACCTGTCCCAGAAGTTCTTTCTCAGAGCCAAGCTGAGCAAAGTTTTTTTCATTGCTTACCAACAGAATTATTTGCATTGATCTCTTTACATCCTCTGTTGTATTTAATTTATGTTGACCCATGACTTTCCCTATGGCAGCACCAGGACTCCAGGGAGTACTAGTCACAGAAACGCTTTGAAAATGGATTCTCAGTACAACTTAAGTTTGTAACGTCAGACTCGATATATGTTGTTCCGTGGTTACGTCACCATCTCCCATTTATTTATTTTTTAAAAAGTTCCGTCATTTCGATGTTTGTACGTATGTGCTTTATGTTTTATTATTTATTTTTCCACGAGTAAAGATCAGGAATTGTTATCTTTCTTTTCTTTTATTTTTTTTTACTGTGTCACTTCATTAGTGCTGTATATGTGCTCCATGTGAATGATGTGGGTGCTTATGTAGGTGGGTTCCAACTTATGGCAAAAATCGCATTACTTCACGCCATAGGAACAGATCTCCTACGTAACCGAGGACCTACAGTAGTAGAGTTCTCACTTAAAGAATAAAAATGCATCACATCAGATTAGAATATCTAAGAAGTCACACAGACAAAATGATTTTATTTTTTATTTTTTAGCCCAGCATATTTTCACCAAACCTTACTGAGCCATGGGACATCCCCACGGTTCCCTTTATCCTGATAATAACTACAAATAGCTCTTGGGTCTGATGTTTTTATATCAGTGAAGGCTGGTTTGGCACCTGAATAAATGAAGACAGACAGACTTATAAGCAAATTATATGTGCATATATTTATTTTTCCATGTAATAAAAAATCTGGAAAAAGATGTTCTCAATTTTGATCAGGAGCTCATGTATATTAAAAGCTTTTTATGTGACATTCTCTTAATTGTTTCCTCATGTTTGCATGATGGCAGTCATCTTTCTAACTCTTATATCAGTTTTTCCATGCAAAGGAGGAACAGACGAGACAAGGAAAAACAAAACTTTCTTAGAAATCTCAGCAAATTCTAGTGTGCTGACCACTGTCCAGGGCTGACTCACATGACACTCATACTGCAAAGAAGTCTGAGAAATGGATTTTTAAGTTCGGAACATTAATACATGGAATAAAACTGAAATCTGTCTGTCAAAAATAAGAAGAGAATGCATATTTTATAAACAACTAATGTTATCCGACACAATTCCCTGGATCAAAATTTAGAAGAAAAAAATGACTTTTATATCAAGCATAGCTTCCTTGTCAATTTAACTCAGTGAATAACGCATAATACTTTCAATAAATACATTAAACAAAGTCCTACGTAAAGAATTCTAGAGACATTTTTAAGTATCAGACAAGAGGTACATGTGGATAAATTAATATTTTGCACACCATACAAAAGCTTCAATGAGCAAATAGATAAAAGGCAAAATAGAAAAAGATAGAGAGTTCCCATACAACTGACTATAATTGGTAACATTAAGACTGTCAGCCACGGCTCTAAAAGTAAAATGTGGCCATGTGAGGGCACCTCGGTCCAGGTCAGAGTTGCTGAATAATCCGAGAGGCAGGTCAGAGGGCCAGCAGAGGCACATCACCTGTTTTATATTCCACTGAGCCTCCCCAAGACTTCAGATTATATGAGGCTTTCTCTAGATATAGCTAAAAAATCCACTTTATTGTTTCAAATCAATTTATAACATACACCATTATTAGTAGAAAAGTTGGGAGGGGGGGTTATAAAGATTATATTGACTCTATCACTGGAAATAGTTTCTCATTTGGTTTCTTATATTGAGATCAAGTTTGATTGATTTACAGCATGTAGTTTTGGTTAATGATGGTTAGCAATTACTTTTTTAAATCAATTCTAGATATGGTGCAAAAGCCCCATTTCTAGAACTGCAAAAATTTACCACCAGGCACTGAGCTAGAGTAGAAGCATTAAGATACTACACATGCATTGAGGCCTCATAGAGAAAAAAAAAATCAACACTACCTCTTTTGGTACCTTCTCAGATGCTATATATTGTATTATACCAACTTTTCTTTAGGCCAGCTTTGACTACTGAGCTAAAATACACTTCATCACCTTATCTGACATACTCAATGCAAATAAGAAACCCACGTACTACAGTACGTTTATAATGCATGCCACTTTCTAGTATATTTTCTTTTTTGTTGTTGTTAAATTCTTTCTTTACTAGAGGCCCAGTGCACGAAATTTCTGCCTGAGTAGAGTTCCTGGACAAAGCCAGCAATCAGGGCCGATCTATGGGGTTACAGCGTGGTGATCAGTCCTTCTCCCCACCTCTGGCACTGGCCTTGATGCCACCCACGAGCTGGCCTTGTCCCCCACCGCTGCCACCATTCACCTTCCACTGTGGGGCAACTGGCAGGGCAAACAGGGGGCCTTCAGCTAGCACCCATGTTTGCTGGCCTGGGGCCTGCTCCTACGTTGAGCATCTGCCCCCTGGTGGCCAGTGCACATCATAGGGACTGATCATTCTGCCATTCAGTCTTATTTGAATATTAGGCTTTTATTATATATTATTTATTTTTTCATACTTTTATTTTAATATAACAAATAAATACATTATTGGTCTATTTGTCTGTTCTTATACCAGTACAAGGCAGTTTTGAGAACAATGGCTTTGTAATATAGCTTGATATCTGGTATTGTGATCCCTCCAATTTTGTTCTTTCTCAGGATTATTATGGCTATTTGGGGACTTTTTATATTCCATATGAATTTTGAAGAGTTTGTTCAAGGTTTGTGAAATATGCCATTGGTATCTTAAAGGGGACTGGATTGAATCTATAAATTGCTTTGTGTAGTATGGACATTTTAATGATGTGATTCTACCAATCCATGAGCACAGTATAATCTTCTGTTTATGTCCTCCTCTATCTCTTTTTTTCAGTGTCCTGTAGTTTTCTCAGTATAGATCTTTTACCTCCTTAAGTAAGTTTATCCCTACATATCTTAAATTTTTTGATGCAATGGTAAATGAGATTTTTTTGTTGTTGTCATCTCTTTCTGTGAGTTCATTGTGGTATATGAAAAAAAACCATATTTCTGAGTGTTTATTTTATATCCTGCTACATTAGCAAATTCATTTATTTAAATCTAGTTTTTTTTTTTTTTTATGGAGTCTTTGGTTTTTTTTTATGTACAGTACCATGTCATATGTGAATAAGGACATCTTTACTTCTTCTTTTCCAATTTGGATGCCTTTTATTTCATCTTCTTCTCTGATTGCTATGGCTAGTACTTCCAGTACTATGTTGAACAAGACTGGTGAGAGTGGCATCCCTGTCTTGTTCCTGTTCTTAGGGGAAATGGATTTAGTTTTTGTCCATTGAGTAGGATATTGGCTGTAGGTTTGTCATACATGGTCTTTATCATGCTCCCTCTATTCCCACTTTGCTGAGACTTTTTATCTACAATGACTATGGTATATCTACACAATGTGTCTGGGCCTGGGGCTGTTTGGGTTCTTCTTGCTGGGGATTCTCTGTGCCTCTAAAACTTGTGTGACTTTTTCTATTATCAACTTAGTAAAGTTTTCTACTATTATTTCTTCAAACACTTTCTGTATTCCTTTCCCCCTTTCCGCCTCTTCTGACACATCAGCTATTCAAATATTGTGTTTTTTAAAAATATATTTTATTGATTTTTTTACAGAGAGGAAGGGAGAGAGATATAGAGCTAGAAATATCGATGAGAGAGAAACATCAACCAGTTGCCCCTTGCACACCCCCCACTGGGGATGTGCCCGCAACCAATGTACATGCCCTTGACCGGAATCGAACCTGGGACCTTTCAGTCCGCAGACAGACGCTCTACCACTGAGCCAAACCAGTTTCGGCTATTCAAATATTGTTATGTTGCATGTCCTCCTGTTTTTATTTTTCTTTTCTTTTTGGTTCTCTGATTGAGTGATATTTTCAACTTTGTTTTCTAATTCATTGATTTAATCCTGACCTTCCCCTCATCTGCTGTGTATTCCTCCTAATGTGTTCTTTATTTGTGTTATGTTGTTCTTTATCTTAGACTATTCTTTTTTCATAGCTACTATATATATATTTTTTTATGCTGTTGTGCATCTTTACCATCATCACTCTGAACTCTGTTTCTGATAAATGTCTTACCTCTGCTTCATTTATCTCTCTGGAGAATTCTCTAGTTCTTTCACTTGAGGGTTCTTTGTGTCCTCATTTTGGCTGTCTGTTTGGTTTGTGAAGGTTCTCTATGTATTAGATAGATACTCTACACCTCTCAATCTCTAGTACAGGACAGTGTTAAAGACTGTTTCTGATTAATTAGATCAGGCATAGACTCAAAGCTTCCATAGACTACCTCTGCCTACAGATTGATAGGATTCTGACTTGAATTGCTCCCCAGGCAATCATCCTCAGGTGTGGCAAGAGTTTGTTTGTTTGTTTGTGTTTTGTTTGTTTTGTGGGTTGTTTTGTTTTGTTTTGTTCTGTTTTGTTTTCAAAAGGGTGGGACAGTTGATTTTGCCTGGAGGCTAGTTATTATTTTTAATCTCTTAAGTGGCCTCAAGACAAGGTGTTTTCCAATAAGGTGTGTCTACTATCTTCTCCCCACACAAGGCAAATGTCTATGTGAGAAAGATGTCCTCTGCTATGTGGGGAAATGACTCAGCCTAGGAAACTTAGGGTGTCTGCCTTCTGAGCTCTATCCCCTGAGTCCCCAGTCATGGTTTCTACTCTCACAGCTCCAGTCTACTTCACCCTTCCTCTGCTAGAGCATAAGGTGGGTGGCTCCACAGGGAATTTTGTGCATTGGCTCTTTAAGAGGGTACCTGAATTTTCAGCTGTCACTCTCTGGCAGACAGCACCCTGCTGCTTTTCACATAGCCAGATGTTATGTGAGTAGCCTTCTTAGTTTTGGTGCTCTCTGCTGAAGGACCCAGCTTGGGCATCAGACCCCGAGTTCTCAGTGGCAACCACCAACAGCTGAGGTCTCTCTCCAGGACTTCAGTTTCTGTCTGTGGACACTCAGCCAGCCCTTTCGTGCCTCCACACTCCCTACCACTATGCGATCTCCACTTTGGGTCCTCAGGTATCAGGGTTCTCTCCTGTGAGTTTTCTGTTGGTTATTCAGGAGGTTTTTCTGTGTTTTAGTTGTAATTTCAGTTCCTGGGATCTTGTCTATGCAGCATCTATTTAGTCTGCCAGCATTTTTAATCCTCTGTTGTTGCTGAATTCTGTTGGGTTGCTATAATAAAACATCACAGGCTGGGCAGCTTGTCAATTGCAGAAGCTTAATTCTCAGTTCTGGAGGCCAGGAAGTCCAAAACCTGGGTGCCAGCGTGGTCATGGGAGGTCCTCTTCCAGAAGGCTAAGTTCTCCTCACTTTGTGGAAGGTCTCTTTCTAGTGTATTTTCTAGTAAGTGTTTCTTAACATCAATGCCCTTTTTCAAAGACGTAATTGCAGACTTAACTAACATTTGTAAATTTGTCAACATTTTTCTAATTTACAAATATAAAAGAGGTGGAAGACACAAAGCAATAGAAGAAGGAATAATAATAGATTACTTTATATTTTGTCAAGAGATGAGAACTGGTAATGTATTTATTTTTTTATTCCTTGGTTCTGTATGAGGAGCAATATGCCGTTTGGCTGTGATAGTGTTTTAATGGAGATGCAGTTTACATGTTAATTTTAGTAATGGATTTCTCTGAGACTGTAATCAATCATGAACTAAAAATATATTTACAACCAAGATAATTCAGATTAATCCGAAGGGATATTTAGGGAGAGAGAGAGCTATAGCCCTAGCTGTGATTGGCAAGCATTTTATGAGTCTTCTCAGAGCTCTCAGATGATGAACTTCAGCATTTGCAAAGCTTGTAAAAGAGGTAAACAAAATTTAAATTAGAATATTTAACCATGTTTAATGTTGGTTAGAAGCCTGGGAGATGATTAAAACTCCTATAAATTAGTGGATTGAAGAACATGTAAAACAAGGTCTCTTTTTTTCCCTTTAAGGACTCTTTTACTCTCTATACAGAGGAGTTGCTTTTTTTCTGATAAGAATAAGGCGGCTCTGACTATCCATCATACACACAAGTAGATACTCTCTGCCACATGGCTATTAAATAGAGAAATGTACATGTTCTACTTCACCTATCTGATGTATTTTCATCTGTGGCATCAATCACCACAGGAGCTTAAGCACTTGAAAATGGGGACCCATGGGGCTCAGCCACCACCAACGAGGGCTCACGTGTTCTGTGAAAGCCTTGAAGAGTGAAACATCTGAAACACCTAAAAATACAGCTAAAGAGTCTCATCATAAGCCACTGACCATGTGGCGTCCCTCACTCCATGAATCACACAGAGGATTTGAACAATTTGTGCAAATTCTAGAGCAAAGATAAAAGTGGTAGCACTGAGCTTCTCGCTAGTGATTTCAAAATGTGAACAGATGCAGGCATCCTTTGCCACTAGATTAACTTTGAGCAACATCTGCAGGCTGCTGGGAGACATGTGCACTCCAGGAGAACTGCCTGTATGTCACAGACAAAAGGTTTCTGCATAATTGTAGAGTCTCCAGGGAGGGAGGGGGCCGGCGGCAGGGGGAAACAGGATATCTCACTGGAGGATTGCAAATGAGCTTTCGGACACTGTTAATGTGCATCACGTTTTGGGTAGCAACCAACTGTGAACACGTGACCAATGAATCACACAAGAAAGTAAGAGAAAACATTTGCATGTGTCTGCTTTCCCACCGGCATCTTCATATATGACACAATTATGGAAAATTTAAATGTGGTGGTTTCCGTTCAATTCAGAAAGAAAGGTAATGTATTTATTAATTACATAAATTTATAGCCATTTGGTCTTGGTAATATAGTACTCAGAATTACAGAATAGCAAGCAGGGCAGTACAACGCATTAAAGCTCTCTCTCCTGGAGTATCTAGTTCTTAACCATGTATTCCTACTTAATATAAGCATTGCTTTTAATAGTAGTTGAATATAGGTAACTCAGACAGAATTCCACCTGCAGAGCTAACCTTGAATCTCTGCTTAGGCTCTGCCTGCAGGAGTTGATTCTCATGAAAGCTTAGATTTGGGGAGCGGGGGAGAGGGGAGTGGATTTTATTCTGCTGCTTATTCCAAATCAATTACTTGTGTGTCCATTTTTCCCTCTTCCGCTCCAAGAGAAAAGGGCTTAGAAAGGTGACCCTACTGATTAGGTGCATCTTAGAGCTCAAAGCCAGCTAACAAAGTCTGACTTAGCATTATAGAGAGTGGGCCACAGATCATTAGGTAAGTTTAGTCCTCAGAGGGCCATGTCCCTATCCATTAGTGTATGGCCATACCAGGAGATACGTCACCTCCTTAGAGAGAGTGTGAATCTTCAGATCTAAGAAGAGCCATCTCTACCTTTTTATGGTCTCTGTTTTTCAGAGGAACAATCTGATAACTTGGGAGTTCTCTATTACACTTGGGGGAAACAACAGGTTATTTTTTAAAAAGGAATAAAACATAAACTTATAAAAATGTTAAGATAAAGGGGCATAAAAGAGATAATGACTCATAGAACAAACAGTCTCCCGCTCACTCCCAAACTCCCTCTGGTTATTTATCAAAACTGTTTTCTCCGCCTTATCAAGTTAACCACCCTTGTCTTCCCTTTGTTTCTAGGGCCTTGAATATTTCCAAGATTTCATCCCTCCCGATAGATTGATGAGGGTGTACAGGTGAGAGTCCGTAGTTAAAAATTCCATTACAAACAAGTCTAAATGTATCACACATGAAAGAACAGAACACTGACCTAAGAGACTAATTAAAATTGCAAGTACAAAAAAAAAAATACAAGTATAGATGAATTCAGGCACATTCAGAGTGGAATGTCTAATGGAATACTACTGAGCTATAAGGAAAGATGAGATACTGCTATTTGCGACAACATAGATGAATCTTGAAAATATCATACTAGGCGAAATAAGTCAGATTAAAAAAGTCAAGAACCGCCGAAATTGGTTTGGCTCAGTGGATAGAGCGTCAGCCTGCGGACTGAAAGGTCCTGGTTTCGATTCTGGCCAAGGGCATGTACCTTGGTTGCGGGCCATCCCCAGGAGTGGGTGTGCAAGAGGCAGCTGATGGATGATTCTCTCTCATCGATGTTTCTAACTCTCTATCCCTCTCTCTTCCTTTCTGTAAAAAAAACACAAAACAATAAAATATTTTTTTAAAAGTCAAGAACCATATGATTTCACTCATTCAGTAAAGTGTAAAATTGAAAGAAACAAGTAAAAAAACAAGGTAAACCAACTAAAACTCATAGGCATAGACAACAATATGGTGGTTACGAGGAAAAGGAGGTAGTAAAGAGTAAAGGGAGTCAAATATATGGTGAAGGAAGGAGATTTGATTTTGGGTGGTAAACACACAATGCAATATACAAATTGCATGTTATAGAATTGCATACGTAAAACCTATACCATTTTATTAATTGACTAAATGCCTGGTGCATAAAATTCGTGCAGGGAGGGGGGTTCCCTCAGCCCAACCTACACCCTTTCAAATCCAGGACGCCTCGGGGAATGACCAGCAGTCAGACATCCCTCTCACAATCTGGGACTGCTGGCTCCTAACCACTCACCCGCCTGCCTGCCTGATCACCCCAAACCACCTCTGCCTGCTGGTCTGATGCCCTTAACTGCTCCCTTGCTGACCTGATTGCCCCTAACCTTCTCTGTTTGCCGGCCTGATCACTCCGAACTTTTGCCTGCCATCTTGATCACACCCTAACTGCTCCCCTGCTGGTCTGATCACCCACTAAATGCCCTCCCCTGCTGGCCTGATGACCCCTAACTGCCCTCTCTTGCCAGCCTGATTGCCGCTAACTGCTCCCCACCTGCCCGCCTGTTCACCCTTAACCTCCTCTGCCTCAGTTCCTGCCACCATGGCTTTGTCCAGAGGGACGTCCGGAAGAGGTCCAGGAGATGCCCAGTCTAATTAGCATATTACCCTTTTATCAGAATAGATGTTACTACAATAAAATGAATAAAAATAAACAGAAGAATACAAATTATATTTCTTCAAAGAAGACATAAAATTGGCCAATACACACATGGAAGGATTCTCAACATCATTATTCATTAGAGAAATGTAAATCAAAACCACAGTGAGATATCACTTCACACCTTCAAGTGTTAGCAAAGATGTGGAGAAACCAGAATCCTAGTACTTTCTTGGTGGTGCTGTAAAACATTGCAGCTGCTGCAAAAATTAGTATGGTAATTACTCAACATTTAGTCAGAGAATTATTATATGACCCAACAACTCCTCTTCTACATATAAACCTAAAAACATTGAAAACAGGTATTCAAACAGACCCTTATATACTGGCATTCACAGCTGCATTACTCACATTAGCCAAAAGGTGACAACAATGAAGGTGTCCATCAACACAGGAATGAATAAACATATTATCCTTCAATGAAATATTATCCAGCCATGAAATAGCATGAATTTCTGACACATGCTACAACATGGATGGATCTTAAAAATATTATGCTGTATGAAATAAGGCAGATATAAAGGGGAAAATATTGTATGATTCTACTTATATGAGATACCTAGAACAGGCAATTCATAGAGACAGAAAGTAGGATAGTGGTTATCAGGGGCTATGGACAGGGAGGAATGAGAGTTACTGCTTAACAGAGTTTTTCTTCAAAAGTGAAATATATTTAAAAAATAGATAGTGGTGATGGTTGCACAACATTGTGAGTGCAATTAATGCCATTCAATTTTACATTAAAATGAATTAAAAATGCAAGTACAAAGCTATTCTTCCCTACAACCCACTTCTGAGCAATTTCCCCAGAATAGTGGTCAGCAAACTGCGGTTAGAGAGCCACATATGGCTCATTGGCCCCTTAAGTTTTTAGCAAAGGCCAGCTTAGGACTACCCTAACTAAGTTAATAACAATGTACCTGTTGTACTGTTGATATTTGGCTCTGTTGACTAATGAGTTTGTCAACCACTGCCCTAGAACATTCACTACCATTTTCTTTTCCAGACATTCTTCATTATCTAAAAATCCCCATTGTTAAACTATACTGAGGCAATAAATAAAATACTATCTTAATTTGGATGTCCTTAAATCAGAGCCTGACATGAGCATTTGGGTGTAAGTAGATTACTTAGGAGTAAGCTCCAGGGAGAAGTCTGAGAGAGAAGGTGATAGCCAACATGTGTCTCAGTAAACTTGTTGCTGATCTGGACAACTGGAAATCAATCTCTTCCGAGATCTGTAGAGACCTATGAGGAGTCTTGTATAATGTACCTCAAAATTGCCACAATGAAAGACAAGGGGGGGATGAAATTATTTACAGGCCTTTTACCCTCAGTGGTTGAAGATGGTCTTTGGGAGCATTAACCTCCACCTTGCCCCCATACACACATGCACCTGTGGCTGAGAAACTGTACCTTGGAGAAAACATGAAGAAGAAAATTAAAAAAAATACCCCAGGTGCTTGTTTCAAGTGTGATGCTGACAATACGCATAGAACTGTCCATCACTGCTGTTGTGAAATTGATTGCCCAAAGGGGAACTGCATTTGTTACAAATGACTAAATATCAGTTCCGTCTGCAGCTCTCTCTCCTCTGAAGGCTATGCATTCCTCAGTGCCATTGCCCATTTAGTCTAGATGTTTATGCCTTATTCGCTTGGATATTAACTACCTTTAATTCTCCAATTGCTCTCCAAATGCTTCTCAACTTGCCTTGCACAATAAACAAAAACTAGCCTCTCCTCTGATAACAGAAATTTTAATATATTTTGTAATTAATAT
The DNA here is from genome assembly GCA_963924515.1 of Vespertilio murinus. NCBI lineage: Eukaryota > Metazoa > Chordata > Mammalia > Chiroptera > Vespertilionidae > Vespertilio > Vespertilio murinus. The sequence continues at coordinate 133,929,692 of OZ004708.1, read as the reverse complement.
TGCATATTTACCACTATGCTTCATTTCCCTTGCTTCTCTTTATTGCTTCCAGACCATTCACCTAGGCCTTTGGCCCAAGTTGAAAAATAACAACATGCTCCTAGAAGAAACAACTACTAAAAAATAACTTTCTTAAATTCAGAATCCTGAGACTGAGAATACACTGCCTCTCACCCTTGGCCCCATCTTTAATGACTACTCCACACACTCTGTGTTCATATACCCTTTTAATCTCAATTTTCTACTTTGCATGCATGTTTTCAGCACCATGCTGGTACCACCAAATTTCTCTAACAGTGCCTTTGGTGTCTTCAAGTAAAATACTGCTTCGTCAAAGGACTGGTTCAGCATCCTTTTACTTAATCTATGAGTGACTCTTTTCCTGAATATAATCTAATAGTAATTTCAAGAAGTTCACCTTTGTACTCACACTGCCACTGGTGTTTTGAGGTATCATTTGTGTAATCCCAAATTGAGGCATGGAGGCCATTTCATACTGACATCTGCCAGTATTAGGCTTAAACTTCTTTGTTCTGTTTACTAATGACTTGTACGTCACTCTCTTACATGGCTGAGGAAAATGAAACCAAGCATTTTTGTCCTGATTATGAATTTAGGGATCTTCAACATACCAGTCCAAAAATCTATATATCCACACATCACAACACTTTTCTGAACAACACTTTTCTAAATACCTACTTTGGGCCTCATACCATTAAAATAAGTATAACATGAATGCTGGAACTTCAAACTCCATTATCCCATCGACTCAAAACTATTATTTTCACACTGATATCATCATTCTCCCACAATCTTTTCTACTTGATCATGTTTATCAGCCTCATGACTACTCTGTCTCTGCTCAGTTTATCAGCTTTTACCTCCTGTCTCCAGCCCTTCAACAATCTCATATGTATCATCTTTAAATCTCCATCACTATCAACCTGACATCAGTTAATTCGGCGTTTCTGTTCCCAACTTCCATTCTTCTGGCAAAAAACAACAACAAAAAAAAAACCAAACAAAACACACACACATGAGGATAAAAGGGCCACTGCAGATTTATGGCAGGAGGTTTCTATTTTCTTTCAGTCCTCTGGTGAAAAGAAAGAGAAAGGTGGCAAATCTGCTTTTCCATGAGGAAAAAATGCCTTCACATTGGAGCAGCAGCAATATCCTCACCTAGCAAGGCAACAGACACAGGTCAAGACTAACCATAAGGCCAAGGCATTCCTTCCTTCTTCCTTCTCTACATACATAGAAAAACCCATCCTACCCTTGAGTTGGGTCTTGTGCCTATCCCAATGGATGCAACTAGGTTTCTGGGAATTTTGATTTGTTTGCTAGTAATCCTAGATGACAGTCATCCTAGGTGATAGAATTTATGATAATTATTTGTCCTACAGTATAGTATTTAGTTATGCTCAACACTGGACACAAGAACTGGGCTGAAGAATTATCAGTGCCTCCTGTTGACAGTGTCATGGGCCCAGCATAGTGGTCACTACCAATGCTCTACCCAGAGAATCACAGGAGCACATCCATGGGTTGTCCTGCCCCAGTCCATCGGCCCAGGGAAGCCAGATTATAGGAGGAGGCAATACAGGCTTTAATAATGCAAAAGACAGTACTCAGAGATGTAATAGGTGTAGGTGGAACATTTGTAAATGTGTCCAGAATCCTGTGAGGAATTGGGGAAAAAAAGAGGCTAAAATTTCTGCGAATAGGCTGAAATAGCTCAATCATAGACAGTGAGATTATTTTAAATATTTTAATTTCTAATTCAAAAGGCAATGTACAAAGCCCTAGCCAGCTTGGCTCAGTGGATAGAGTTCTTGCAGACTGAAAGATCCCAGGTTCGATTCTGGTCAAGGGCATATGCTGGGTTGCGGGTCTGATCTTCAGTGCAGGGCTTGCAGGAGGCAGCTGATCAATGATTCTCTCTCATCATTGATGTTTCTATATCTCTCTCCTTTTCCCTTGCTCTCTGAAATCAATAAAAATGTATTTAAAAAAATAGATGATGTATATACATAAAAGAATCCAAGTAGCATAAAATGGTTCATAATAACTATTAATTTTCTTCAGACCCCTGCTTTGTATCCATAAAAGAAACAGCTGTATCTCATTGGTCACATTCATTTCCACAGATTTCCCCCAAATATAGAGGTAGGTAGATAGTCTCTCACACAAAGATAACACTCCTCTTTTAAAATGCAAGTAAAGTCATATTATATGTTGTGAGTTTTATCAGTTGTATTAATTTTTCGATATCTTTTAGGACTTTTAATAGTGACATATATATTTCACTAATTTTATTGAAGGACTTTGAATATATGCAATAATTATCTAACATTTTTTCCCTATCACTGACTGCTTATAGTGTTTTTAATACTACAGTTATACAACCTATTAATATAGGTTTTTGTTCATTTGTACAGGTATCCTTTTGATTAGATTTTTAAAAAGTTAAATTTTTAGGAAAAGGTATAGGTATACCATTTTGGTAATTATTCTCAAATTTCTGGGAGACTGCTATTATTTTTTCCTAGCAACACTGTTCTCTTTATATCTCTTTTATTATAACCTGGAGAAATAGTGTGAGAAACATGGACATGGTTTGCCTATCTCACCTCCATACAAGAGCGATCTGTGGACTCAACTGCCTAATCTCCGTGGAAATCACCATCCCAGAAATACTGGGCAGTGAACCTTCATGACCAAGCCCTTCCATATCTTGCCCTCTCCATATGCCTCTGAACTCCACTATTCCTAACTCTTAAATGGCAATATGCTTCCTCACTTAAAATTGATCTTTCCAGAATATTACTTTTTTTTTTTTTTTTTTAATGGGTCTTACTCCTCCGGAGAAGTCATTTGATAAACTTCTGGGACTTTAGTTTTTTTTCATCTGGAAAAAATAATAGTGGATACAAACTACTATATATTATTGCCAAGGTCATTTCCAGATGCAAACTTCTTAGCTTTACTCATTTTCCTCCTTGTGTGGCTGTAAAATATAGTTAAGAAGTTTGAGAAAGTTTTACTCTTTCCTTATTACCGTATTTGCCGGCGTATAAGACGACTGGGCGTATAAGACGACCCCCTAACATTTCCACTCAAAATACAGAGTTTGTTATATACTCGCCGTATAAGACTACCCCCCACTTGGAGGCATATTTTTCAGGGCCGAAAAATCGTCTTATACGCAGGCAAATACGGTAATTTCCATATTCCAGTTCAATTTTCTTATCATTGAATATTATCCACCATTTCTGCCTTCACCCTCTACATTTATAACATCATTCAGTATTTGAGGATTCTTGTTTCCCAGGATAATGCATTACTTTTCAGTTGGCATTATCAAGTTTATACATTTCTAAAGACCATGGCATCTACTATTTATAAAATAATTTGTTAGTTATTAAATTGCCACCCATTCCAATTGCCCTAAATTATGAAATTGATATAACTTTGTTGGTCGATTCAACTGCACACATAATAAAAGGTCAGTCAAGAAACCAGTAAGCTATGTCAAGAATCCTTCTCAATACCTTAAATGTTTGAAAATTCCTGATTCTGAGTCATAATATGTCATCCGATCTTACTAGGTAAAACCAAGTCTAACATTATTTATTAAATAAGATTTTTATAGTGTTTCCAGAAAGAAGAGAAGAAAAGACAAATCAACTTGTCAATGTTAGGTACAGTAAATAAAATTAGCAAAACATTTCATGAAATAGCTGAGGCGTGGTTTACCCTACTTTGAATGGTGTCTCAGTCAGAAATGTTACCTATTGCTATACAAAAGCAAATAGCCATCAGATGTGTTTGAAATTTGACTGGGGGTATTTTCTTGCAGTTCCAGTCTGAAAGTCAAGCTATTAAAAAGAACTTTGTTCTTTGTAGTCTTAGCATCTCTTTCACCAACACCCAAAAAATATGCCCAATCAAATGGGAGAATAACCTCATCTTCTGAAAAAGCAAAACTACCCATCATTATAATTACTGACCTTGAAAAAGTGTTCTTTTTTAAAAATATATGCTTTTGTTGATTTGAAAGGAAGAGAGGAAGGGAGAGGGAGAGAGAGAGAAATATTGATGTGCTGCCTCTGCAGGCCTTCTACTGTGGATCAAGCCAGCAACCCCGGCATGTGCCCTGATCTGAACCAAACTGACTACCTCTCAGGGATAGGAGGAAGCCCAACCAACTGAACCACACCAGCCAGGGCAAGCGCAGTCTTCTGAATATTAAAAGAAAAAGAGAAAAAAAAGCTATTTTTATTCATTTATAACAAATAAGTTATAACAACTGGAATATTCAGACAATTTAAGATACTTGAAATAAAAGTTTTATAATAAGCAGTAAAAAGAATCAAACCAATAATTAGGATAAACATGACGAAGATATAATAAATTAGCGACCTGTAAGGTTTCCTCACTAAAAATATATTCACTAAGAAGATTGAATAGTAAGGAAATGTCAAATTAGCCCTAGCTAATTAGTTCCGGGTTTGATTTTGGTCAGGGGCACATGCCTGTGTTGCAGGCTTGATCCCCAGTAGGGGGCGTGCAGGAGGCAGCCAATCAATGATTCTCTTTCATCATTAATGTTTCTCTCTCTCTCTCTCTCTCTCTCTCTCTCTCTCTCTCTCTCTCTCTCTCTTCCTCTCTGAAGTCAATAAAAATATTTTAAGAAAAAGAAAATGTCAAATTAGTAAATAAAATGGATATAGACAAGAAAACAAAAGCTGTGAAGAAAGATAAAAAAATTATTCTAGTGAATAGTAATGAGATCCTATTAATGATGGGAATACATTTTAGTTGCAAACCTTTGGACTCTGACAAACAATTATAAAAATGTATTTCCTTACTTCTTAAAGATTTTTCAAAAGTTGGATTAATAAAGACATTCAACAATGTATGGATCTTAATAGACCATTTAAAATATCTATTAAGGGGGAAATGAGGGTATTTTCACACTCAAATTAAATGTATTTCTCTAAATTTTCTTCTACATAAAAATTTCCATTAAACTCAAATCTCACTGGAATAAATGGCAAACAAAACATTCTGACAAAACATGTGGGCAGATAAATAGATTGAAACAGCCCTGGCTGGTTTGGCTCAGTGGATGGAGCGTCAGTCTGCAGACTGAAGGGTCCCTGGTTCAATTCTGGTCAGAGGCACATGCTTTTTTCTTTTTATTTTTTTATTTTTTTAAATGAGTAATCATACAGACATTCACAATTTTCACAGTAGAAAATGCTGTGACCCTTTCAATCAGTTTTCCTAATAATTAATTGGAATCATACCATAGCTTGACAAGCCCATTTATTTGGCAGAAATGGCAACCCAATCAATGAGAGGAATAACAGGGGTTTTATATTAAGGAAAGAAAAAACACATAGGACTGAAAGAATTTTGTGAAAATTGTAGAGTAATCAGAATCCCTTCTCCACTTATCTCTTTTGTTTAAAAGAATGACCCATCCTATAAATATTAAAAAATACGAAACAGCCACACAACACAGTATTATTAAAATAACTAGTAGACAGCGAACATCCATCCCACACACAGCATAATTCCTTCCTAATCCTTCTTCCCTCCCTTTCTTTCCCTTTCTCTCCTTTTATTTTTTCTCTTATTGTTATCTCTGGCTTTTGCTGGACCCCACAACCCATGATATAAATATATATCCAGCTTGATATAAATATTTTAGATCCAGCTTTCCCATAACTCTTTGTTTTTTGTTTTGTTTTGTTTTTTCCACAAAGCTTTCAGCGCTGCTCTCATTATCTCCAAAGCTCACAACTTAGGTGCTTTAGAACCTTTGACTATGGTCCTGGGTTCCTGGTTAAAGTCCTCAAGAGAGAAACCCAGTTGCCTCAGCTTGGATCAGATGCTAAACTCCGGACCAATCCCCTGCAGCCACCGATAAAGTGACCTCACACAGATGTAGGCTCCTGGCCCACCTCCTGGCCCACCTCCTTCAGGGTGGGCTGTGGTCACTTCCAAACGCAGGGCATGAATTTGAGGGATGGGCACTTTGGACTTCATATGCATTTCCATCACATTCTGATAAGCACATAAGTGTTTATAGAAAAAGATCACCAAGGTTGGCTTCATGGACTCATGTTCTGTGCCAACTGCACAGGGTCCTGAGCAGACAGGGCCTTGCATTTGGTTTAATGCTCTAGTGGAATTGTTGAAATGCCTTTTTAAAAAATAGCCTATATAAGCTTCACTACATGAGTAAGAAATCTTTTATGGTGTTTTCTACCTATTATCTAAAGCAATCTGTGTTTAGAATTTACTTTAATTTTCAAGTTTAATCAAGTGTCTCCTGAACTTTCATTTCATGGCTTTACAAACGCTACAGTTGGCTCTAACCACAGTCCTTGCTCCTGAGATATTCAAGTTCATGTGCTAGACTAGGATAATCTGCTGAAAGAGTGCCATTTCTGTGTCTTTCAGATGCAGTGCACTAAAGAACAGAGGACAAAAGTCGTCACTGACATTCTAAAACTGTAATCTAAGCCTATATTAATATGCATAATGTAATGAAGTATCACCAATTAACTTACATTATATTAAAATCCAATCATCTTTGAAATAGATCAATATAGATGGGATATTAATTGGAAGTAGATGATGGAGGAAAAATAATAAAACTTTCAGAGCCCAGGTCAAAGTAGTTTAATTTAATTTGACTTTAAATTAAAGTCTTGATACCGTTCCTGAATCCCTAGTGCTTAGCAAATCCACCAAGGAGATCTAATAAAAATGTACCTTTATACACATTTCATTGCTTTCTCTCGACCTCTCTTGACCTTCCTTTCCAATCTCTCCAGCCTGAGAATACACTGGGTGCAGCTATTTGCAACTCTGCGAACTAAGGGAAGTTATTTAACAGTACACAGTCTTGTTTCTCAATGAATTTTCAAATGCAGAAAATAACAGTAACTAACCAGAAAGATATGGCTACGTGAATTATAGAAATAAATGCAAAAAATCACTCAGCACAGTATCTGCCATTAAATAGGATTTCAAAATTCCATTTTCTTCACTTTTATTGTGTTGTAGCACTTACCATGGTGTTTTACAATTTGTGTCCCATTTCAGTCTGTCTACCAGACTGCTTGCTAGGTCCTTGCTAAAGGGAAACACTTCTTGATCATTTTTGTATCATTAGGTCTGAATACAGTGACCAGAACGAAGAACAGCCTTTACACGTGTTTGAAGGATAAATGAATGGACTCAATGAGTATTTTAGATGATGATCTGAAAACCATTTTCCCTAACTTACTAAAAGGAACACAAAATCAGGACAAACTATTTGCTTAATAATATCAGTAATCACCATAAAACAACATGGTCTTGGAATTAGAACATTTGTATTCCCATTGTGTATGGAATAATATTTTAAAAGGTATTTAGTCTTCCCTTATCTGCAAGAAATACATCTTAAGATCCTCAGTGAATGCTTAAAGCCACAGATAGTCAAAACTGTATTTACGCTATGCTTTTTTCCCTATACATATACTTGTGATAAAGTTTAATTTATAAATTATACATAATAAGAGATTAACAATACTCTGTATATATAAAAGGCTAATATGCAAAGTGTCCTCTCAGGAGTTCCCGGGAGCCTGAGAGTTCAATCGCTATGACATGCACTAACCATCAGAGGGCAGCCCAGAATGAAGGAAGGGCCCAGCAGGCAACATTTGGAGGAAAGTCCTGATTGGCCCTGATCACCAGCCAGGCCTAGGAACCCTACCCATGCACACATTTTGAGCACTGGACCTCTAGTAGCTAATTATAAAATAGGCCGATTATTAAAAATATATTATAGCAAAAGTTATGTGAATTTGGTCTGTCTCTCCAGTAATTATTATACAGACAATCCTTGGGTTACATCGGACTCGACATGTGTATTTTTGTGGTTACATCACCATCTCCCATTTATTTGTTTTAAAAAATGTTCTGTCATTTTGATGCATGTAAATATGTGCTTTATGTTTTTTTATTATTATTTATTTACCACAACTAAATGTCAGGGATTGTTATCTTTCTTTTACATTTTTGTTACTGTGTCACTTCATTACTGCGGTGTATGTGCTCGTATGTGCTCCATGTGAGTGACGTAAGTGCTTATGTAGGTGGATTCTGAATTGCATTACTCAGCACCATAGGAACGGTTCTCCTACGTAACCCGGTTCTCCTATGTAACCCGAGGACCTACAGTATTTTTCTGTCCAAACCTATTCCTGAATCTGCCCCTTATTTGCATTCACCGGGTTGGTGTCACACCTTTCAGGGAGTCATACAGGCTTAATGCTGCTGGCACAGCATATTGCCATCAATCAAAACACGGTTTCTCTTCACGTCTCCCACCCATAAATTTAATACCTTTTCCACCTTAACTAAGCACTTATATGCACTGTGGCCTTAACCTTTGCAGTCTGAGGTGCGACAGCAAAACTAGCACACACTTATTTTTTTCTTCTTCTTTACAATTTCAGGGAAAGAAGATTCGTTTTTACCATAGATCTTAGCAACCTCAGCATACTCCTCCTTTCCTTATTAAGTCAAAACATTCACCTTTTCACCTTAGAAGAAGAGTTTTATAGTTTCACTTTGGCATATCTGAATTGCCAACATCACTACTCTTGAGCTTTGGGGCCATTATGAAATAAAGTCAGGGTTACTGGGTTCAAGCACTGCCATGCGGCAACGGTGGACCTGGAAACCATACTGGACACCAGGAGAGGATGGCCAAAGAGATGCTTTCATCTGAGTGAGAGCGGAGGGGAGAGAGCAGAACAAAGAGGGACAACATACACTCTTACCCCACTACTCAGGACAAGGTGCAATTTAAACCTGAAGAGCTGTTTATTTCTAACATATTCCATTTAATATTTTCAGACCACAGTTGACCGAGGGTAACTGAAACCACAGCAAGCAAAGCAGCAAATAAGAGAGCGGGGGTGGGGGGGGAGACTGCTGTATATGAAATGTGTCTGATTATGTCTTGTGAAAACAATTAAATATCCTACTTCATTTTTACATATTGTGCCGGGGACGTTTCAATATGCAGGCACTTTAAGGCAATGTTTAGTAGACACCACCTTCAGTGGAGTAACACCAAATGTCCGGTGTGCACTGGGTGTCCACCACCCAAAACCAAATCTTCTGTCACCATCTACTGCACACAGTGCAAGACAGAGGTTTTATCATAGAATTAATTATACATTTGAAACTTGTATTATTTTATTAACCAATGTCACCCCAATAAGTGTAATTTAAAAAACAAACAAATGTAGTACAGGTTATGTGAAAGGGTTAGAACTTATAAAACCATGAAGCCCTTCCAGGCACCTTATGAAAGAAATGTTTCTTCATACTTTTATGAATCCCGGAGGATCTGATAGAACAACTACCTTAAGACACTTCCACATGCATGCATACAGTATTCAATCCTCTGGGTCCCACTGGTTCTCCAAATTCCATTTGAACCCATTCAAGTGCATACAGACCCTGCAATATCCATTAGCTAGTTTGACAGCCACTAACCAAATATGGCTATTTAAATTTCAATGACATTAAAAATTCATTTCCTCAGTGTCCCCCAATTCCAAGTCCTTAACAGGAACACAGCTATTTAAATTAAAATAAGGCTAAGTCGTTTAAAATTAAATATTCAGTTTCTCTGTCACAGGGAGATGGCAATGTAACCACGAAAAGACATATGTCGAGTCTGATGTAACCCGAGGACTGTCTGTACAATAATTACTGGAGAGATAGATTACATTCTCATGACTTTTGCGACAATATTTTTAAATAATTGCCCTATTTTATAATTAGCTACCATACTGGGCAGTGCAAATACAGAGCATGGCTAGCACTGCAGAAAGTTCTACTGAAGCGACCTCATAGAGACACCGCAGAAGTCTTGCCTGTGGAAGGAGTGTGTACCTGGTGCATGTGGTGCATATGGATAGAGAAAAATTCTTTCAGAGAAAGCATAAATGTATTTTCTAGCCTAAAATTGACTTTTAAAAAATTCCCCTAGCCAAAACCGGTTTGGCTCAGTGGTAGAGCATCGGTCTGCGGACTGGAGGGTCCCGGGTTCGATTCCGGTCAAGGGCATGTACATTGGCAGCAGGCGCATCCCCGGTGGGCAGTGTGCAAGAGGCAGCTGGTCAATGTTTCTCTCTCATTGACATTTCTAGCTCTCTGTCTGTCTCCTTTCCTCTCTGTAAAATATCAATTAAAATTTTTTAAAAAATTCCCCTAACTATGAGATCCATAAATATGTAAACTTTCCTTCAAAAGAAAAATGGAAACCAACAGAAGCTTGGTGGTCTGGCTAGCATCTAGATTTTGAATTTACCAGGGTTGAAGCCCAAGTTTTCTATGTTAAGCTGGAGGCGATATTGGGCAGATTAATAACTTTTTCATCTGCAAAGTAGGAATAGCAGCATTTACCTAACAGGGTTGTTTTACGAGTAAAACTTAAAGCAGTGATTTAATACATTTAAGACAAGGGGCAAATGTGATAATACTTTTGACCACGGAAAGCCTTAGAATCCATCTTGTGTGTCTGAATAATTTTAATTATCCACACTGGAGAATTTATTTTGTGTTATTTCTCCACTGCATCTTGTTCATATTGAACACAATTATACTCATCGATCATCTTTATGTTCCTATTGCCTGCAATACTGCACAGCACAAAGCTGTCATTCAATAAGTATCTGTTGACTAGGGGCTCAAGGCTACAGATGCCGTAAAGTGCAGAGGGAAGAATATCTTCCAAGACCTCTGAATCTCTGCGTCTCGGTGCAAAGAGCAGTGGACAGAGAGAAAGAAAAATAAAATATGGTTTCACTTCTGTGTTTTGTGACCTTGAGCAATCATCTAAACTTTCTGGTCCTCGTTTTTCTCTTCCGTGAAATAAAGAACAGAAATTACATAATCCATAAACTCTCCGCCAGCTGGTTCTCTGGATCTCAGCTGCGGAGTGGTCTCCATTTATGAGACAGTACAGTAGATCCCACAGCACACGTGGCAATAAAGGCTTCGGACATATAAAAATATATGTTTAAATATTTAGTAGGTCAAATGATGACATGGAATGCTTCAATGATATTGTTTTTTATCTATTCTTGTTTGAAAAAGCAATAGCAAAGGCTATACTTATATTTGCAGTTCATTGGAAAAGAAGTGCAATACTTGAATAACATGAACTAATACAATTGAGAACTGAAACAAATTCCATTGTCTTTTATTTTTAAGACACTTTAAAAATATATTTTATTGATTTTTTACAGAGAGGAAGGGAGAGGGATAGAGAGCTAGAAACATTGATGAGAGAGAAACATGGACCAGCTGCCTCCTGCATGCCTACTACTGGGAATGTGCCTGCAACCAAAATGCATGTCCTTGACGAGAAACAAACTAGGGAACTTTCAGTCTGCAGGTCAACGCTCTATCCACTGAGCCAAACTGGTTTGGGCTTAAAGCACTTTTTAAGACCACTTTTAGACTTACATTAAAACTGAGAGGGGAGTAAAGATATTTCTTATACACAGCCTTCTCAGATTGGCTTCTTACACTCAGACCATGTCTTTTCATGGCTTCGAAGCTCATTTCTTTATAGCTCTGAATAATATTCCTCTGCCTGGTTGTACCGCAGTTTATTTATACATTCATCTACTGAAAATCATCTAGTTTGCTTCCAAGTTTTGGCAATTATGAAAAAAGATGTCTGTTCCATTTTGCATTTCTACCAGCAGTGAGTCAGAGTTTCTCTTGCTCCACCGTTTTATCAGAATTTTCATTTTGTCAGCATTTCAGACTTTGGCCATTCTAAAGGTGTGGACCATTGCTGTTTTTATATGCATTTCCCTGGAGACAAATTAAATATCACTTCTTATGCTTATTGGTGAGGTATCTGTGACAGTTTTTGACCCATCTTTAAATAGGATGGTCTGTGTTCTTACTGTTGTGTCTTCCTTATTTAATGTTTTATTTCATCACGAATGCTTCCCCACTCTATGATCAGTCATCCATAACCGGGAACCCCGAAGAGCAGTCACTGTGCCAGAGTGCTTACCAAGAAGACAGACTATGCAGTCCACTGATCTTGACATATCATTTATGCCAGTTGTTTATCTGTTGTTCCCCAGACCCATTTCTCCCCCCTTTTAGACTTTGTTCTAAGCTGATGGAACTGGTCTCCAGTGCATTCTATTTTTCAGGCATCCTTGGTAGCTGACTTCTTTTAAATTTTGGCAATAGGAGGCATTGGAAGAAAATAAGCAGGGGGGAAAAAAGGGAATGTTTCTGTTTCTACTACCAGCAGTACAGCTATTTCCTGGCGATGGCCATAATATTAGCTGGGCCGAGGTGATTTATTCCAAATTCAGAGAAGGGCCATTCCCTTTATAGCAGTTTCACCTTGATGGAGGTTGCAATTCTTTGTGGAATCCAGGACTGACTGGAATAGCTTTCCAACATCACAGAGCAGGTGCAGACTCATGGGCTTGCCGGCAGTACTTTTTGTCCCCAGCTCTGTCACTTCCATCTCTCTTTTGCTATTTCAGCCTTTCAAATTATTTGTGACCAATTCACTGTGTCTCCCCCCCCCAACCCCCAGATGAAATATATAGAGTAGCTTCTGTTTCAATAAGTAGACCTCAACAAATAAAAATTCAGCATTCCTTTGTCATTTTGTCACTATAGTCATGAAAATAATTTATATTTTACATAGTAAGTAACCCACCAGACTTCACCTTCTGTCTTCCAGCAATAACTCATTGATTATACTAGGGGGTGAAGTCCTACAGCAAGGGCTCGGCTGAATTTGATGCTTTCTACACCTCAATTTTTTTTCATCTGTTAAATGAGGTAAAGAATGTAATATATGCCCATCCAGTGTGGCTCAGTGGTTGACCATGGATCTATGAATCAGGAGGTCACAATTCGATTTTGAGTTAGGGCACATGCCAAGGTTGCAGGCTTGATTCACAGTAGTGGGCCTGCAGCAGGCAGCCCGTCGGTGGTTCTCTCTCATCACTGATATTGCTATCTCTGTCCCTCTTCCTTTCTCTCTGAAGTCAATAAAAATATATATTTTTTAAAAGAATGTAGCATTTTTTTTCTCTCTCTCTTTTTATGGTTAATCCTCATTCACAAATAATTTTTCATTGTTTTGTTTTTGTTTTTTTGTTTTGTTTTTTGTTTTGTGTTTTTAGAGAGAGAATGGAAGGGAGAAAGAGAGAAATATGGGTGTAAGAGAGACACATGGATTGGTTGCCTTCCACATGTGCCCTGACCAGGGCAGGAATGGATCCCAGGTACATACTCTTGACCAGGAATGGAACCTGGGACACTTCAGTTTAAGGACCAATGCTCTAACCACTGAGAGACAATGGCCAGGACAAGAATGTAACCTATTTCTCATAGGTCATAGAGTGTTCTTCACTTAATGACAATCATTATGACTATATATAATAAATATGATTCTAAAGTATTGTGAAATACATAGGAATTTATACACAAATTTGGTACAAACTTCTGTCTAAAGACCTCTTTCATTAAAAAGACTATCTACCTAACTGGCCAAACCAAATCTTAGATTTTCCATCTATTTGCACATGGCTAACTCCCATGTAACATTTAGATTCACATTTTATTAACATTGATATTTATTGAAATATAATTTTAACTTGTCTCCTTGATGCTGAAACCACCCTTCCAATATAGTCTTTATTCTGTATTAAAACCCTCAGTGATTCTTCACCATTTTCAAGATTTATTCATATAATGAACAAATATGTTTTTGGTTGCAACAATTATATACCAGGTATAATGTGTGAAGATGGTGAATCAGAAATAATTCTGCCCTCCCAGAACATATGGTCTGGTAAAGGAAACAGACATTAAAGAAAGAGAGAGAAAGAGAGAGCGAGAGTGAGAGGGAGTGAGAGAAAGAAAGAGAGAGGGGGGGGCCACCAATAATTTAGAAAATTATATCAACAATATGGAAATATATATTTTAAAAACTCTTTAGATTAACATGTAACACTTTCAGTAACTGGTTTTCTCTCTTACCAACCTGTAACTAACACCCAATGCAACAGCATTATTGTGTAGTATAATCCCACTGTTATTCAAAATCCCTCATCTATCTTTTTAAAAAAATATATTTTATTGATATTTTATAGAGAGGAAGGGAGAGAAATAGAGAGCTAGAAACGTCAATGAGAGAGAAACATCGACCAGCTGCCTCCTGCACACCCCCTACTGGGGATGTGCCCGCAGCCAATGTACATGCCCTTGACCGGAATCGAACCAGGGACCCCTCAGTCCGCAGACCGAAGCCCTACCACTGAGCCAAACCGGTTTTGGCCCCTCATCTATCTTTACACATTTGGGCCTTTGTGCATCCCGTTGCTTAGCTCTGGCACATGTTTACGTCATCATTATCTCCTTGTTAAACAGATATATAGACAAGTATATATTTTCTTAAGTTTCCATCTATTTGCACACGGCTAACACCCCCTAACGTTTAGGAAGTTTTATTGAAAAAATTTCTGTGAAACCCCCACTTTCCTTCCTGAGCAATGGCCCTGTCACATGCCGCCCCCCCCCATGTGTTCCCACACTCTGCCCACCTCCTCTCTCTGCTGTTATTAATCAGTGTTGGGAGCCTGCATATTGTCCCTCTCCCAGTGGCCAATGAGTACCTGTAAGAGCAAAGAGACACTACATTGCCTTTATATTTCACTAGAGGCCCAGTGCACAGAATTGTTCACCAGTGGGGTCCCTTGGCATAGCCTGTGGGGATCGGGCCGGAACCTGCAGTCCAATGCCACCTGCCGCTCCTGCCTGCTGTTCCTGCTCATCTCGGCCCTGCTGCGTTTGCAGCCACTGCTGCTCGGTTGGCTCCCTGCTGCTCTGCTCCATTGTGGTCTCTAGGCTGTGGCAGCCAGCCCTGAGCCCCGTGTCTGGCGCCTAACAGTCAGGAGAGTGGTCCTCCTGCTGTGGGAGTGCACTGACCACCAGCGGGCAGCTCCTGCATTGAGTGTCTGCCCCCTGGTGGTCAGTGCATGTCATAGAGATCAGTCAACTGGTCGTTCTGTCATTTGGTCGTTTGGTTGCTTAGGCTTTTATATAGGCTTATCAATAGATAGATTTGCCTGCAACCATTTTTAATATGACTGATACAACAATCCCTACTTTTCTAAATCTTAATTTAACTGGTCACAAAAAAAAATAAATTTTATTAAATATTAAAGGCCCGGTGCACAAAATTTTTGTACCCAGTGGGTGGTATCCCTCAGCCCAGCCTGCACCCTTTCCAATCTGGGACTCCTGTAGGGATATTAAACTTTCCCTTTAGACTGGTGGGATCAGGTTTAAATGGGCAGTCAGACATCCCTCTCACAATCCAGGACCGCTGGCTCCCAACTGCTTGCCTGTGTGCCTTCCTGATTGCCCCTAACTGCTTCTGCCTGCCAGCCTGATCACCCCCTAACCATTCCTATGCCAGCCTGATTGATGTCTAACTGCTCCCCTGCCAGCCTGTTTGCCCCCAACTTCCTTCCCCTGTCAGCCTGGCCACCCCTAATTGCCCTCCCCTACTGGGTTAATCACCTCCAACTGCCCTCCATTGCAGACCTAGTCCCTCAACTGCCTTTCTTTGCAGGCTTGGTGTCTCCCAACTGCCCTCCCCTGCTGGCCATCTGTGATAGTCATCTTGTGTCCACATGGGGGCAGCCATATTGTGTTGGAATGATGGTCAATATGCATATTACTCTTTTACTAGATAGGATAGAGGCCTGGTGCATGAGTGGGGGCCAGCTGGTTTGCCCTGAAGGGTGTCCAGGATCGGGGAGGTGGTTCCCTTAGGGTGTGGGGAGGCATAGGCGAGGGGCCTGTGTTGGTTTGCAGGCCAGCCATGGCCCCTGTTGACCGAAGCGGAGGCCCTGATATCTGGAATTAACCTTCTATAAACTTTGTAGCCTGGAGCCCAGCCAAGCCCCCTGCTCACTCAGCTGCCACCATTTCTGTTTGGTTTTATGTGGCTTGTATAAATGAAACTTTGTAGCCTGGAGTGAAGGCCTAGGCTGGCCATGGCAGATGGAAAGCTTTGCTTCCTCCATTAACGGGGCAACCTTAGCCTGCTCTCTCAAGCTCTGTGACTGCCGCCTTTTTTCTTGGGATTTATCTTTTATAATTGAAACTTTGTATCCTGGAGTGGAGGCCTAGGTGGTCCAGGGTGTGTGGAAAGCTTGGCTTCAATTGCTGGGGAAACCCAAACCTCTCAACTGCTCTCTGAGGCTACAGCTATCTTGGTTGGGTTTAATTTGCATACTTGCTCTGATGGGCTGGTAGGAGTGACTGGTGGTGTGGCTTGAGAAAAGTGATGGTTAATTTGCATATTACTCTTTTTTTTAGGTAGTATTATTCAAGGAAAATTGTATTGCATAATCATAATTGCACAAAATTTCACTTTTTGGTATTATGTAGGCCAATAGTATAGCTTGTTTAAAAGTAAAATAATAGAACATCAAAGTTTCATTTCCTTAATTGATAATATTTTTATTGTAATTCTAGGGCATATTATTTATAAATCATTTACAAAGTGGATCCCTGCATGTGAGCTTTTCTAAAACAATTTGAAACTGCCCTGATTGCACTGGGGTAGATGCTTGTAGCCCAATCCTTCTGTCTTTCCTGGATACCCGTGATTTTGTCTCTAAACTTATCTATTTTCAATCTAAAGACTGAATGGGATACAGCACAAAAATCACTAGTATACAGCACAGGCAGTGCAGCCTCTAAGTAGCAATTGTTTTTTTGTTTTTTTTTAAATCCCTGCTTCCTCTACTAACAAAAAAAATCATAATCTCAGAATGTTAGCATATAATGTAGTATTTTGCTATTTAACTTCCTAATTAAGCATAAATGCAACTGTCATAATTTAAATCAGCGCAATAATTTCCATCATTAAACTATTGGAACCACTGACATGCTCTGTGAACTGTGACAAGAGTAAGTGTTTGCTCTCCGTTGTTTCCAGGAGGCTCAGATCTAAGTGGAACTAGGTAAATTGAACAGTGTGTCAATATTCCTGGTTAACATGTGTGGCCCCTTCCCCTTCCATGCCCTGGTTCTAATTCTTAATTATTATTGTACTAACCCATTTGCATATATGATGCTTGATCTAACTTATTAAACATTCATTCTGTATATGTGTGTATATCTATATCTATCTATCTATCTATCTATCTATTTGCACAGCTTTATTTCCATTGAATAGATATAATATAAATATACTGCAAATTTATCAAGCATTTGGGTTGATAATGATCATCATTGTCTTCATAGCCTTACAACTCATCAAAACATTATCTCTACAACTCACTTTTTCTTTAAATCTGTCAGGTACAATCATAAACATATTTCTTTCTACAAAGTGATAAAATTATTAAATTTTGTTTTATCTGCTCAAGTGACAACTGTTTTGTGGCTAAATAATGTTTTGGAGTGTTTTATCTTAAATTAATTAAAATTATATATATATATATATATATATATATATATATATATATATATTCAGGCATATTTATAGATGCAAAGGAATATGTTTGCAACATAGTAGATAATAAAAAGTGATATAAGTGTTAATCATTTGATATCCCTATTGCCTTGATTTGAATGGGTGATTTTGATAGTCTATCCCTATTATGGCATCAGTACATTGTGCCAGAATGGCCTGTCCACTTATCTAGACAATACAGGTGTGAAGGCAGAGATGACATCTTATCTGCCATGGTATCTATAGTGCCTGGCCCATAATAGCCACTGCAAAAATATTACTGAGTGAACAGAGAAAAAGTAAAGCTTGCTGAAATAACTCTCATTCTCCCAAGGACTTACATAGTGCTTTCTTCCCAGCACCCCTACACCATTGAGCACATTTCACCTTGTTTGATAGCTGTTTCTGCGCGTGGCTAATGCACCTCTCTAGGTGCAATGGCAGGCACCTAGTTCTTACATCTTCCTATAAGCCTTATCATCGTGTTCTGGTACAGAGTAAGTACTCAGTAAGTACATTTTAAACAAAAAAAAAAGACCTTTTAAATGTGTAAGGGAATTGAACTGTCTTTAAGTTACACATTGGGTTAAAAACACACACACACAAACAATCATTGTATGCAACAGATTTGGCCACAAGTCACTTCACTGATCTATAAAAAGAGTCTTTCAATACCTACTATATATGCTAGATGATTCCACATGCTTAGAAAACAGTAACAATGAAGAGACAAGAGTCTCTGTTCTTAAGGAGCTTATAGTCAGAAGAACAAAAAAGTAATGTAAAAAGTGTGATGATAAACTTGGGAAAGAAAAGCTAAATCAGCGCAATAATTTCCATCATTAAACTATCGGAACCAACTGACATGCTCTGTGAACTGTGACAAGAGTAAGTGTTTGCTCTCCGTCGTTTCCAGGAGGCTCAGGTCTAAGTGGAACTAAATTGAGCAGTGTGTCAATATTCCTGGTTAAATGTGTGTGTGTCCCCCTCCCCTTCCATGCCCTGGTTCTAATTCTTGATTACTATTGTATTAACACATTTGCATATATGATGCTTGATCTTACTTATTAAAAATTCATTCTGTTTATGTGTGTGTATATATATCTGTATATATGCACAGCTTTATTTGTCAAAAAAATTGGGGGTGATTTTATAAGAAGTGATATGTTTGGGTCATGTACAGAATGTTTAGGAGTTCTAAAGGCAGAAAACTGGTGGAACACAATAAAAATACCCTTTTATCAACAATAACATGACCAGTTATCTATAAAATTAGCCATCATGAATCTAATTTTCTACATATATTAGAAAGAACATTTTCACTTTACACTATAATATTTCCTGATGTGTAAGGTGCTAAGTCAAAATTAAATCACATTCCTGAATTTCATAAAGAATTTGAGGAAATACACCATGGTTTATTTACTCTCATCTCTTTCCTCTTCACAAACCATTGGACTTTATGACATCTATTTTGAATGTGTTACCATACTTCCCATTTTTGATAACTTAGATTGGCAATGCATATTCATATTCTACTGTTCATGAAAAAATATACTAAGAACCCTATAAAATATTACCCAATGGTCCCTCTAAGAAGGTAGCCTAACTGTTACAAATGATCACAGTGATCTTCAACTGGAAAAACTGAGATTTAATATTCCAGCAATGCACTCCCTTTCTTTCTGATCATATGAGAAGACAACATAACTGTTTAGAACTTAAAAACCATAAAAGAGATTGAAAAGAAAGTTATTGATAAATGGATGAGGGGAAAATGGAGAAACTATTATAAGATCAGAAATTTGAAGATGCATTTAGATCAAATGCTGGAAAAATACTCATTTGTATGCACACACACACAGACTCTCCCACCACCAACACACATGTACACACACACACACACACACACACACACACACACACACACCATGGGGTGGAAACTTTATTTTGTTCCCTGGGCAACTTTCTCCAGCATTTTCCTTGCCAGGACTCGCTGCCAATTCAATTCCCTTCCTCATCTAAAAAATGTGCAAATCTGATTGATCCAAATCCAGGACATTCATATGGCTACATTTTCCTGAAGGCTGCAGATCACCATGCCTCACAGCCTGGAGCACAGACCTCATGTGCTCGACTTGCTTATTAGCTCCCGTGTGGCCACCCTTCCTGGGCATGCCTGGAGGCTTGCCCGATCGCTGCTAAGGTGACTTTTCCTTTCTGTACGGCCCCCTTTGGTGCCAGGCACAGTGCCCCTTTTTCAAACCAAGGCGGGCGATAGAAGTGAATAAGGCTCGGGGACCAGAACCCATAATGCCATGCAGCAGAATGTATCTGAAGGTCACTGCCGCAGGGTCCTGTGACATTTTCATTCATCTGCCTTGCTATTTTATGACCACTGCTTTGCAGTGTGGTATTTTGTTAATATTTATGACATTGTAGATAACACACGGCACATTTTGCTATTTTTAAGAATATTGTTAAACTATGCCGTATTAATGATTCACTAGTTTTTATTAAGGCACTGACATATCATACTTACTTATCAGTTGATATAAAATGTTAACTTCGATGACATCACAGAGGTGTTGCCACAGTTCATGGGAAACCGAAGCCATGGCCTCCTGGCATTTGCCTTACGCCTATCTTCAAGCTCTTGGTATTTTGTTTAAAATAATCTGAGAGAATCCTACCTTTCTTTTCAGTATTATCTTCACATATCAAGCATGCTTCATTAATTTCCAAAGGCTTCCAATGTAGGATAGGACAACTAGCTTTGGGAATGAGGCAGGTCTAGATTTAAACCCAGATTCTGTCACTTATCCGATAAGTGATATTGAAATGGGATGGTTTTCTGTGAGCCTCAGTTCCCTGATCTGTTAAGTGATCCTAACCCCCACCCTGGAGGGGTACCTCAAAGCCGCATAGGTAAAAAGCCAGCCATATGAAAAACATTCATTTACTGTGCATCCCCTTAGAACAGGATCCTACGTAAGAGGGTGTCAGGAAACTCTGGGCTGGCCATTTTTAGTGCCATCTTCACGGCTTTTGGAAATTGAAACAGACCACATCTTATCCGTTATGTGACCTAAGTACTCATGCACAAACAGTACAGTGGACTATTTTCAGGGAATCGTTAACTCTTCCAGACGCAGAGGCCTTATGGAGAACTACAGTGAAATGAGGGTTTTTAAAGCTGTGAAACCATGAAATGACCATGAGGCAAATATGTCTAAGTCACTGAACTACTCCAGGTCCGCAAGGGCTCACAATTTATGGGCTGTTCTCTAATCACAGTATTTCAGGAGGAAAAGGAGAGACGTTTAAAATACAAAGTGCCGCATAGTAAAGTAAGCCACCGATGGTCCATTTTTTATATTTTTGGACAAATCGTCTCAATACCACACTGTGAAGAAAGTAATTTAACCAACTCTTTAAAGTTGCTCCTGTGAGGTACATTGGAAGAAAGCACAATGTTCTCAAGAGACAGAACTATGACTTCAAAAGCTAATCACCAGCCAAAGCATCAGGTATCCAAACTATAAAGATGTCAGCAGTTGAATAGAGAAGGAAAAGCTATTCTTAAAAAACAATAGTGGTGGTTCATTCCTGCGACATATCTGTAACTCAAAGGTAAGAAATAAATCTCAAGATTTATTTCCATAAAACATTTGTTATGTTTATCTCTCTCTCTCTATATATATTTTTTTCTTTAAGAAGTGACTATTTTATATATATATATATATATATATATATATATATATATATATATTGATTTCTGAGAGAGTTGAAACATCAATGATGAGAGAGAATCATTGATTGGCTGCCTCTTACACACTCCCTACTGGGATCTGGGGATCGAGCCCATGACCTGGGCATGTGCCCTTGACTGGATTCGAACCTGAGACCCTTCAGTCTACAGGCCAATGTGCAATCCACTAAACCAAACCAGCTAGGGCTAACTCTACTAGTATATTAAGAATCAAACATATTCATTGTATACAGACAGGAAGAAGGTGGACACTTTCACTGATAAAACTCTCATTTCTGCCCTACCCGATTTGGCTCAGTAGATAGAGCTTTGGCCTGTAGACTGAAGAGTCCCAGGTTTGATTCAGGTCAAAGGCACATGCCCAGGTTGCCATCTTGAACCCCAGTAGGGGGCTGCAGGAGGTAGCCAATCAATGGTTCTCTCTCATCATTGATATTTCTGTCTCTCTCCCTCACCCTTCCCTGAAATCAATAAAAATATATATTTTTAAAAAACTGTCATTTCTGGGTGCAAATTGCTACCTCCCTAGAACCAACATGAGCTATTGTACATCCTCAAATCTCACCTCCTCTCTTTTGCATGCTAGGCTAGTTGCTGATGCCTTTGTTTTAAATAAATTACATTAAAAATGGCAAAACTGCGCCAAAACCGGTTTGGCTCAGTGGTAGAGCATCGGTCTGTGGACTGTAGGGTCCCAGGTTCGATTCCGGTCAAGGGCATGTACATTGGTTGCGGGCACGTCCCCGGTAGGGGGTGTGCAAGAGGCAGCTGGTTGGTGTTTCTCATCGACGTTTCTGGCTCTCTCTCTCTCCCTTCCTCTCTGTAAAATATCAATAAAATATATATTTTAAAAAATAAATAAAATAAAAAATAAAAAGGGCAAAACTGGTTTATTCCAGATGAGGGAAAGTTCATAACTACTGTTGTATTTTGGATGCTAAAGTAATCATTGAGTTGTCAACTAGAACATGACAGAATCTTTGCAACCTCCAACAGAATTAGCAGATATCTTGTGAGTATTGAAGTAGCTCCTAATACATCTCATTTAAAAGTAAAAACCTAATAAAATAACAAATAGGAAAATAAGAATCTAAACCCTGGAAATGAAAATAAACATGTTAATTTTACTGAAAGGGGGATCTTTTCTTATGTCTGCATATTTCAATGGTTTTTACTCCAACATTGAAACACACACAGATCTTGAATGTAATTTAATGCCAATAACACATTCATCTCCAAATGCAAAATTCTTTAACTGGAAATATTTAATTACAAATTTACTTCCGTATACACATCTACTAATTTCCTACAAATGGGTTTAGATATACACACACTGCTCATAATTCAAATCATTTTTGTTGGCAATAAGAAATGTTATTTCTATCTCAAATAGTTCTTGAAGACAAATAAAACGCAGCACCCAACTTCATACACAAATAATTACATGAATAAATAAGGAAATGAGGAAATTCAACGATTAGGAAAAGAAGGAAGGCACCTGAGAATGGAAATTGTGTCCGGTGAAACCAAGGGAAGGGTAAAGAGTCTGAGTAAAGATAACCCGATGACAGCGAAGCAGGATGGAGCTGGCCAGGCACAGCGCAGTGCATTGGTTTGCCACGGATGGATCTAGAATGTGTGAGCCAATAACTTGAAGTGTATAAATCAGAATGCAGAAAAAAAAACCTTTAGGCAATGGAGCACAAAGGCTGGAGGAAGTATCCTATTTAAAATATCTATAACAAAATACAAGGGTTTTATAAAATGTATTTGAAGTTGGTGGGAATGCAGAACCTAGAACATCCTAGTAAGAAAAACATAGGTAGGCAGGTAAGTAGATAAGTAGATGGATGTATGTGTGTGTGTGCGTGCGTGTGCATGTGCATGTGCATAGACATGTGCCTGTGTGTGTAATTTTATTTTCCTACACCTTGTTTATTTTCTCTAAATTATAATTAAATTAATTTAGGACTTTCATGGCCCATCTCTGCCCCCATCCTATGTTCTAAAATAATAATTTCATGCTTTTCATTACATTTAAACCCAGATCTTCATGAACTACAAAATGCTTGTTCATTCTCAATAAATGAAGCAGCACCATATATTAATATACTGAGTCAGTAGTTCAAGGTAGAATCCCAAGTCTATGATGATGATTCACAGTGTAGAATCACAAATCACTTTTGATTTAATTTTATCAATAAAATGAGGATGCAACTAGGAAGATAAATTCTGTCATTTCCAATATTTGGTGCATATATATATATATATATATATATAGTTTATGATTCCAATAAATTTGTGAGTTAAATTTCATTAAGCACATTGAAAAGCTTAAGCCAGGCAATACAGAAAGTTTTCATAGCAAAATTGAGAAAATTAACCATTGTATGAGCTGTATAAAAATGTATGCTTTCTGTATTAATTTATATCAAATTCCTATTCATTTAGATAAACTACAGTGGTTGAAATATATCTCTTAAATTCTTCCTACACCTTTAAATTATTCATTGCCTAAATAAACTTTTTCTTACTTTACTGTCTACAAGGAATTGAAAATGAGACTATAGAAATTATTGAGAATAAATTTTACAGTAAGCAAGTTTAGAAAAGTGTAGAATTGGCTATAAAATCATCAAAAAGAAACAAAAGCTATTTTTAAATATGTAAAAATATTGTTAATATTATGATGATATTAGGTAGCATGCCCAATATCCTTTAGATTACTGAAATCACTGGTTATCTTCACTTAGAAAAATAAATTAGCATTATTTCCTACTATTTGATATTGTAGACATCAAAAATAATACCTAAATGCTTTCAAATATTAATAATAATCTTTATTAAAAATGTAAAGCTGATCTATAATTATTTTCAAATCCTAATTATAAATATATTCTTGAAGACTATAAAAGATGGAAAAATATTAATATTTACGATTAAATAACATAAAAATGTCAAAAGGAGGACTAAAAAGCTTTTTCTGGAAATCAAATGTGGAAAATAAAATAATGTTCTCCACCTAGTCACTGCATATTATGATGGGAATAAATGCATTTCTTATTCATGATGTAAAGTAGAAAATAAGTCATAAAACACTAGTGTCTCTGTTTATGATCTAGAAATTGCCAGCACACATTCATTCCCCTGGTAATTAAGCAAAGAACATAGTCATTTAAATCACTCAAATCAAGCATGACTTTACTATAGGTGCAGGATGAGTACAAGGCATGAGCGTCCACCCAGGTCTGTTCTAGCTGTCTGCCAACAAAAGACAGGGGCCGCTATGGTGACTACAAACCACCAAAAGCGAACTCTGTTACTTCTTCACAAGCCATCAGCAGCAGATTGATGAATTTTCCTTTTTAACCTCACTCTCTCCCTCTGTCTGTCTCCCCTCATCCTTTTTCTGTTCCCAGGTCACCCCCCACCTACACAAACACACACACACACACACACACACACACACACACACACAACTCTTTCTCTCCTGAGGGGGTCATATGCCATTGCTACATTGCTCAGGAGATGAACCCATTTTCTTTCTGTTAAGATGAATAATCTTCTCATTGATTTTGACTAGGGATTTTTTTTTTTAAGTAGAGCAGACTTCTGACCTTTCAAATGATCCAATTAGGATGGTTATTTTCACATTATTAAGTAATCAGGGAACAAATGCAATAGGAAAGACTGGTTCACAGGCAGGCCTGTCGGCTTCTAAAAAAATATTTTGCACTGACAGCTAACCCAGATTCCATTTCTTCCTTTGCCTATAAACCACATGGGAAGCTAAAATGCATTTTAATATTGCATTTTGCCTAAAGGCTATCAGTAAAATTTAATTTTCCTACTGCATTGATTTTTCCATTATAAGTTGTAACAGTCTAATGATATCGCAAGAATTTTCAGTATTGAGGAAAGGATGTGAATGATTTGCCAATGATAACTGCTTAGAAACATACTGTAATTATGAAACAAATATACTATGTCTCTTTTTTTATGAGTGGTTGTTTAAAAATGTTACATTCCATACTCTTAATGCTTAGATAACAGCTTTTATTTCATACTTTACAAAGTTTAATATGTGCCCCTCCCCTTGAAATAGATATTTCAAAGGTAAAGAAATCTATTATAGGCAGGAAATTCACTATCTAGATATGGGGCTGTTATTGTAAAAATTAATGTATCACACTGAAGCAAGTGACTGAATGACATTCGTGTGCAGGGCTACTGTCACTTGGTCTTGATTGCATTTAGTAAAGGTTGACATCTTACCCTAACTACTTTAGATACATCAAGGTGTTATATATATATATATATATATATATATATATATAGTTTGGACAAAGCACGCATCAAAGATATTAAGGATCTTATATAGCCTATTTCCCTACAAAACAAACAAAAAAAAAAAACAAAAAAAAAAACATCAACCACCAAGAAAAAAACACATACCACACACACTTAAAGAAAACTTGACTCTTCTATTCCTACTAAATGTTTGTCTCACTGCTGAAGCCTCAGCCAAAACTAAAATAACCATGTTGAGAAAACATAAAAAAATAGAACCAGTGTCACAGTAAAATCAACAGAGGATTCAAAGTGCCATATGCTCAATAGCTTCAAGGGAATATTTTAATTATTATTTCACATTGTCATCAACACCACAGGTGGCTATAAATATAAAATAGATATTTGTGAACTAAAAAATTAAGCAAGTTAAATAGATCATTGTTAACAAGGGTAGATGCCACCAAATGGAAAACGTCTCAATTACTATCACTCACCCTTATCGTTGGTATGTTCTTCCCGGGGATGTCTCTGATACTTATTTTCATGCAATTTGGTTTCCACTTTTTTTTAACATTTAAATGGCTTGAAATAGAAATGGAGAACATCTGTTTCGAAGAAATAAATTGTTCTTTAAAATGTCATCAAAATAATTTAGGAAGTCGATCCTTTTCCTATTTTAAAAACCTCTTAAATTTTCATATTTTAAACCACTGTGCATATTGGGGCAACTTTTTAAAAAATAAAGCAAATCACATGTTTATTCTTTGATAAGGATATCTATTTCTTAGTAACTTTATTAATAGACACTCCCATATCAAATGAGCCTTCCAAATGTTTAGTTTAGTTGTGCAAACTAATGTATCGTGTGTTTAGAGCCAGGCAAAATTTATAATTACAAACTAATTATGATCCCTTAATTATGATCTGTCATTCCTGCTGAGCTATTGATCATCATAGTAAATGATGAATAAAATTACAGATTGAAAGAAAGTTTCTAAACCGGTGGTGTTAATCATCAGTTTGGCTTTTAAAACCTCCAAGTGATCTTAACTTGGTCATGTCATATATGAAAATTGTATTCATCTCTTCATTTAACATTTTTTATTTATAACTTCTATAAACAAGGATCATGTATAATTTGGAATAGAAAACATTTAAGATTAATTTTTCATTTGTAATGTTTGCAATTAAGAACAAAACATTCATTTTTTTCTAAATATGTTAAAACATATGCCAACTAAGGAACAATTATTTTAACCAGCCATGCACACTCTGTAATTTCCCCCATATATGCTTAGATTTACATTAGTCCCTCAGAATGATTTTCATTATAAAAAAAAACAAACTAACAACCAAAAAAACAACAACACACACCTAATTCAACTAATTTATGAAAGAAACTGAGTGAAGAATTTAGGATTATGTCTGGTTGTGTACTGGTAATTACTTAACAAGTGGCTCTCTATCCCACATTTATGGCATTTGCCAATTTCCATGGTGTAAATATTCCCATCATTCAGGCTTATGAATATGGTGCCATTGAATGAAGAGTTGAAAAGATATGTGCACATAAAATCAGGTTCCATCACATTATTTGTTTGTCACAAATTTCAAGAGCCAGGAAGTACAAAAGCAGTCCTCAAGGGACTGAGAACAGGAACCAGACTGCCATGAATACCTGGGGCGATTCTTTGTGTTTCTGAATGGCCAAAAGTGGTCCTTTCTCTACTCATCTTTCCTAAAAATAAGCTTCACCTATTTTTTTCTGGAGGGTGGGAAACAAATTTCACCCCAAAGGCATTCTCATCCTGGTTTTATTCACATTTCTATTGAAGTAATAGGAGACATGGACAAGTATTCTTAACCTTGAGTCTACTTATACATATTTCTTAGGAGTACAATTTGAGTACAATTTATTTGCTCAGCTTGACTGAGATAACCATCCTTAATTTTGATGGTGATGATTTCAATGGTGTGTGTGTGTGTGTGTGTGTGTGTGTGTGTGTGTGTGTGATTGCATGCTTAACACTTAAACTATGGTAGGACATAAAAATAAGAGAAATAGAGGTATACATCAGTGGGGATAGAATAGTTTTTAAGGGAGGAAATGGGCCTGGTTTAGGTGGGTACCTATCCACCACCCATCTTAAAATATCTACTGCAATCATGAGTGAGCAGAACAATGCCTTCCCCATTTCAAAAGATGTCTATGTCCTAACTGTTGGAATTTTTGAATATTTTACCTTACATAGCAAAAGACTGCAGGAATAACGAAGATTAAAAATATTAAGATGGGGAGGTTTCCATGAATTAATTCATGGGAACAATGTAATCAAATGGGCCCTTGAAAGTGAAAGAGCTAGGCGGGAGAATCCAAGTCAGGAAAAGATGATGATTGAAGCAGAATCCACATTTAACTGCGGACTTTCCAGATGGAAGTGGGTTCCAATCCTCGGAAGGCAGATAGCCTCTGGAAGGTGGAAAAGCCATGGACACTGATTACTCTTGGAGCCTTAAGAAGTGTGGCCCTGCTGACATCTTGATTTTCACTCAGAGAGCCCCAGTTTGCACTTATGACCTCCCCAAGTTTAAAGATAATCATGAAATCTGTAATGATTTGTCACAGCAGCAATAGGAAACTAATGCATCGATCAAAAATGATTTGCAAGACTAGATGATGAAGCGCTCATCTATATATTGGAAATCAACACTGTTACTGATTAAAACAAGTGAATGTACACATATAAGATATCAATACCATCACTAAAATAGCTTTAGAGGTCCTTATAATAACAGAAATGCAAAAGACTCTTCAAAAATTATAATTTATGTTTACACTACAGGACCAAGAGGGAGCTAAACTAAATATCCTAAATAACGGGCCCAAGGTATAGCAAGGAATATTTCTTGAACATCACCTGAAATGTCTAACCTACAGACCATTATGTACCCAGATGACAATAATTTTGGCTTAGGAACATATTGTAATATATATTATTTTATCATGGAAAGAAAACCAGTACAAATTCATACTTACAAAATTTTATATTAGGTCCTCACAGTTATAACTGCTTTTGAGGGTATTTATTTTATTTTAGGGATTTCACTTCCTTAAACCAAAATGTAGAAGAAGCCCAATAGGAATTGTTGATTACCAAGTCCTTATTCAGCTGCTACATGAGTTGTTTGTAATTCCATAAAGAAATTAGACTGATTAATACTTGGAATTCAAAACATCATTTCTTTCTCTCTGGAAGCAAATAACTAAGATTTGCTTAATTGAGATTACTGTATGCCCAAATGTATGTTATGAATCAGTAACAGCCTTCAACATTGTCATTTCCACTCATACTGGTTTTCTATTCAATTTTGAAATCAATAGAAATCAGAATCAGAAGTTTAACTCTTTGTTTTTCTAGCTTAATTACATAATAAGGAGTAGTATATTTTATTTTGTCTTATATTAAACTTAGAAGACTATAAACTAACTCCTTTTTTCTTATAGTGCCAATAATACATTCTAGCAAAATATCTAGTTCTTATGAGGTTAAATAACCTTTTAATGAGATAACATTGGTGTCACTATAACTTTCTAGCACATTAGTGAGAATGGAAAAATAATGTTATATGATTATGTCATTTTTGAAATAAAACATTACATTGTGCTGCCCTAACTGGTTTGACTCAGTAAATAGAGCATCTGCCTGCAGACTGCAGGGTCCGGGGTTTGATTCCACATGCCCAGGGTTGGAGGCTCAATCCCCAGTAGGGGGTGTGAGGAGGCAGCCAATCAATGATTCCCTCTCATCACTGATGGTTCTATCTCTCTCTCCCTCTCCCTTCTTCTCTGAAATCAATTTTAAAAAGTACATTAAAAAACCAAATACATTACATTTTGTCTTAATAATGTGTTTTTATTTCAAGCAATAGCATATTAAACTGTATTGATATATACATGTTTTAAAATAAAATACAAGTCTCTGTGTCTATATGCTATGAAAATAAATTGGCTTAAAGCATTTTCTGATACTCTTAATTTTTCTAGCTCCCTTTACTTTTTTCTTCTATTTTTAAGACACAAAATTTTGCTAATACATATCACTTCAATTATTTTATGAATAGATATGGGTTTGAACAGAAATGCCATCAGAACTGTTGTATCCTACAGTGATACAGCAGTATCAGCATTAATAGTATCTATGAGTAGTATTGCAAACCGCCATACTAGTATACTAAAATGTTATGAATCATAATACATGGAATTTATGAATTATAGGACCTAACCCACAGAGGAAGAAACTAGGTCTCAGGGAGATAAAATGATTTGCACTGTATCACATGGGTAGTGTATCTGTACACATTCCCAGGAGTATGTGATCCTTAAATCATTTTTATTTCCACAATATCATTTTATCTGCTAAAGTATCCTTACACATGCACAGATCTTAATATACCACAGACATGCATGTCTGATGAGAACCAAATAATTCACTGATTAGTCTCAAATATAGAAAATGTTTGTGAGAGACACACTGCTGTTTTAGTTGGTTTGAGCTGCTATAATGGAATGCCACATATTGGATGGCTTACGCAGCAAACATTTGTGGCTCCTGCCACCACTACTGTGCTCGCCAGCCATGAGCCTGGCTTCTGAGCAGTGCTCCCCCTGTAGGAGCACACTGACCACCAGGGGGCAGCTCCTGCATTGAGCACCTTCCTCGTGGTGGTCAGTGCATGTCATAGTGGCCAATTGTTCTGCCATCAGGCCAAAAATGGCTCTCTGACATCTCTCGAGGGGTCCCAGATTATAAGAGGGTGCAGGCCAGGCAAGGATCCCACCTGTGTACAATTGGGCTAGGGAGGGACTTGAAAGGTTGGCCAGGTGGGAGGGCACCATGTCTGGCCTGTCTTGCTCAGTCCCAATTGGCCGGGCCCCAGCAGCAAGCTAACCTACTGGTCAGAGAAACTGCCCCCTGGTGGTCAGTGCACATCATAGCGAGCAGTTGAGCAACCTTAGCATATCATTAGCCTATTATGCTTTGATTGGTTGAACAGCTGACTGGACAATTAGACACTTAGTATATTAGGCTTTTATTGTATAGGATTATAGCAGGGGCAGCTAAAGAAGCTCAAAAAGTTATGGAGGTAATAAAAGAGTAACCAAGCAAAGGCATTCATAATGTCAGCCAATTTGGGACTATGATGCTATCCTCAGTGATAGTAACCAAGAATCAAATTAATGCCAGTTCAGCAGGGCCTGTGTATTTTGTGTGCAATTACCCACCACATGCTGGAGTGAGACAACTCACTTGCTGTGCTAATTGGGTAAATCGTCCTTTTTATTTCACTATGCCTCAGTGTAGTCACAGCAGCTTAGGTCATTTCTGAGGTACAGTATAGTATTAAACACAAGTGAAGTGATTTAAAAAAAAAAACTGAATATATTTAAGTTCCCCATAGATAGATACTTTCAAATATATATTCTTATATCATTATTGTTGTTTCTCACAAGATAATCACCAACATGCTACACTGCTAAGAAAGTGAAATCTAACATTACCACAAATTAAAAAAAAAAAAATCCAGAACACTGAAGGATTCCTGAATTTTGAAGTTGGGAATGTTTAGGATAGTATGGTAGCCTTTAGGCAGACATAAAATTTCTAGAGGTTTGATCAAGTGCTGTTTGGAAGTCTTGCCCTTTATTCCTCACCGAAAGTACACCATGTCCTGGGGGACCAAATCATATTAAAGACATACACAGCACAACATGCTCCTGGGTTAATGTGAACCTGAGCAAAACTATTGGTCAACAGTAAGAAGCAAGAGCCATTACCCATTTTCCATCAATGAAGGTCAATTTCTACACCTGAAACCTTAATTTATCATACTGCTTGCTCTCCTCTTAATTTTGTCACTCTCTTTTAGCAAAGCCTACGCCAGTGGTCGGCAAGCTGTGGCTCGCAAGCCACATGAGGCTCGTAAGCCACATGAGGCTCGTGAGCCGCATTTTGCTGCTCTGTTGACTAATGAGTTTGCCAACCGCTGGGTCAGGGGCTTAATACAAGGAATAACAACAGCCTGTAATTATTGGAATCAAGAGTCTAGGCCAGTGGTCCGCAAACTCATTAGTCAACAGAGCGGTAAACCGCAGCTCGCAAGCCACAGTTTGCCAATCACTGGCCTATGCTGTTGGTATTCTGAACCACTCTAAAATATAAGATTTACACAAAATGTGAAATTCATGTTGTACTCATATCTATTTAGAATTAATGCTACAATTCTCAAATTCTCTCACACACACACACACACACACACACACACTCACTCACTCACTAGTGGGCCAATACATGAAATTTGTGCGGGGGTTAGTGAGTCTTCCTCAGCCCAGCCTGCATCCTCTCCAATCTGGGACCCCTCAAAGGATGTCCTACTGCTGGTTTACAGGGATTGTGCCTGAACCGGCAGTCAGACAGCCCTCTCACAATCTGGGACTACTGGCTCCAGCCACTCACCTACCTGCCTGCCTTGCCTGATTGCCCCTAACCACTTTGCCTGCCAGCCTGCTCACTCCCAACTTCCCCCCACCCCTGCTGGCCTGCTCACTCTAAACTGCCTCCCTGCTGTCCTTATCACCTCTAACTGACCCCCACTGAAGGCCTGCTCACCCCCAACTGGTCCCCCCACTGGTCTGCTTACCCCCAGCAGCCCCTGCCATCCCTTCCTGGCCTCTCACTGCCCTCCCCCCATGACCCAAGATCCCAGCCCCTCCTTTTTACCTTTTCTTTCTTGCTTTTCTTGCTTTTCTTTCCTTCCTTCCTTCCTTCCTTCCTTCCTTCCTTCCTTCCTTCCTTCCTTTCTTTTCTCTCTCTCTCTCTCTCTCTCTCTCTCTCTCTCTCTCTCTCTCTCTCTCTCTCTCTCTTTCTTTTCTTCTTAACACCTCCTTGAGTGGAGTGCCAGGCTGGCTGGAAGCAAGTATCTAGGATTTATTTGTCTTGTATAATTGAAACTTTGTAGCCTGGAGTGACTAGGGTGTGTGGAAAGTTTGGCTTCCTCCATCACCAGTGACAACCCAAGCCTCCTGTTTGCCCCAGCTCCTTGGCTGCTCCCATTTTTGTTGGGATTTATTTATCTTCTATAATTAAAACTTTGTAGCCTTGAGCAGAAGCCAGGTCTGGCCTGGGCAGGTACGAAACCTGGCTTCCTCCATTGCTGGGGCAACCCAAACCTGCTTTCTCCAGCTCTGTGGCCAGCTACCATCTTTGTTAATTTGCATACTCGCTCCTGATTGGATGGTGGGCATGGCTTGGCATAGTGGAGTGATAGTTAATTTGCATGCTTCTCTTTTATTAGTGTAGATAAAAGCCTAAGTGACCCTTGGCAACTGGTCAATCAAACAACCAGCCAACCAGTTGCTATGATGCTCACTGACCACCAGGGTGAAGATGCTCAAAGCAGGAGATGCTCCCTGGTGGTCAGTATATTCCCATTGGGGGAAGCGCCCCTCAGCCAGAAGCCAGACTCACAGCTGGCAAGCTCAGCTGTGGCAGCGTGAGCCTCTCCCACCTTCATGGCAGCATTTCCGCTACCAAGCAGTGGCAGGAATGACAGGTGCAGCAGGACTGAAATGAGCAGAAATCACGTGGTGCCTGGCTCAGGCTCCTCCCCGGCCATCTGCTACTTCCACACTGCCACATCCTCTGGGGATGCCTGACTGCAGAGTTTTGCCCTGATCCCCTAGTCAAAATTGGCAGTCTGACATTCCCCAAGGGGTCCCAGATTGTTAGAGGGAGTAGGCCAGGCTGAGGGACCCCACTGGTGTCATGCTCTGGGCTTCTACTTAAAATATATATTTCATTAGTGTATTTTTCTACTACACCCATATTATGTAGATACATTAATTGTCCTTTCATTTTCATCTAGAAAAAGCACAGACTCAGAATTTGAAGAGATCTAGAAGTCTCCTACACCACATCTCTGGCATTACTACCCATCTATTCTTGATTATTTCAATTTTAAAGCAGATGTAATATGTATACATCAATTTACTTTAAATTTACTGAATTCTACCTATGCTCTGATGAACTGTATAAACAAGGCAGGCACAGAATTTCTGACCAAAATACGTATATTCTGGAAGAATTATTAATATTAAACAAAAGAAAAAGTACACAAATGATTGTAACTGGAATAAAAATTGTAAAGAAATAATTCAAAGCCACTTTGAAAGTCAAGAATGGGGTAACCTGACCTGGTTTGCAGTGAAATAAATGGTTTACTTAATAAGAACTAATGGTTTAGCTAATATGTAAGTTAATAGAGGTGTAAAAGGGTGGATGGAGGCAAAGGTGAGACATGTTTTTGACGGAAATAAGAGCATGAAGTAATAATATTGGGTTAATCTATGATTAAGCCTAGCCAGGCAAGTATGGCTTATGGATAATAAAATTTGTAAGTGGATGATATATAAAACGTGATGAAAATGATGGCATGTAGGATTTTACTAAGAAAGAGATAAAAAACAAAACAAAACAAACACACACACACACACACAAAAAAAAAAAAAAAAAAAAAAAAAAAAAAAACTGGGCCATGAAATCAGAGAAGTAAAGAGAGAAAGATGACCAGTCCCCCCAGTGAGGGACTGGTAGGCTGGTGGCACCATGCACTTGGCAGTTATAAAAATTTACAAGTATAATCAATATGCTAATGACTTCAACTAAGTTACTGATGAGATTTTGGAGTGATTTCTGTATTACAACACTGACCCAAGCTCATCAAGCAAAATTGAATGTTTATATATCCTGACATTCTGCTTAGTTTTTGGTAGATCTTTCATAAAAGCACAAGTCTCAGTATACAATAAATAAAATCATAAGCTTAAGCTAAGAACTCTAGCTCATCATTCACTGAGACCTCATTCCTCAAACCCATAGCCCAGCATGGATTTAACTGGTTCCCAAATGAAAATAAATGTTTATAAAAATACTTTTACATGTTGTAAATGCTAAATTATTATGATTCTTTCTTAACACACTGTGGGGAGTAAGCTATTTTCATCCCAACAAGTGACATACATCAATAGAGATAATCCACTGAGGAAAGGACCAGATCCAATTTCATCTGTTCAAAGACTTAATATAGAGTTGGCTGCAGAAGAGTTTTGTCCAATGGATGAATATATGAGTGAACAATAAGAAATAACTGGCTCGAGTTGTTTAACATGGGAAATCTCTTAGACTATTTCTGAACTAGACATTTGACCCCATTGCCAAATGAACATTATTTTCTTTGCTAGACCTTTGATAGCATCACCCAAACTATGCTTAGGCCAAAAATAGCATGATACATTACTTAACAAATTTGAACTTTCATACAATAAATAAATAATGATGATCTAAAATAGTAAGCTAATTTTATCTTCTTTTGAATCATGTTTTAAAATTTTAACAACCTAAAATAAACTGTGAAATAGGTTATAATAATTATTAATATTTAGTTCTTTCTCCCATTCATCACTATTTGTGCATTTTCCATTTATCAAAGCCATCTTTAGACAGTAGCTCATATTCTGTACATTGTACACAGCCTTCCGCTCTCATCCAATCTTTATGATTAGAAGATAACTTGCTTTATTAAATAAATTCATCTTTAGATGTCAAAAAGGAACATATTATGCAATTCAAAATGAAAATATTTACATTTCCCAAAAACATTTTAGAAAAGGAATACTTCAAGCCCCATAAGAATTTCAGGCCTGAATGCTTGATGGAGAAATATCATAATAATCAAATCACACCATGTCATCAACTGCAACAACAGGTATAGTGAATATAAGAGCCAGTTTTATATCTTTTTCCTTTAAGGAAGCAAAGGAAAAAAATTAAAGTCTCTAAGTACTATGAATATAAACAAATGAACTTAGATAAGCAGATAAAGTACACATACACACACATGCACGCATGCACACACATACAAGAGTGCAGGGAAGGGAGCCCTTGTCAAAATATTGGAGACTTTTCAGGATAACAGTGATTTTTCCATTTTTGATATTTCTAACACCATAGATAAAATAACATCTCACAAACTTAAAAAAAAATGCATGAAGTCTTATGTAAATGAATTCTATTCAGAGATGTACCCAGGTTAGCAAGGGTAACCTGAAACTTAATGTACATAAATGGAAAGGAATACAGTGTGAGCACAAAACTAAAAATATAAATATTTTATGAGAAGGGTCATACCTAAAATGAGATATTTATGTGAAGCTATTCAGGTGAGGTGAGTTTTATAAAACACAAGCCAATAAAAATAAATTATGAGATTTAAGTAATCAAAATTTTGTCTGAGATTCCTGTTTTTAGTTATCAAACAAATAAATCTATCTCCACAATTTTCAATGAGAGACATAGTAGATTCAATAAAGATACCTATTATTTTTTTCTAGGATTAAATGGCATGAACTAAAACATGTGAACCTTGCATCCTTATAGCCTTCACAGAGATGGTGAGAGAAATTTTACAAGAAATAATGATAAATATAGACTGGTATTATGCCAACCTCAAATTGCTATATTCAGCTCAATAAAAAGTGACAAGAAAAGGAACAGTTATGAGAATGAAAATATTCCAAGAAGATGTAAAAAAAAAAAAGCACTATTTTGAGGCATAAAAATTACATGACAATTCTACGTAAATCTTCTGCAGTTAGTCATGAGGGAACGAAGCCACAATGATTCTAAGAATCTAAAAAGAATGAACTACATTCCTCTGTGTGTTTCATCAGGTTTGCTTGTGGGCATAAAATTTCCTTGAAAACCAAAATGTAGCAATGCCTGAATTGAACAGAATGCTATTTCCTCTTACTTGATTCTTAGAAAAGAGCAAGATACCTTCAATTGTCAAATGAATTTTCAAAAATGTATGAGTGTGTGTACAACACACACACACACACAATTTATAACTGAAGCTTTCTGTTGTCAAGATAAACTTTCAGATCGTTAACCAATCTCAGTCTAGAAAGACATGTCTTTGTTTTAAAACCCTATAAAGTGTGAAAGCAATGCTTATTCACTCATCCTTTGCATTTTACATGAAACCATCTTGGCTATTTTTCTCCATACAATCTAAGAGTAGACATTAAAAGACCGGTTCTTTCACCATCACGAACATAGAAATGTAACATCTAATAAATAAAACCAGCGTTAAAATGTCAAGGTGATATTTAGCGCTAATAACAAATCACCGGCGGTGTTTTTAAACTGGTGAGGTGAAGCGGTGGAAGTGGAAGCATTAGGGGTCACGCTGTCAGATAGTTCACAGACAAGTCAGAGCGGCCACGGGCCCACTTTCACGGGAATGAGGAGGCAGAGAGCAGATCTGGCATCGCAGCCCTGCCTCCCTCCTGAGTGGGAAACACTTAACATATTCTCTACCAAATTATAGTCTGGAGAAAGCTGTCTTCACTCACCAGTATTTATACAACATGTGTTCATTCTAGTGCTGTGGACTAATAAAGGCTCAATGAACATTATTTATCAACTTGAATTAATGAGTGTCTACGGCACATGGAGCCTTTTCAAGTTAACCCAAACAGCATCTTCTCCCTAACGATGGAAATGTATTAGCATCACCACCATATGGTCATTGTCATTACTAGGCGTTGGAAAGAGAAGTTTCATTAGAAGAGGAGGAGAAGAGGTAGTAATAACATGTGAGGAAGGCTTACAGGGTAACAGACATCTTTTAAGTGGTCCTGATCCATATTATGGCATTTATCCCTCACAACAACCCTTCCGCCCATTCTTTAAGAAAAAAAATAAACTGGCACTTGGAGAAACTAAATGGCCAGGAGCACAGAGCTTGTCACCAGAGGATAACAGGCTCGCTTACACCTCTGCACTTAAGGACTGTGTTCACACATACTATGTTCTCAGCACTGAACAAGGGACTAGAGATGCCAAACTGGAGATCTGGTCGGTCTCTGCCTTTCACATTTGTCACACGGTCTAGTGTGGGAACTATGGAGCTCACACGTAGAGACAAATCCCCTACAAACACAGATGAAGGGAAGAAAAAGCAAAAGACAGAGAGCTCAGGGAAAGCTGAAAGAGGGGGTAGAACTGAACACCAACTGGAAAGCAGACCTTGCTGAAAAAAAGTCAAGTTCATATTGTTGGTTTACTAGATGGACATATAGCTCATATACAAGGGTTATCCCCACAAAAGGTAAATAAAAGATCAATCCAAAACCCATTTGACTAAGTATCTAGTGAGTCAGAGGAGATAATGGTTTGTGAGTTAGGAAGTGCTCTGTAAAAGGTGTTTTAGAGAGGAAATGAGATAACTCATCCCTGAGGAGGCAAGTATGAATTTCATGACTGTGATTTTTTCAGGCACTGGCTTATCTTCAGAGGACCTTACATAATGCCGGACACAAAGTACATGCTCAACAACAACATTTTCTTAAGTGTTCTCAGCACCTGGTCAGCCATTAAATGTAGGAGCCAAGATTCAAATCAAAATGTGTCTGACTCCAAGGTCTGTGATCTTCCGCAGGCAATATAAAGCAAGGGACTAAAATGGTGCTCCTGACAGAAATAAGCATTTCTGAAGTGGGGATTCTCCATTTGGAGGTGCTCTTACAAATTAAGTTACTATGCCTATGTGGGACCATTAAGATGCCACTGAGGCTTGGTGTATCCATGAACACATGATTAAACAATTAAGCCAAAAATAAGTTTTAATCTCATTTACCTGGATAAATGGCCCAGCCTTAGAATTAGAGCTCACATTGTAATATTGATGCCAGAAGAGCATATTACTTAGGACTTTAAAGACAGTATTCAAAATTAAATGCAGCCACTGAATACAGGAGGAACACTGCTTATTAGTAACATTTTCTACTGAAGAAGAAATTGCTAATTATATTTCAGTGTGAGAAATAATCACCTTTGTTGTCTTCTGAACAAGAAGCTGTCAGACACTTAAACGTGCATCTAGTCCATAACCTTTTTACTCAAATGCCTTCTTTTCAGTGGAGGCATCTCTTGTCCCCCTAGTTAAATGTTGCACCCTACTTCAGCACTGACTACAGCTCTTCAGTGCCTCAATGTTCTTCTTCTTAGTATTTAACAATAACATCTAATATATCTAGATATTTAAAATGTTGTATTACCTATTTCTCCCACTGAAATATAAGCCTTATCAAGGGAGAAGATCTTCCTGAAGAACTAATGAAGTAGACGCTCTCATTTTGCTGATGGAGAAACTGAGTAGAGGGTTTTCTCAATGACTCAACAGGTTTCCATTAAAAGAATCTCTTTAAGTTTCTTTCATGTATAGGATCTTATCAGGAGTCAAGCCTTTAATTCTACATAAAGTTGAAATTATATAATTGAGTGTCAGGGAACACAGTAGGAATCCTCACATGAATCTAAACAGTGCTTTCAGAAATGTCTCTGTGTGTCTAATAAACAAGTTAAATGGGCCTGAAGAAGTTTTGCTATAGAGCGAAACTGAGAATATCCTTGAAACAGAACAGAGCTTAAGAGGAGAGGGAGGCTGACCTGTTAAACTTGACCGAATAAAAGAGATTTAGTCACAGGAGAAGAAAGGAAATCATCAGTGAAGTGTGGAGCCAGACACTCAAAAGTACCCAGAGTTCAGTTTCACAGGTGAGACCACAGAAGCAAAGAAAGATTTGCAAGGGAGCTTATAAGTAAAACTGAAGGAACAGTTTCAATAAAATAACTAAGGCATTAGAGTATAAGCAGCAATCCTATACCAGAGTATGACAGAAATTTAAAGGGGGGGGGGCAGGAGGAGACATTCTTATGTAGCTCACTAATGAATTACCATGGCAACAGCTAGCAGCCTCTGCACTTTTCTATCTAGAAGACAGAATGAAAACACTGGCCCCAGCAACTTACTGACGGAGAGAATAGAACCTGGTGGATCCAATGGCAGCCGCAGGATTCCAGGTGGACATGGTATTGCGAATCATAAGACTTAGAATCGGGAAAAGAGAAAAGCATTCACAGAAGCCAAAGTATAGTTGCTCTGTCCACTGATAATGTGTATTTGAACACACGTGAATTGTCTGCCTGGGACTCCCCAACATACTTGAGAAGCATTTTCCTAAGAATGTGTATAAACTAGAAAATTTCAATTAAAATTAAATTTATGCCCTGGCCAGGTGACTCAGTTTGTTGGAACATCATCCTATACATCAAAGGGTTGTGGGTTCAATTTCTGGTCAGGTCATATACCCAGGATGGGAGTTTGAACCTCAGGTACTTAAGGGAAGCAACTGATTGATATTTCTCTCTCTCTCTCTCTCCCTTCCTCTCTGTCTAAAAACCAATAAAAAATATATCCATGAATGAGGCTTAAAACATATGAATGTATATTATTATTGTTAATGTGACTCCATTTGTAACTAGTGGATAATGAGGCTTACTGAAACTCAAGTTAAAGAAAGAAGTACAAAAATAAAGAAAACACTAAAAGATTAACAGACTAAATCTAATTATCCAATTTTGATAACAGTGTCAAGGGTAACAAAGCAGTAATCTGTAATACTTACAAAATAAACTTATATTCAACTGACGAAGGTGATAATGCACAAGATTCTAATTTAATACCTTAAGAAAAGTCTTAGGAATCAAAGGGTTTCAGGTTGAAACTCACTTCATATTATTTTATGACAATAGGTGGAAATTGGAAAATGTAACATAATTATTACAAATACTTTTGTCCACACACTGTGAACTAGCAAAATCATTTTTATTTTTACATTTTTAAATCTATTTTACTTAAATATAGCTTAAGTTAATACTTAAGTTTGTTGAATATGTATATTAATGCAATGACTATCCCAAGATATAGAATACTTTTATTATTCTAAAATTACCAAATGCCCCTTTTCAGTCAATTTTTTACATCTTCCTCTCTCTCATGCAACCACTTGTCCAATTTCTAACACTATGAATTAGTGTTGTCTGTTTTAGAACTGCATAGAAAACATACTGAACATAATTTTTATCTCTGGCTTCTTTCAATAAGCACACAATATTTTGAGATTCGTTCACATTTGTGAGTATAACTCTAGTATA
This sequence comes from Vespertilio murinus, assembly GCA_963924515.1. Taxonomy (NCBI): domain Eukaryota; kingdom Metazoa; phylum Chordata; class Mammalia; order Chiroptera; family Vespertilionidae; genus Vespertilio; species Vespertilio murinus. The sequence continues at coordinate 133,888,894 of OZ004708.1, read as the reverse complement.
TTATTTTGCATTGCTGTATAATACTCCATTGTGTGATTACAGTACTATTTGGCTATCCATTCTCTATCAAATCCATTTTTGAAGCCATCTTTTCCATTACCTAATCAAGCCATTCAAAATCGCTTTAGTTTCACAAATGAAAAGCAACAACTCACCCAATCTTTCTAGTGAAGAACCGTGTAGTCACTATCAGCCTGGATGAAGACATTTTATACTGAAAACTGAATAGCTGAGATAGGATGCAAACCACACGTATATGCAAGCATGCCTGCATGTGTGTGGGGCGAGTGAGAGAAGGGTTTTGCCAGTAAAGAACAAGTTTAAGGGAAGAAGTATCAATTTATATTTTATGAGTATAAATGGCACCATCCATGTTTTTCTATTGAGTGTTTTTTTTGTGTGAAAATTAAAGGAAATTGTGGATCTGTCTGTTTTGTCTTGTTTTGGTTTGTGAGCCAAGTTGGAAAGAAAAGCTTCAGAAAGGATTTGAGAAGAGTTGTCCTCCATGTGGAATATTATTTGAAACAGTGCAAAGGAGACCCATTGTGGATCTTACTGCATGCCTAGTCTTGTTTATGGTACAATGTGGTGACAATGCCTTGCTGGAAGCAGAGGACAAGGTCACATCTTGAAGGAAGGACCACTTACCAGTCATGCTGTCCAAAAGGCTGTGGGAGCAGCCTCTGAGGTGGACCTAGTTATTCCAAACCCCTGGCATTCACACCCTTTATCATGCCCACTTGATGGTTGTGGGCTGCACTTAGTGACTCATTTCTCTTGAATGCAATCCGGACTGGGAGACTAGGTCACAAAAGGCCGCATGGCATTGTTTCCATTGATCCCTCCCTCCTTCCCTGTCTCCTGCCCTATGAACTCACAAGCAGAGAGGAGGAACTGAAGCCTCTAACTTAGACTCAGGCCTGAGGTGCCTGTAGTCCCTCAACCCCCACCCCTGATACTCCATACCTTTTTAAGAGACTCTGAGGCAGGACCACCCTGCTGAGCCTCTTCTAGATTCCTGACCACAAGAACTGCTAGATATGAATGAGCTTGAGAATAATGTGTTGTGCAAAGTTTCTATAAGATCATTCCTATAAGGTCTAAGGTAGGTCGACACATGGGAACTCTAGTGGTGAGTCTTAGTTTGAAGGGAGTTAGAATCTTCTTATTCTGCTAAAACTTCCTAGAAGTTGGGTCTGAACTCCTCAAAAGCACAGGGGCAATGTGGATGAAAGTGGGTTTTATGGCAAGGTGCTTTGAGCTTATAATTAAGGAGGTGTCCTACAAGGATTCCGGTGGCAAATCTGAGCCTGCGGACTAGAAGATACTAAAATGTACAGTCAAGCCCTAGCTGGTTTGGCTCAGTGGATAGAGTGTTGGCCTAAGGACTAAGGGACACAGGTTAGATTCTGGTGAAAGGCACATGCAGGGTTGTGGGCTCAATCCCCAGTAGGCGGTGTGCAAGAGGCAACCAATCAATGGTTCTCTCTCATCATTGACATTTACATCTCTCTTTCCCTCTCCTTACTCTCTGAAATCAATGAAAATACATTAAAAAATAAAACAAAGTAAGTTGAGTAGTCAAATCTAAGTTATACTGTATAATTACTAAATATCTTTGTCCCCAAAAACTTTAGAAATGGGTATTTAAAATTACAGTGTGGTTGGGAGAATATATGAGCGGGTGGACCATTATAAGCATCTCATAAGGACTGAGTTGTAACCCCAGCTACAGGTAACAGCTGCATCAATTATACATGGCCAAGCAGTGACTCATTATACCCTCTGGCAGTATATAAAAGTGACAGAGCACTTTGACAAGCAAACCAAATCAGAGAGACATGGAGTTGAATTCTAATGGAGTGCTTCTCAAACCTTACTAGCAACCACCTTTGTTAACTAAAGAGAATTCAGAAGGCCTGGGTTGGGTCCTGAGATTCTACATTTCAACGTTCCCAGGTGATACACTTGCTGCTGGTCCATAAACCAAAATTTCAGAAACAGAGTTCTAGAGCATATGTAAGAGTGATTGTCCATGAAGACATAAATAAGGCATACATAAAACTTAAAATAGACATGAAGGCCCCAAATTCCTGTAGTTAAAAACATCAGAGCCCAAAGTCATGATAAATTGGATACTATTGCAAATATGACCTAATTTTATACTTGTAGACTGGTTAAACCTAGAGTCTTCCTGACCATCAAGTTTGATATCCAATAACAGTGATGTAGAGGTCACCAAGTAGCCTCAGAACTGTATGCTTGTTCCAAATATGTCTATGTTTCTCTAAGGATGCATCGTGAATAACCCTGTTTCAATATATATGACACACTTCATATTAATACAGAGAATTGGGAATTCTTCTAAGAATTTTGGCAGACAGACAACATTTTAGAACTTGAGCCAAAGAGATTTTAATAAGCAATTTTCAAATGATGGGAAAGCTTAAAGCAAAATATGCATTTCTGTTTAAAAGTTTTATTTGTAACCTTGAAAATATTTTTTTTTTCTTATTGGTAAAGACGTAAAAAAAATCCAATTTGAAAATTTTCTTCTACCCCAGGAGGGTGCTTTTTTGTTTCTTCTTCAATTCAAGCAATTTCTCTCTCATTGCTATTATAACTTTATTTTCAAAGATATATTCAACACATAGCAAGATTATTTTATCATCAAAACAGGAAGTAGCTACATTTTCCCTTTCTCCCTAAAAAGAAAAGTTCAACTCCCTTTTGAGTTATACTTCTATCTTTCCTATTTTTAATCATTTATATCAGTTGTCATCTACTGTGTAGAGTAAGCTTACACCAGGAGATTATATATAATTTCCCTTCCTGGTCATCACAGAGGACAGTTCCCTTCTAGTTCTGAGAGCAAAAGAGAAATTATATTGCGCATGTCTAGAGCAAAATTCCACCTGATACTGCTTTCACCGTCTTTACTAGTGACACCAGAAGTGACTTTCATATTTCAATCTTCATTTAACTAAGCTCAAAAGTGTAAAGCACCATAAAATTATGATCACTGATTAATAGCAAATCAGTCAAAATGTGAGCAAGGAGCTTAATGTAGCAAAAATAAAGTGATGCTATTTATACCTGAATTTTTAGTTAATTTGTGTTCTTTGAACTGCTGATTGCTTGGAGAGAGGCAGGTATAAAAAATGCCTCCCATAAATCACTGCGTTTCTCAAACAACCCGGTGTGTTGTTGCATTTGTACGGCTGGCAGCCTAATGAGAACGAATGGCTTACAATCTTCTGGGACTGACCCACTTAGTCATTCACACCATCCATCCAATGAGAGACTGTGTCAGGGGTGCGAGGTCACACCCTTGCCACAATTATTCTGGCTAATGAGGTATCACTAGATGTCTACTAGTTCAAAGGTGTGTGGTAAGGGCAGCTGAGGATAAAATATTTGGTATCCTTACACTGAGGTCTGGATACAGATTTCCAAGCCTGTCTTAGTCAGTAATCAAATTAAATGAGAAGTGCTACTTCTATATGGAATAATTTACACGATAAAGGTATAGAAGTGACATGAATTTTACCTTCATGTTGTCAAGGAGTGGAACAAAAAAATACCCACAACTCAGAGGAGAATGCCCCTCGCCCCCAACCAAAAGCTCAGTGACAGGTTGGCTTGATGATTCAAATGACAATTTTTAATAGTAGATAATTAGACCGTATGTTAACCTCAGAATTTAGAGTAACTAATTTACTTACACTGTGTGGTTCTTGTCTAACTCGGGTTCCATTTACAGAGTGAAAAAAAAAATGAAGCATTTCAAATCAGAGGATCCATTAACGTACCATTGTATCTACACAAATCCATAAGTTATCTAGGCAGCTATTTTAAATAAGTATTTTTAAAGTTAACTGCTAATTAAATAATGGTGAAAAGAAAATTAAAAACAAAAACAGAGATGAGCTATAAAAGATAATGAGCCAACTTACAACTAATTGAATAGCTTTACATGAATTCTCCCTCAAATAACCAATAATTACTTCCAAATAAGTTGGAAAAAAATCAGTAAATGCTCTTGGCTTTACAATTTCTACAAAGTGAAGCAAATGTAGTTTGGGCTTTTAAGAAAGTGTTTTGCTTCTCAGTTGGATCCCCAAATAAGCTTATATTCCATGGGCAACTAGGTTTCACGTTTTGGCTCATTCTGTCATGTCCTTTCAGAGGCAAATCTATGTCTTAAAGGCAACTTGCCCACATTATTTAATAGTTCTGGGAACTTTCAACATTTGACTCTGATGTCATTATGCACGTCCATAATAAATTAAAATTAGAATTATGTACATGTCAGCGATCTACATTAGCTGTTTTCCAAAGCCCACCCTAAAGTGCATTTTAAAATACTGTTTCTGTAAGCTATAGCTACTTTGAGTACTTTTTCATAAGAAAGTTAAGACTTTAAACATTAAGAACATAATATAATAATGTTGTGTCATTAGAGAAAAATGCATAGGCATCAGTCTAGTGTATATTCAGGACTACAGAATCTAAAAGAGAAAGGACCAGACACTGCCATTACCTTTACCCCTTATGCATGTGATCTGCATTTTTTTTAAATTAAAGCTCTTTTCCTTTCAAATGCTTTTCTTCTAGCACTCCATAATCACAGTCACATGCATACAAATACACTTGCGCATTTATACCTGCACTTGTTTTCTAACTTAGTGTTACAAAACACCTTCAGGCAGATAATAGGAGATCCACTTCCCAGATGAGAAAACTAAGTTTGCTGATATCAGCAAATGGCTGAAGATTAAGAATCTCATAATTAGTAGAGTTAGAAGTGACTACTTCTAAAACCCAGGTTCTGTATCACTATATTTAAAAAATAGTGAACTGCTTATTTTGTACCAAATGTTTTAATCATTTATTTTGTCACAGAATGTATATTGAACAAAATAAAATAAAAAGTTAACAAAATGAAAATGAATAAAATTTCCCTAATTAATTATGTTTATATATAACATATATTCTATACACATACATGTGAGTGCATATATATTTTAATTAATTTGCTCATATTTACTGTCGCCGTCATACTCAGGCAATAGATTAGTTCCAATAGTCTACCAATTACCAATATAAATTTTTTCTTAAACAATATTGTCTTTTTGTGGTTTTTAAAGGCAGTATAAAATAAAATAAAACAAAGAATAAGCAGGTGTATTTAAATACTCTGCTTAATAAAAATACAAGTTAATAAAAATAACTTGCATTTTTATTATTTTTATTATGGTGAAATTTATCTATATCTCCATACTGGGTGTAATGGTAAACATGTTGAATACTGTTGGACCTCAAAGAGAGGGTGGGGATAAAAGGGAGAGATCAACCAGAAGACTTATGTGCATACATATGAGCCTAACCAGTGGTCGAGGACAATAGGGGGTGGGGATTGGAATGGGGGGTTGAGAACAAATATGTGATACCTTAATCAATAAAATTTTTTTTAAAAAATAAAAATTTTAAAAATAAGAATAAAAATAACTGGTAGAATGTGAAAAATGAAAAGTGATAATCAAAAAACGAAATGAAAGCCCTGGCTGATGTGGCTCAGTTGGTCAAGGATTCAATTCTTAGTCAGGGCACATGCCTGGGCTGTGGGTTGGGTCCACATCTGGACGTGTGCAGGAGTCAACCTATCAATGTACATACCCCACATTATCTCTCAAAAAATGGAGGTGATAAAGAAAAGAAAATATATAACTTATGTATATGATAACTAGCTGGACTTGAGGTTAAAAGTCTTACAATTGTTCAGAGGATCTGTATTTAATATCAGAATAACAATTGGTTACAATGCGTAAGTGTTAAGTATAGCATGAAAAAATCATGAGACATTTGATTGGTGATAAAAACCAAGCCTTAGGTACTACATCTAAATTTTGCCAAGTAAATTAAATCAAAAATGAAAAATGCATGGCTGCTCCAAAAAAGCTAAAAACAATAATTATATAACTCTATTCATGTGATGATTACAAAGGAGTTCTCTCTAGAGTACATCAGTCTTTTGATTTATTTTTTGTTATTATACATTTCAAATGAGACACTAAGAATTGTTTAAAAAAACACACTAAAAAAACAAACACAAGAACATACTCATTACAAGTATTACAGATAAGAATATAAACAGGGTCCCAAAATATTTCCCCCAAAATATGTTATTTGGTAGCAAGACTGTCCTCTAAAACTTGTTTAGCATATGTATATATACAAGCTCAGTAGCTAATGCATCATTTCTAATAATTTAATGTCTTATGTGATTTTGTCTATCCCAATTAAATTATTAAGAAACTATTGCCGAAACCGGTTTGGCTCAGTGGATAGAGTGAAGGGTCCCAGGTTCGATTCCGGTCAAGGGCATGTACATTGGTTGCAGGCACATCTCCGGTGGGGGTGTGCAGGAGGTAGCTGGTTGATGTTTCCCTCTCTTTGATGTTTCTGGCTCTCTATCCCTCTCCTACACTTTGAGTACAATCAGGGGTTCATTCTTCAAATGAACTTACTGAACTAATGCAATGATTCACCATCTGATCCCATGAAGAAAAACTGGCATCTTATTAACACTGAGGTACAAATGAACAGAAATTTAAAAATGCAGTTAAATTCAGTTAATATCCATCTTAAGAGACTTGAAACTTTTTAAAGAAGTTTAAACAGCTCATTTTAGATTATAAAATATTTTTAATTAAAGCATCCTGCACTTCAACAGCAAGTTGTGTAATGTAACTGCATTGGTAAGCAAAGATTGCATTAACTTCCGCCATAAGTCTCTGATTTAGAAATATCAGCTGTAATTAGAAAAATTAAAGCTACACTTCAGAATTAATTGAAATTATTAAAGTGTTTACTCCTGCATTATTTACAGCTAGAATGTCAGCAAGAAACACTTTATACTTTCTCATAAGTGATTCTACAGGGTTTATTAAAAACATAACATGACTTCCATTGAACACTGGATCTTTCCATGTGGGTCTGCTACTGCTTCCACTTTATTTCCATTTTATTCTGAGGTTCTGGAGAACTTCATAACTATTCTTCTCTGGGAAAGCACAAAGGCTAATGCATTCCTAATTGATGAATGGGATGCAAGATATAGGCATTTGCTGCCGTATCAAATTCATCAGCAGGTTCCCCAGAAACCAAGATTGTCTGACCCCAAAACTGCATTGTGGGTGAGTGACCATGAAGCCACAGATTGAAGTTCCATTTTCTAAACTCATAAAAATGTTCAAAACCTAAAGCGACTTAGACTTAACTATAAAGGATCAAATCTATGTTTTTAAGAAGTCATTCTTTGACTTTATCTTAGACACATATTCAATTTTATCATAAGTATTATGCACTTTGTAATTCCTAGCTCAAAGTAGATGTATCCTCAGAAAAAGGAATTGACCTATTATGATAATGTAAATAAACTCTGTCGAAGATTTCTGCTTAGAGCTCACCCACACAGACTCACTAGCATGGAAGAATTAATGAAGGTGAATAAATGAACCTGAAGAAACAGAAACAACGGTTTAGCAATCTTCTTTGGGAAATTATCTGTAGAATATAAATCAGTCGATATAAACTCCAATCACACTCTTTATTGCACAGAAGCCTGGACTGTGGGTGAGTTTCCTGGGTTCTACTTCTGAAAAACTAATTATATAAGAATTTGGCATTAAACATCTCAGGAGCTTCCTCTTCCTCATTAGTGAAATTAAATATTTTGCACAATATTTTTTTCTTGCTAATCTCAACTATGGCAAAAAAAAATCTTAACTACCTAGCAAAGATCTTAACTACTTATTAAATATTCAGAAAATGTTACAGGATATAATAATAAGAGAGAAAATACAACTATCCCCATATTTTTTTTAATTTTTATTTTTTAAATTTTCGCCCAAGGAAATGTTTTTACTGATTTTATTTATTTTTAATGTATCTTTATTGATTTCAGAGAGGAAAGAAGAGGGAGAGAGAGTTAGTAACATCCACAATGAAAGAGAATTATGGATTGGTTTGCCTTCTCTAAGTCCTCCACTGTGGATTAAGTCCATAACTCAGGCATGTGCCCTTGACCAGAATTGAACCTGGGACCTTTCAATTCAAAGACCGATGATCTATCAACTGAGCCAAACTGGCTAAGGGCTGTTTTCACTGATTTTTGAGAGAGAAGAAGGTGTTTGGAAGGAGGAGAGAAAAAAAGGGGGAGAGAGGGAGAGAGGGAAGTGAGAATGAAAGAGAGGCAGACAAACAGACAGATAGACAGACATTGGTTGCTTCCCATATCTGCTCCAACCAATGATCGAACAATGCAAAATGGACCCTGACCCTCACAGGAAATAGAACCCAAAATCATTTAGTGTATGAGTTGACTCCAACCAATTGAGCCATCCAGCCAGGTTTCCCAATACCATAGATTCTTTAGAGCATAGAAATATTTAAATATGGATAACATCAACATTTTCTTAGCACATTATCTGGGGGACTTTTAGTCTAAAGAAAGGCTTCATGTGCCTGGTAGGTGTGGCTCAGTAGGTTGAGCATCCTCCCATGCATGAGGATGTCTCTGGTTTGATTCCAAGTCAGGCACAACCTGGGTTGCAGGCTTGGTCCCAGGAGAGGGCATGCAGGTGGCAGCTCACTCATTGATATTTCTATCACTCTCTACCTCTCCCTTCCTCTCTCTAAAGTAAAAAAGGGAGGGGGGCTCATGCCATATTATGCAAGGTCATTAATACAGAGATGGAAGCTGGGACTACATGACTTGCTTTTCCTTATGATATATCACTTTAAAATCAGGAGTACTTTCCCTAAGGCAATCAAAATTGATTAACTTCATGAAATCAATGATTTTTCGAAATGACTATACAAACAAATTTTAAAAATAATCTCTACTTGGCAATTCCACAGGGGAAAAAATGGTTGTATGCTATCTAAATATTCAACAAACATTTTTTTGAGTTCTTAAAATCAAAGCTACCTTGCAAAACATGCCGTAGACTGTTTCTGTTTTTCACCCACGACATTCTCTTCAAGACAGGTTTTATGTTACACAACGTGTGTCGCATGCCTGGAAAGCACACCCAAATTCTTAAGATTGATGAGAATAACTACATACATGCCATACTCAACAGATGTTACAGTAGCATCTCCAGCAACAAAGACCTGGAGCGCGGCCAGCGGTGAGCAGCAAAGCTGGGCCTATGGGAGCTGGGCTCCTGCAAGAAACCCACAGGGTTCCAGGACGGTGAGCCAAAGGAGGCTGACCACTTTGGAGTTGGCAGGGGAGATGCCACATAAAATTTTGCTAGAGATCATTACTTTGTGTGGCAGACACTGGACGCTGCTGGGAAGCCACGGAAACGGATCAATCTGTTGTGCAGAAGTAATGTAGGAGGAGGTTCGGCTTGAGCAAAGCCACAGGAAGAAAAAGAGGTCCCTTGCAAGGAGGCATGCCGTGTGTCATTGGCTGGGAAGGGCGCTCACAATATTCTGCCATCAGATTGGAAATTAGTATCTGAAAGACCCGGCTAATACTGCAAAATTTAAGACAGCCTTCTGCACAGGGAAATGCAATTATGCACTTTTGTCATCATTGTCAATGGGAGCTACCTAAATTACTGGCTTTGTAACTGCAAGGCGTTTATATGGCTTTATTATGGAGTGCATGTGGGATGGGGGAGAAGGTTGGATGAAAGGGCAGTTTGTAACCTGGGGAATGAAAGTCCCTTTATGTCTTACCACAATATTTTTTTAACATTATTCTCCTTGCAATAATAAAGCTCTTTATGTTTTAAGCATGATCAGGTTTTCATCTTGAAGAAGAAAAAATCCCATTGGTGGAAAAGCAAAAGAAAAAAGAAAAAAGAGGAGATAAAGTAGAGGTAGGAAAGCAGGAAATAGTCATCCAGGGAAGATTTGTACTATAGACTGAATATTTGTGTCCTCCCCAGATTAATGTTGAAACCTATTCCCCCACGGAGATGGATTCACAGGTAGGAATTTCAGGGGATTGGTCATAAGGGTGGAGCACTCCCCTGAGCAAAAAGAGGGCTCCTATAAGGAGATGGCAGACCTCCCATAGCAAAGAGAAGTATGTTAATGAGATAGGAAATTGGCAATTACTGGACACCAAGTCTGCCAGCACCTTGATCTTGGACTTCCCAGCCTTCAGACAGTGAGAAACAAATTTCTGTTGTGCATAAGCTACAGAGTCTGCGGTATTTTTGTTACAGCAGCCCAAATTGACTATGGCAACTCGATAAAGAGTCTGAAGCAACGTTATGGCTATAGGGAAAGATTTGATTAAAAAAAACAAATCTGACAGAGCCTCATAACTGGAAGGTATTGTTTTTATGGTAGGACACCACTGAGCTGTGTCCTACTATAAATGAGTCAAATGAGGCAACTTAGACTTCTAAAAAAAGTCCTTCTCTTGAAGTTGCAAATTTGCTTATTTTAGCTAAACCAATACCCATTATATCTATTTGCCTACAGAGACCTATTCCAAGAGATCTTATACTATTCATACTGCCTACCAAAATTATACTGGATGTAATGAATATAATACATTTCAAGAATAATTAGGAACACTTTGGACCTCAAGATTATGTCTTCTTTCTTTGTACATTGAAAAGAAATTAAAATATATTACTGCTAATGTGTTAAGTTCTCCTGGGCTTCTTTGTTTTTCATCCCTGATCATTCTTCCTCCGACAAGGTTTTAAGTGACAAAAAGCCAAAACTCTAGTTTGTAATGAGCAGTTTAATAGTTTAACAGCTCCGTGAATGCCTCTAGTGGACAAGTTTGCCCAATGAAATTGTCCAGCCTGGCACATTTTCTACTCCTCAGTTCTCATGTACAACTAAAAACTCATTGAACTTCCTTAGCAAGTAATCAGAACACCTTAGCAGAGTAAGATCTCAGGAGAAGAAAAACAATCAGATTAACCTGTTCACTAAGTGTTTGAGTGTCTCTCACACCTGAAAGAGCTTTGAACCTCTTGTTATGTCGTAATATAACTTTAACTCTCTATTTTGGGAATCGTGTGTTCCTTCCAATACAGGGAAAAAGTAACTTTTTTGTGCATGCTTTGCCATCTATTAGTATTAATTAAAACTATAACTTCACAAATGTATAAGCATTAAGATGTGTCAGTTTAATAAACTGATAAAAAAAAAGCTGTTAATTTTGTTCAATTTTAAAAGATAAAACAGCATTTCGGATAATTTTACAGACTATCCAAGGTATTTCTCATGTCCTTTCAAAATCAGGGCAAAATATTTCTATCATTATGCATCAAGCATTTCTTATACATTAGAAACCCAATGAATATTAACTGAAGATTATTTTATTCAAACTTCTTTAATTTTGTTAATCTGTAGAGGTAAAAATTTAATTTTTCTGTCCTTATAATTGAAAAGTAAAATCATAACTTGTGTTTTAACTCATATTCCCTCAATTTATCTTTAAGTTTCAAGTAAGTAGTCACACTAAAATTTGAGCACAGTGATCAACTCAATGGGGACAAAAAGCCAATAAACTATTGCAATCAAATTAAATTTCAGCAAATTAAATGCAATGTGATGCAATGATGTAAATAATACCCAGACTGCACGGTAATGAGGCATAGAAAGTAAGAGTTCACACAAATAATTGTAATTAAATATATTCTTACAGGACCAGTTTTTGGTTTCCCTTTATTTATTTCTTTACTGCTTATGGCCAGCATCCCTTATATTAAACTACACATGAGTTCATTATGTCCATTGTCTCATTTCATTATCTTGGGGAATGTGGATTATGGCCCTGTGAATTGTATTCAATGGCAGTAGGTCCCGAAACTTGGCTCCATAGTATATCCTGAGCTCATCTTCCCTGCCTTTCTATTTCTATTCCATTATGTCATCTACTAAAGCAAACTGACTCTAACATCTTGGTTGATTTAAAAAAACCAAGGTTCTTGGTCATCCTTCTCCAAATATGGCAAAGTGTATTTAGAGACAATGGGGATAAAATCTGTGGTTATAGAGGCCTGGACAGTGGGAGCCACCTTCATCAGTCTGCTCCTGAGCAGGTACCGGAGCTTAGAGGGGTACCACAGAGCAAAGCAGAAAGCATATCAGATTCTCTTTCCACTGCATCCAAATGTTCCCAGGAAGAAAAGGAATGCACTCCAAAAATGCCATGCCATGCCTACCCACTCAACTCTGGGAGCAGGTATCTGGGGACAGTTTGCCTTGATGTGTTTGTCCCCATGAGCAACACGTTCACAATGCTCTATCCGTGTTATCATTTTCCTATAATAACTTGTGCTCATTTCATTTTAAGGGAGTTGTGTCATAAAGGGAGAGCCTGGGTCCCTCACTTTCTCCACTTGTGATATCTAGAACCTAGGCAATTGTGGAATTCCTCTTAATGGTATATGCTCTTGCTGTACAACTGGGGAATCATACTATAAACTTAAGTACCAATGTCAATATAGCAAAGCCATTAAAATGTGGAATCTGCAGGCAGAGGGTATAGGTCAGGGCTGGGCAAACTATGGCCCGCGGGCCAGATCCGGTGAATAAAACTATTGAATTAAAAAAAAAAAAAGACCGTACCCTTTTATGTAATGATGTTTACTTTGAATTTATATTAGTTCACACAAACACTCCATCCATGCTTTTGTTCTGGCCCTCCGGTCCAGTTTAAGAACCCATTGTGGCCCTCGAGTCAAGAGTTTGCCCACCCCTGGTATAGGTGCTTTGTGTGCTATGTTATCTCAGGCAAGTTGACTTATCCTCTGTGGGCTTCGGCTTCATCATCTGTAAATTAAAGACCCCTATGCTGTACATCAGAAGCTAATACAAAATAATATTGAATATAAACTGCAATTGAAAAATAAAATTCATAAAAAGATAGTAAGTGTGCCAACTTCACAGGGCTGATAGGGGAATAAATGAGTTAATGCATAGAAAGCACTTAGAATAGTAACTGGCATAAATTAGAGTCAGTAAATGTTAGCCATTATTACCTCCTATCTAAAGATTTCTTCAGAGATCAAAAGAATGAGCTATAAGACAAAACTGTTCCCAAGAACCCAAGAAGAAAATAAAACCCTGAGGCCATCTCTAATTAGGGGGAAAAGCAAAAAAAAACTTCTTTCTTTTTACGCCACTCTAAGAAGTGGTGGACTATTTATGAAATGTGGATTATATTGATGAGAGGGTAACTGGGCTGTAAGGGAACTGCCACCTATAAACAATGGTAAGGGCCATCTTTAAATCTTTACCACGTAGCCTTTTATATTCTTACCTGGCCAACAGTCAGCCCCCTGTGCCTGCAGCACCAGGTTTGCCATAGGATAAAGGAAAGGAGGAGAGGAGGGGAATTGAGCAAGGGCAATAGAAAGGGGGGAGACAGGCTAATAGGAAAGAAGGCTGGCCTGGGAGGAGCCACACAATCTCCTCTGACCCAGCCACCTACACTGGCTCACCCCCAGCTTCCTTCTCAGACACTACCTGCAGTGATTCCTTTCTGTGGAAATAGCATATAAGCAGGCAAAGATAGAAAGATAGATATAGGTATACAGATCCAGAAGGCAGAGAGAGGTATTACAATTAGAATATTTCTGAAGGTGAACGCTCTCAAAAATCCAGTAAGAGGCCATGTTTCCTTAGCAAATGTGGACTTCATGTTACTAGATCCTGGCAAGACTCCCCAATGAAAGGGCTGCAGGGGAGACAGGAAGGCATGGAGCCCTGAAACACAAAAGGAAGGCACTCCTTCCTTAGGGCAGAACCATGAGGGTGAGCTAAGTGCTAGATCCAACCCCCAGGAGCACACAGCCCACCACAGGGAAGCCCTGTAGTCTTCACACAAATGATGAGCGCAGCCTCCTTACAGAGCTGACCGACCGCATGTTTCATAGGAGAAAACAAAGGGATAGCACATGTGACACAGAATGAGCACATCCATTCGGAGAAGAAGCCACCTGACATCCTTACACGTTAAATCACAAGAAATGATCCACTGAAACAAACAACAGAGACACATATTAGTTAAGAGTGAGTTGAGTATATTATGTAATGCAATGGTAAATTCTAAATGATGGGGAAATACATTTTCTATCTTTATGATGCACACAGACCATCATCAAGGTTTAAAAAGTTTCTTTGAGGTTAAAACAATATCTTACTTGGGTTCCGTGTATCAAATGTGCCTACTGAGTGGTACTATCACAGTAGTTTTTTTAATTTAAATTCTTTATTGTTTAAAGTCTCCTTCCCTCCCTCCCCACCATTGACCTCTCCCTGAACACTCCCATCCCCAGCACATCCCTCAACCCCCTACTGTCTGTGTCCATTGGTTATGCTTATATGCATGCATACAAATCCATCTTTGATTAAGGTTTTTAGGAGGAATAAAAAGCAAATTTAAAATTAATTAAAAAATGTTTTTATTATCTTTTCTAGGGATGTCAAAAGGATAATTTTTTAGCTTCAAAAATTTCTAGCAACTCAAGTAAATTCCTAAAAATGTAAATGACACTTTTTCATTTATTTTGGTTATTTGATTCAAAGTACATAGTACATGGCCCCTTTTGAGAATTTACTCTTCTCTGTCCATTCTCTTTCCTGAGAAAACCAATGTTACTTTCCTATGATGGTTACAGCTGAAGAAAATAACAGGAGCTTTGGCTGTGACCTGCATTGTATCCTATCCAATTTGGAAATATAAAGGGTTGCTACATATATTGTATCATGCTACAGTGGTCTGCAGATTTACTTGTGTTTTCTGTATCTTCATATAGAGATAGTATAGTAATATGGTTATCATGTCTTACTGCTTCTCTCGAGCTCTGGGCAGTGGTGTGCATGAAGAGTTAGCATGGGGATAATCCAGCTTTGAAGACGATAAAGGATGTCAACTCATTCCAGGGGAATGCAGCGTGGCCTGCAACTGCTACATCACCAATAAGCATTCCACTCATACCTCATAGAAATGGCAAAAACTGGGACTGTGACAAAGTAAAGGTATGAACACCTTCCCCTGTGAATCTCATGACACTTACCCCAACATGGAAAGTCATACCTCTGATTTTGAAAGCCATTTGTGGGAAGAATAAAAAGTGGAAAACTACTGCCTCTAGGGTGAGACTAATAAGTCTTTCCTTCCTCCGTTCTCTTCTCTCTCCATCCTTTATTCTACACCCAAGCGGAATTTCTGATCTTGAACATAAAGACTGTAGGTCACAGTATTGGGACAAAATCTCAGGGACACAAGCTTGTATGAACAGTTTTTCTCCCACCTAAATAAGCATTTGTGGACAAGTGTTCTAGACCAGGTGACTTCAAAACGGGAATCAGTCTTTTACTCTGGCTTATATTTTCTGGTTTGCATTCTAAGTTAAACTTCCCTGGAATTGGAAGGAAGCTATATTCTCACCCTTTGTTGGAAGCTCCCTAGGACCATCTAACCAAAGGAATAGGAGCATATCCTGTGATACAAATCCCAGTTAGTGGGGAAATTATAAAACAGAATATGCATACACAATATTTGCCTGGCTTTGTTCTCTGTTCACATATCTATCAAAGGGATGTTAGATTTCTCAAACATACATGTTTCCCCGAAAATAAGACAACCTCCGAAAATAAGACATCCTCCGAAAATAAGACCTACTTCATGGAAATATAGTATATCCCCTGAAAATAAGATCTAGTGCATCTTTGGGAGCAAAAATTAATATAAGACACTGTCTTATTTTTGAGGAAATAGGGTAGTTTGTAAACTATGTTTGAGAAATTTAAATTTGGATCGTTTTTTTTTAAAGTATAATTCACTGTGGTTCCAATACAATGAATGCATTAATAGACTTGTGTATCTGATTGCTTAAATATTTGCATGCTTGCAAAGAAATTTTTATAAAATTTGATTAATTTTGTGTTTCAGTATAACATTTCTATTGTTCCCTTCCAAAGTAAATCAGACAGGGTCATGGGCCATGAATCTTACAAGGCAGCAGTCCCGTTAAAATTACATACATTTCAGTTCGTTTTAGATTCAAAATGACTGCTTTTAAGTAACAACCATGTAAAAACCAAATAAGTTTGTTCCTTTTCCTTTTTAGCATCTAATGTAAATACAGATACTAACACAGGCAACTAAGGTCCATGAGAACAGATGTGAAACAATAGCAGTTATGTTCTCTGCAATTCTATACCTCTCAACCTTGAGACTATTAAAGTATGATAATGTGGTATTTAGCGAATATATGGAGTTACTACAAGAGGCAAGGCCTTGGTAATATGGTATACTGTTGAACTGTTGATTTGGATTTAAGAACAAATCAGAGAACAACTTGATATATTACAAAATAATTTATATTATTTCATTTTTACTATTATTCACTTATTGTACTTACACTTCTAAACTCTTAGGCACACTATTTTCATTAAGTTCCATTCTGAAGAGATGTATTTAAGCAGACTCATACATATGTACAGATATGCAAACACACAAAATAAAAAGCAAATAAATGGTCTATAATTAATCAGTTTATCTTGCATTCAGAAGTAAATAAATTTTAAATATAGCACAACATCCCCAACTCTAATGATTTAAAATATAAAACATTTTGCCCTAGCCCATTTGGCTCAGTGGATAAAGTGTCGACCTGCAGACTCAGGGTCCCAGGTTTGACTCCGGTCAGGGGCACATGCCCAGGTTGTGGGCTTGAACCCCAGTGGGGAGCGTGCAAGAGGCAGACAAGCAATGTTTCTCTTGTCATTGATGTTTCTATCTCTCTCTCCCTCTTCCATCCTCCCTGAAATTAATAAAAATATATTTAAAATAAAATATAAAATATTTTATAGAGATATAGTCTCACTTCTACCACCCAAGAATTTGTACCAGAAAAGGAAAAAATTAGGCACACTGTTTCCTTAGAAGGGAAAAGGTTTCCAATTTCATAAATTATATCACACAAATTCTATCTAGGAATAATGTACTGATTTTCTATAAGAAAAGCAAGCACTTGTATGTACTAATTATCTATGTTCATTTTCCATGATTAGAAGTTTTGTTATTATAAAATATTTTTAGAGGTCATGCATTGTATCTTATAATGAAATCATTTAATTGAAACTTTAGTAATTGGTATATAAATTATTATCTATGCATTTTTTTGGCAGTGCAGGATCTTAGATACTACTGTTCCATGATGTAACACCTCCCTGCAAACTTAAGGAATTCATTTAAAATGTTATAGTTTTTAATCTTGGAAGTCTCCAGTTGCCTCTTAAAAATACAGGACTGAAATAAACTGTCCTATGGTTCCTTTTAGCTGTTGCAGTCTAGAACATGCATCTCACAAAAACAAAATATGCATTTGCTTAAATTGGGCGCAAAATATCACTATGATATTTTTAACTAGCATACATGAAAAAATTAAGAGGAGCAAAAAGGAAGTCAAAGGACACTAAGCAATTCCTTTTTTTTAAATCTTCTTATACCCCTCAGCAATGAAATAAAATAACAAGTCCCAAAATACTTATACATATAATATTTTTTCAGTAGCTTAGGGTGGTCAATAGAAACTTAAACCACCCCCTTTCTTCCATCCAGCCTCTTCCTCCAAAGTCACTCCGAAGTCACTCCAAGGAAGCATCCGATCCACATAGCAAGAGTAGCCAGGCCTGGCCCTCCTGGCTCAGGACACTGTCCTTGGCCTGCCTTCAAGCAAGATGGCTGCCCCCAACTACTGAATGGATTTGCAAACTGCCAGGATATAATCTGAAAATGTGCAAAATGCTATTCTTAATTACACTAGCTTGTTTTAGGAGATTTTGGATTAGAAATGGTCTAGATCTATGGGCCAACTTCTCTACTTGACAGAGGAGCAAAGCGGGTACAGAGAGTCCAGGTTACCCACCTGAGGCCACACAGCCAAATATCACTATGAGAGGAAAAGGTAAAACTATTGATTCCACAATCACATGAGCAGTCACCTAATGTGTAATGTCCTTTTCTTATGCTTAATGCAACACATTTTTAGGAAGAGTTTGAAAAAGCATAACCATTATTGCACATACAGTTAACTGGTAAGTTGTTTCATTGTACAAATGGAAATTTCCTTATTCCTTATGGAGGCCAAATTGCTTTAGAACAGTCTGAGTAAAAGCCAATGAACTGACAGAGGTAATGGAGATTTTGCGAGTAAATATATATGAAGATAAACAAATTCAATGTCACATGACAGGATACAAAATTTTACTCCATCCAATCTTCAATATAATTTTTTAATTAGGATCATTAAATATATATTGACTTATCATTTGCACTGCTAAAGTTTATTAAATTCTTTGTAGGTGTAAATTCATAAAACATTACTGAAATTAAGTTGTTTTTTCCCCCCAAACAACAGAGGAAACTTGAAATACAGTTATTTGTTATATAAAACAGGAAATATATTGGTAAAGCCTAGTGGTAGGTATATTCAATTAAGCAATTGTTAACAGCACATCTTTCAAAAATTTGTTAAAAAAAAAAAGAAGAAGACATTAGGTGGGTAAATTAAAACTGTGTAGTGTGCATTCCAGGTCATGTATTCTTACATTACAGTATAAAATTTTTCCATTCCCCACCTTCTCTCAAAATCTGGGAATCCAATCTGGGAATGTAGAGATACTGAAAGTTCTATTAATGATCCTTCTTTAAGCATAAACCAAATTTCACTAGTAGTAAACACAATTGCCATGTGTGACAGTCACTATTTTTAAAATTTTTAACAGTTTTCAGCTAATGTTTTTATATAATCAGCAATATTTTAGCTTTTAGCTTTACTCTTACACTTGACATTACTAAAAAAAAAAAAAAAAAAAAAAAAAAGTCCTTTTTAGCACATATAGGTTGCATCTGAACCTGAACTTTACTAGAAATACACAGAAGAGACAGAATGTCATCCCACAGAGAAAAAAAAACAAACAAAACAACCCTTAACAATAAGTCAACCTTCCCATAACACACATCTAATTAGCAATGGTTTACTTTCCAAATTAAATGTTTCAGGTAGATGATAATATTAATATTCAAGAAGTTCCCTAAAATATATATGACCATGTGGTCTACAAGATCATCTTCAAGGTGCTATCGTTACAGGACCAAACCTGTAAGTTCTATGTTACTTATTAAAGGAAAAGAGAAGTATGTTTGCCTTCGCCAAGTGCAACTGTAAGCAAATGCAGGTACTGTGCAGGCGCTTTATTAGGAAGAACTCCTTTAGTAAGCACACGTTAGAGGAATTAATCATTCACTCCCTGAAGACTGCTTATATATTTCATCTGGCCATTATCTGATCTGAATAAGGAGAACAATTGCATAATAAAACACATTACTGCTGACACCAGCAACTTTCTTCTTTCAACTTGAAAGTTGCAACCACCTCTGTAAGGCACAGAAAGCTGGTGGCCAAAAAAAAAAATAAATGAATAAATAAACATATGTCATCTTAACACACCAGCCAGCTTTGACTTTTTTCTCTATCGTTAAATCACGACAGTGATCATATGTGTTATGTGCCAGCTCCCCTAACAATGGTCTTGAGATTCAGGACATTTTCCTCAGCACTGTGACCTAATTATGGCAGAGGTAGGCTGTGTGTCACACTAGTTTTCACATTAACTGTAAACCTTAGCTTTCATGCATTTGAACAGGGTCAACAATTCTGTAATGCCCCTTTTACTGTCGGAAACATGTCCTTTAGTGATTTATGTCATAACATGTGAGAACTGATCTTAGATTTGGTTACTTCAGTACAATCTTGCCTTCTATTTTGCAACAATTATTTTTTTTTCAAGGTTCAGATATCCTATCAGCCATTGGAGGTCACAAATGGGTAGAGGTCATGTGCTATCATCCAAATCTGAACAACCAAAGGCTTCGGTTTAAATTATTTAGATTAATTTCAAAGCCATAACAGAAATGGCAGCTGAGAGCAGTAATCTCGCTAAGAAAACCCATTTGGATAGATAATAAAGAAGCGTACAGGAAACAATGACAGATCTCTCCCAAATGATTCCCAGTGAAGATTACTTTATGTCAACAGATTCATCAACTCTCCTCTGTTATTTCATTACCCCAAAAACTCTCGTCCCAAAACAGTCAGAGGGTCCAACATTGAATAACCATAACGACTCTAAAAGATCATTCCTTTTTTCTCACCACTGCACAGCAGTATACTCTTAGTTTTCTTTAAAATCAATGCTGAATGAATATAACTGCTTCCATTTGCTTATTTGAGTAACCATAAAGGTATTTTTTCACTTTATCATCAACAACTAAATATGAGAGCCATTAGTTATTATTGGATAGGAAGGTGTTTTGCTGAAAAAAATACCAGTTTTAATTTTCAGTCTCCTTTATAACTCTCAAAGGTATCTGCTTAGAAAAGTGTGTTTAATATTGAAACGGAAAACTGAGAGTCGAAGATAAAACAAACTTTCTCTAATCCCTTAGTCTACACTCCTCAGTAAGAGTGTTCTCGTGTCCAAGAACTTTGGATTTGTTTAAAATCAGTATCCGCGTCACCTGAAATGCAATTTCTACTGTATCTACTGTACATGAAACAATGCAGGAAGAATTAGATTCAGAGTGCATTTGGCAGGGATCAGGAAAAAAAATGCTGAAATGTTATTGATTTCCCGCCTCGGTGCAAAACAAACTGACTCAACTCTATTTTTCCTGACATAACACAAAGGTTTTATTTAGATATTATAAAAGGCTGGCAATCGTTACCCTGTACCTCTCCTTTCTCAGAGAGCAGAAGAGTGTCCTATTTGTTTCTACAGAAACGCTGCAGCCACTGACATGGTGATGTGAGTCCCCAGAGGAATCCTGCCTGCAAAAGTTTTTTGATGCAGAGATACCCAGCCCTAGGAGACACCTTCAATCTGCCATGGGCTGCTGAGCCCGTCACCCATGATCACCTGCTGTGTCAAAGTCGCTGCCCCGACTCCTGCCCTCTCCACACCATTTTATTCTCCCCAATATCCTCTCTCCAAATCAATCGCATCCAAACTCTCCAAGCTAGACTGGTGGCAGGACCTTCCTCCACATCTTCTCCCACCTACAAGCACCGCGAAGCCGCCGCCAGAGGATTTTCTCTCCTGGTCTCTTTCAAAGCATCTTGATTAACTTTCCCTTGACCCAGTTCTTTGCAAGCTCTCTCCAGAACTACAGATGAAGCCAGCACCCACGTGAAGTTGGAGAAGGGGGAGAGCGAGTGGGTGTGGGTTTAGGGTCGCGGTGGACAGCGGCCCCGGGAAGGAGACCAGGAGACCAGAGACCGGCAGAGTTAGAATTCCCAAGCGTTTTCTAAGTGACCACCATCCCTCAAGCTCAGACCCAACATGTCCCAAGCCAGGCTCCCGGTGTCCCCGGAACAATGAGCTTTTAAGACACCGCGTCCCCGGCAGGGCACCCATCCTGAGGTCTCTGCATGCTCTCCCTCAAACAATAAAAACAGAACCGCTTGGCAAACCACTTCTCCGTTAGGAACTACTGAAGTTATGTAAGTCAACTTCCTCCCGGGTGGCGCGAACAGACTGGCCATGCCATTGGGGTGTGTGTGGGGGGGGTGAGGGGGGAGCCCCAAACAGAGGCTTCACTCCAGAGTCAAGAGACACAAAAGCCCGGCTCGTTACTTACGGAAGCGGCCGCTCCGCTGCTCCCTGGAAGCCCCGAGGAGGAGGAGTCCTCTCTTCCCTTCCGCGGGTCGGTCACATGCAGAAGCCAGTCTATTCCACACAGGCCCCGGGAAACTGCAAGGGAGCACAGCACAGGTCCCTGCAGGGGAGCACGGCGCACGTCCGTCCGTCCGTCCGTCCGGCGGCCCCGGGCTGGGGCTCGGGCTGGGGCTGGGCGCTCGCGCGCGCGGCGCGTGTTTCTCCAAAGTGGGATCCTCTCCGCCGGCGGGTAGGGGGCCCCGGCAGGGAAATCCGGGCGCCCCGACGCGGTCCTGGGTCCCCACAATTTATTCTGAAGGCAAAGTACCTGCGCCCGCCCGGCGGCCAGGCGAGGGGAGGAGGCTGAGCGGGAGGAGGAGCGGGGCGGGCTCCGCGGCGGCGGGCGCGGGGCTGGGAGGCGGGCGCGCGGGGCGCGGGGAGCCGGGCGCGGAGGGAACGGCCGTCAGGGCGCGGCGCTGCCCCGCGCGCTCGGGCCGCCGGGTGCGGGTGCGGGTGGAGCGGGTGCGGGTGGAGCGGGTGCGGGTGGAGCGGGTGCGGGCGCGGCGGGGCGGGGAGCAGAGGCGGCGAGCATCTCCGCGCCGCCCGGGCTCCCTCCAGCTGGCTCTCTCGCCGGCGCCCCCTCTCCCTCGCACACACAGGCAGGCACACACCCCACGTCTCCCCGCACGCACTCACCTGCATTTCCTTAACGAGCCACTTGATGGCTGCCTGCCGGCGGCGCGGGCCGGGCGGGGAGGACGCGGCGCGGGATGTTCAGCGCCCGCCCGCCCGGGAGGCGGCGGCGGCGGCGGCGGTGCGGGGGCGCGGGGGCCGGGCGGGAGCCGGGGGGACCGGCCGGAGGCGATCCCGAGCGGCCCCGCAGCGGACCGGGCTGACCCCGCGACCCGGAGCCCTTGGCGGGGTCCCAGGGCTCGGGGCGCAACCGTCCGCGGAGGGAGGAGGGGGGGGAGAAGGGGCGCGCGGACCGCCGGGCGCGGGCCACTCGGGACCTAGAGCCGCGGGGAGCTGCCCCGGTGCGCACCGCCACCGCGCGTCCCGGTGCCGCGGAGGGGAAGCTGGCGGTGGGGCCGGGGGCGGCGGGTTTGACAATGCAAGGGGGGCAGGTTTATACTGTGCAGCAGCCCAGGGAAAAAGCCCTCTTCAGTGCGGGGCAGGGGAGGGGTAGGCTTGGTGGGCAGGGGTGCTCTCCATCGTAGATGCTGGGTGTAGTGTTTCACTCGGGGTGCTGCTGGGCGGGAGGGAGGGAGGGAGGGACGGGGCTCTGCCAGGTGGTGAGGGAAAGGGCAACCCCAGTGTAAGAGTTGCTGGAACTCAGCCTCTGCATGGAGAGGAGGATGCATGCGGGCTGGCATTGGGGGCGGGAGGGGGGGTTCCGTCCCCGCCTGCCTAGTGCCCGGCAGCGCAGGCTGGCCAGTGGCTCTGGGGTGGTGTGTCCCCGGCTCAGAAACAAGGATCATCGGGGAACTCAGACTCCCAGGACAAAGCTGGAGGAGGGGGCCGGAGCCAGCCAAGAGGGTGATGCAGGATGGAGTTACCCAGCAAGAAAGCGTTCCTTATCACTTTACCGGGCACTTATGACTGAACATCTGTGCCGGCACATGCTGTGTTGTCTTGGAGCCCTCTTATTATTGTATCAAACCAGATTAATTTCCTGTTTGTGTTAATGCCACAGAGAGCCTTCCGGGTACCCTCTGGTCAGAGGTGCCGTGAGCACCGCCAGGAAGACAAAAAGCTGGGACACGTCTACTGCCCGGACGTGTCCACGATCTAATCGCAGAAATGCCACTTTCTCCCAAAGGAAAAAAAGAAGAAGAAGAAGAAGAAGAAGAAGAAGAAGCTGAATCCACACAGGTGGCATTTCCCCAGGGCAGGTCCGTTCCCCTCTCTGTGTGCGCCGCCTCACCGCTATCCTGGTCCTTTTGCTCTCCGGGGGGGACCCTTCCCAACCCATCCCTGCCCTGCGGGCTCCCGGGCAGCCTCCTCAGACCCGCTGCTGGGCTCCCTCATCCAAGAACGTCCCCAAGCACAAGTCATTATTACTTAAAGCCGTTCTAGGAAAGGCCAGGAGAGGAGCCAGCCAGAAACACTTACCCCCTGGGTGCAAGTGTGTCTATCTCTGTAATAACGCAAACCACCTGCCCCTGACGGTGCTGTCTGCGCTCTAGGATGATGACTAACTCCTTCTCTCCCCCAGCCTCTGCTTTTCGCCCTCCTCCCCTCCCTCCCGCCCCCCTTCCTCTCCCTCTCTCCCTCTCTCTCTGCACAAACACACACCACTCTCTCACCACTCACCCCGTCTCCGCTCCTTCCTGTCAGTGCTCAATAATGGCTTTACATGAACTTTCTGTTAGCAAGCCTCCAGAGCCGGCCGGGGCTGCAGCAGATTGGTCTGAGGGATGCCTGGGCTCGGAGCTGTTGCTGTGTTTCCTGTCATCACTCACTCGCTGCGTGCACTCCTGTACTTAATGTCAAGTGGCAGCAGAAAATGATTTCCTCCCTGGCTCGCCGCGATAATATATGGGCCCTCCCTCGGAAACACATATAATTAATAATAAAAGAAATAATGCATCTTGAAGCCCCGGCGAGAGAGCGGGTGGATGCTGGCGGCGGTGGCGGCGCTGGTGGTGCTGGCCACCTTTTCCTGTCGTTGCTGCAGAGACAGCGGGACCGCTTCTCCCTCTCTCTGCTGCTCCCGGTGGGTTAAGCAAGGCCTTTGGCCCCTGCACCCTGTTCTTTGTTCCATCTCTCCACTGACGATAGGTTGTGTGTTTTTAAATAAAGAGTTCGTTCTGCCAGCCCGCAGGAAGCTTTTAACAAGATGCAGCTGAGCGTGGGGATAGCATATCTTTTTTTTTTTTTTTTTTTTTTTTTTTTTTTTACTGCTGGGCGGGAGGGTGGGGG
This sequence comes from Vespertilio murinus, assembly GCA_963924515.1. Classification (NCBI taxonomy): domain Eukaryota; kingdom Metazoa; phylum Chordata; class Mammalia; order Chiroptera; family Vespertilionidae; genus Vespertilio; species Vespertilio murinus. Next base: position 133,864,249 of record OZ004708.1, on the reverse strand, counting down.
GTGTTCCAGAACTTGAAACTCATCCCAACTTCAGCCCAAGCTGGCATCTCTCTTGCAGAGACAATGCTCCCCGGGGAGGATTTACCCTGGCTTCTCTAAGACTGTCCGCTGGTGCCCTCTAGAAGATCGCAGGGTGCTGGAACAATGGGAGGGTGAGGATTCTAGGCAGCCCCATTCGGGAGTCACTCCTCTCTGAATGATACCACAAGTGTTCTCTGTTAATGGCTCATGATGGCGACTTGAGATTCACTAGAATCTTTCCTGAGAATGACTACATCCAGCCTGGGGCGTTAGCTACACTTCCTGTTTTACTTTCCCTTCCGAAGTGAAAAGGGAAGGTCCTCTTTAAGTGCCTGTTATACACTTACTATTAAAAGGCAGCAATCTCCTTAAAAGGGTCACCATCCTTGAACCACCTGTTTAAAACAACAGGAGCAAATGTGACACAGAAGCAAACAAAAGGGGGGAGCGTGCCATACGGGCTTAAAAGCATGGTCCTGAGTATCAGCCCTTTAGGACTGGTCTGCCTTTGGCTCTCCTTTCTTTTACCGTGTCACTTCATTTACCAAGACTTCTGTCAGCCTTGCTACTGCTGGACTTGTAATCGTATCTAACGGCCTGCTCTCGGTAGAAGTCTTCTCCAAAGGTATACTTCATTTTGCATTTTTGAGGGGGTTAAGTACTTTCCTGTCTTGGCACCAAAAGCCACGCCACAGCAGTAATTTGCTGTTCTAATCATCCTTTAAACATGGTAATAGCTTTGTTGGAAACCTTCCTAATGACGCAACACTCCATATTACGGAGCTGAAAATAAGGGAGAAGGCATAGGTAACAGGGTAAGGAGGGTTCTAGGAAGAGCTTGTAACCCGCTCAAAGGCAGATGATGCTCAAAAGCTGTGTGCTGCTAACCCTGGGGGGGGGGGGTGTCATTCCTCACTGCAGCCTCTCACACTTTGCCAACTTTGCCTTTTTCCTTCCGTCTGCCTGAATGGTGTCCACTTAATTTGTTCTCCCCTTTTCCCACACCTTTTAAAGGTATGCTGATTGGCAGAAACTACAACTAGGATCAATTTTATATTGATAATAGAGTGAAGTCACGCACTTGAGTGAGTCAAACTGCATACACTTTAGTATTTCATCTGAGACAAGAGTGATCCTCTTGCCTTCAGTTATCCTTGCGGTCAGTGCGGGCAGAGTTCTAATTGACTAAATGGGTCTAATTTACCTAATTTGTTATAGATGATTTGCCACCAAGAAACCTTAAAACACAGTGAAAAAATTCTTGACTCTACCCAATTTAAGGAGTTTCCGTGAGTGGATTCATATCTGTGATAATTGTGGGTTCATGGTTTAGGTGTTAATCCCACTGAAGTCATCATGTGGCTAACACTAAGTTACACAAAATCTAAAAGCTTCAGAAATATGGAATGTGATGTCATGAATGTACTTTAAAAAAACATTTGCTTTGCCGAAACCGGTTTGGCTCAGTGGATAGAGCATTGGCCTGCGGACTGAAGGGTCCCTGGTTCAATTCTAGTCAAGGGCATGTACCTTGGTTGTGGGCATATCCCCAGTAGGAGGTGTGCAAGAGGCAGCTGATCGATAACTCTCTCTCATCGATGTTTCTAACTCTCTATCCCTATCTTCCTCTCTGTAAAAAAATCAATAAAATATATTAAAAAATAAAATAAAAAACATTTGCTCTGCTGAGAATTTTCTATTTGCCCCCTCCCCCTGGCCCCAGATCATCACTGACCCTTCTTTGCGCCCTAAGGGTAAGCCTTTGGGGATTGCATCCACCTGGTTGCCATTGTTCCTTGGCTGCTGTGGGGTATTGTCAGTCAGTGAGAGTCCCTGGGACCTGCAGAAAGAGAAACAATTGGAAAAAAAGTATTCTTTAAGAAAGGTAGGGACATTTTTGTTCCATTTGATCTATAATTTGGCACTTAGGTTTTTGTTTTGTTTTGTTTTTCTGGCAGTGTCTGAATTGCTATAAAAATACAGCCTTTCCTGTCACCACTATTCCATAGCTCCAGCTCAGCTCACATTGGCCTCTAGCACCACCTTATCCCTTAGCACTCTGGCTAGAATCTAAGACAGTAGTCCACTAACTCATTAGTCAACAGAGCCAAATATCAACAGTACAACGCTTGAAATTTCTTTTGAGAGATGAAAACCAACTTCTGTGCATGGGCCACGAAGTTTCTTTTTTTTTAATATATATATTTTATTGATATTTTACAGAGAGGAAGGGAGAGAGATAGAGAGCTAGAAATGTCAATGAGAGAGAATCATCGATCAGCTGCCTCTTGCACACCCTCTACTGGGAATGTGCCCACAACCAACGTACATGCCCTTGACCGGAATCGAACCTGGGACCTTTCAGTCTGCAGACCAACGCTCTACCACCTAGCAAAACCGGTTTCGGCGGGCCACGAAGTTTCAATGTACATGCACGCCTGCGCGTGGTATTTTGTGGAAGAGCCACACTCAAGGGGCCAGAGAGCCAACCACTGACCTAGGAGGAGACTCTGTATCGCTCATCAATGACCCCAACCCAGTTGCTCCTCTGCAAAGTGCCCCTTATTTACACTCTCTCCCAGGCCATTCCTGACTGTGCCTTCTGCTTCCTTCAGGTATTCTGGCTAAAATATATTTTTGTTTAAAGTATATTAGAAAGTAACAAGAAGTATTTTATTAAGTTGTTTCAAAGTTTAACATATTGCCAAATATGTCTCAAAGTACCCAACCTTTACTGCTACTCAAACTGGAAATAACTTCAACAAACTACAGAAACTATTTGATTACATAGGTGACCTAATTAGCTAATTAATAACAACATATTAATATCTTTCCACAGATGTATCATGTCTTTGTGTATTAAATGAACTAGGGTAGTTAAACCTACAAAAAATCTCATTCTTCTTAAATATGGATCTCAATGTTTGAGGGTATCTGATTGCAACTCAATAGCACTAATAATACATAATAATGAGGGCTAGTGTTATTTAATAAAAGAAAAACACTATGGTTTATAAGGCACTGTAATTTGCATCTGTTATAAAAAAATAAATGAGTAACAAAGCCTATATGGACCCATTCTTCCAATTATTAAAACAAAAAAACCAATAAAAAGGATATGAAAAGGTGACTTAAGTTTCCAATGATACCCCAAAATAACTGTCCCTTGCATATACTTTAGAAGAACAACTGGATATAAATACGAAGTGTGCATCCTACCAAGTGCTTTTAAAGGAGTATTTTTAAAAACTAAAATTATCAGCTTAATACAACACAGTAACAGCTAGACTACATAATGTTTGACCAAACATCTAAGTGCAGTGGCCTGCCTAGTTGACACATAAATTAGATTTGAAGGAAAACTCTCTTTACCCTGAGATATAAAATTGTTGGGCTAATTTAATGTGTAAAATTGTTTTTACCTATTCATAATTACAAATCTTGGATATTGCTGGTTTATTTTATAAAGAAAGGAAATGTTGCAGCGCATGATTTATTTGAAAAAGGAAAGAATTGTATCTTACAAGGCTTGCGATGTCCCTTGAATAAACTTGTTAACTAACATTTGTGTATCAGCTCCACACCTTGGGAAGAGGCACCATCCCTGTTGTATAGAGAGAGAAACTGAGACTCAAGAGTGACTAACCTGGGACCCAGCCACAACAACAACAAAAAGTAAAATAAAACTAAAAACTCACATGTAAACATTAACAAGGATCAGAGGAAATTTTCTCAATAAAAGTAAAATAGAAATTGAGAGAGAATATGGAATTGTTCCTATGGATTTGAGGTGCAATTTTTACCTTACAAATTAATTTAAACAAAGATCTAATGCAAGATTCTAACTATATATCTCTACTTCTGCTTCTCCTGGATCCAGAGTAATTTTCTTTTATAAATTAGGGATAAGAATGATCCCAGCCATACTAATTTCCTAAGTTTTTAAAGTGCATTAATAATATACTGCCTGATTTTTAGATGTAAGAAACCTGAGGCGCAGAAAGCTGAGGCTGATTTAACCATCCCAGGTCATAGAGCAGTTAAACACTGGAGTTGAAAATTGTACCCAGGCCATCTGGCTCCTGAGTCTCTATGTCAAAAAGACTCTCCATCAGCTGTGTGCTCCTTTTTTCTTAGGCTCAGGGCTTTCTGACGTTGAGGAATTTCTATGCAGTCAATGGAGAATATAGGTGGGGAACGGTGCAATAGAGAAATAGTATCTTCTCAGAGAACGACTTTTCATTTCTTAAAGTGGGTCCTTTAATTTTACATTTCTATATTAATCATGTTGCATATAGTTCATTTTCACATGACAAATCATTACATGTTTCACATAATATCTAATACCATAAAAATTTTATAAAAGTGTAATAAATGTATGATTTTTCTAGGTAAATTACATGTAAGTCTGTTTATTACCACAATTTATTGCATTGCTAGTTTTCCCCTTTTGTAAAATTGTTTTTTATCTATTCATAATTATTTCCCTCCCTTACCTACAGCCAGGAGAACAAATGTAATACAAAGCTATGCCAGACAATTCTATAGTATATTGTCTCTCTTTTGTAACGAGGGGGTCAATCTTCTGGAATCTCTGTAAGATATTCCCCTGTTTCGGTGAAGCACAAAGTTTTCCAGATACTTATTCCTGACCTTTTGTTCATGTGTAATGATACTCTGTCAGGAAAATATATATATATATATAGAGAGAGAGCATTTATTTTTATCACAAGTTTTATGTATATTTTCAACACTAAAAATTGTAGATATTTAAAATAGAAGCAAAAGGAAGAAATGTGACAACCATATCAGATGAGGCATTGCATTTACCATTCTATACTCTCTAAGGTGATAAGCAAATTAGGAATTTGCCTCCTTTTTATACAAGGATACCTAAAGTAAATCAGAAGAAGTCCATTCCAATTTTAAAATTAGTTTTTCCATGTGATTATCAATACCAAGACACAAGATGATTGTTCCAGCACCTTCACTTTCTTCTCCATTTTATACTACTAAGCCCAAAGTGTGAAATGTTCACTTTTATATGATTGATGAGTAATAAAAGTCCTGCTACTTCTGGGTTCCTTTCCTCCTCCTCATAATTTAAAGAGTGGTTTTAATATAAACATACACACACACACACCTGCATTTTTTTTTTTAATTTAGGTTTTTAAAACCGTTGTCTCATTAAAGTTTATGTAAAGGGTATTATGACATTAAGCTTGTTAAATGTTAAATGAAGCAGTGAACAATTACTGCTACACTCAAAAGGTGAAAACAACAAGAAAGACTTCTCACAGGAAATCCTCAGGAAAGGGCAGTGAAATGATAGGCCTAGTGAGGATCGTCTTTACAATTTTCTTTTCACTGTTCCTAGTGTTAATCAGAATTTTCATCGGGCTCATCTAAGCTATAAAAACATTCATATAATAACGATATGGATCATGAACATGAACATGAATGCCATGGGGGAAGGACTCATTCATGCTCTGTGTTCCCAACCTGAATCTCTTCCTGCCACCAGGCTTGCCTTCCTCAGAACCACACGTGTACGCATGTGCACCACAGCACTCGGAGCACAGGGGTTATAGTCTATTCGCTCAACTCTTCTTCTTCTTACTTTTTTTCTTTCTTTTCACCTCTTCTTAGTGTGCTTTCTAATACATTTCCCCCCCTGGTTTTCAGGCTTTAGTTAACACAGAAACGGGAGACATGGAAGGAATCCCGGAATGAAAATACTAAGACCAGGATTTGCGGGAACAGAGTAGGAAGATAAGATGTACAGCGGTTAGGAAGAAGGAATCTCCCAGGCAACCAGGAGCTGTGGCAGTGTTGGAAGGAAGAGAAGAACACTGTGTTTTCCATGAGTGTTGCCGAAGGATATGAGTCAGGGCCTCCCAGCACTGCCTTTACAGGCCCAGGACTAAAGACTGCACTGAATTTCCATTTCTTTGTTGTTTTTAGACTTTTTTTTTTATTTCTTTGGGCAGTCAAAACATCGTACAAGGAGGCTGGGATTTTTTGTTCTGTTTGTTTTACATATACACTAAATAAATATAGGCTTCCCCTAGAAAAATATAGGCTATCAGCTTATAAATTGATTTTAAAATTCTGTGTTATTTCTGAAACATTGGCATGACTTTAATATGAATGTGGTAAATGTATCTTATAGTAAATGTATTTTTTCTGAATATCATAAATACATTACTTAGATTGAAATTGTAATTAAATAATATTTTTCCTATTTAGTGACAAACATAATACTTGAACTCAGAAGAAAATATCTATGCATTTTAATATTAATATATTATTATTTAATAAATAAAATATTTTTAAACATTGATTTATTTGAAAGATATCTATAAATATTTTCTCACTCAAATCATATGGTATCTATCTATATATATATCCTAGTATTGTGTTGTATATTTTTAAAAGATATGTACCATAATTTTAAATTTTTATGTTTTATTTTCTAAAAGTATTTATTTTATATTTACTTCCATTACCAGAGTATATGTTTTAAATATACATAATTAATTTTTTTGAAATATATTCTAAAAGTAGCTGAAACTGGTTTGGCTCAGTGGATAGAGTGTCAGCCTGCAGACTGGGTCCCGGGTTCGATTCTGATCAGGGGCATGTACCTTGTTTGCTGGCACATCCCCAGTGGAGGGTGTGCAAAAGGCAGCTGATCGATGATTCTCTCTCATCGATGTTTCTGACTCTCTACCCCTCTCTCTTCTTCTCTGTGAAAAATCAATAAAATAAATTTTAAAAATAAAAAAAATAAAAGTAGATTGGTATTCTTTCTTTTTTAAGTGTTCCCTTTGTTTTCAGTAGAATCTCTACAGAATTTACAAAAGAAGTTAAATCAAATAATCATTATATAGAAATTTTTACTATAAGTGAAATTTCATAATACCTTTCCTATTTTTCATTTTATCTGATCTCAAGCTGTATATTAAATGAAAGCTTTGTAAAATTACATTTTGAAGAAAGTTTTTTTTAATATATTTTAAAAATAACTCCAGCTCATCCTGCTTTAATTAAATTTTTAAAGCTTCATTTCGTATATTGTGTCTTTCTTAGAAAAAAATTGTTTCCATTACTAAAAGGAACAAAATGATAACTGAATAGTGCCAGAAATAAAACAGTTCAAGAAAGTTCAAATATGTGGGGTTTTTTTAATGTTTTCCACATACATATTTTTTAAATTCAGTTAAATGAGTCAGAATTGTATCCTGGAATAATAATTTAAAACTATATTTGAATCAAATTGAGTGGCCCATTAAAATTTTAGGTTTTAATTATTCAAATTGAAAATATTTTTAAAGATATATTTTTATTGATTTCATAAAGGAAGGGAGAGAGAGAGAGAGAAACATCAATGAAGTGAATTATTGACCAGCTGCCTCCTGTACACCCTGTACTCATGATTGAGCCTACAACCTGGGCATGTGACCTGGCCTCCTGGTACATAGGTCCATGCTCAACCACTGAGCCACACCGGCCAGGCACACATTGAAAAGATCTTAAAGTAGAAGAGAAATAAGTTTATATTGTGAGTACATAAATGGTTAAACATTTTAAAATATATTTGCTTTGCTTCTAACATTTTGAGATTTAGTACACTTACATATCATTATACATGTACATATCTGCACCCTGTTGATTTTGCATTATTAAATTTAATTAGGCCATATGAAAAACCATGGTATAACTTACATGAATCTCTCTGCATTTTCTCAACTAAAGCATACGTTTTAAGCCTATCATTTTAAGCACAGAATGAGAATTATACAACTCATAGCAAAATACTGAAAGCAGGTTAAATCATTTCCTTAGAGCAACTTGATGACTATATGATTTAAAATAAACTTCTGATAAATTATAGTAACTAGAGTTCTAACTTCAAAAAATGCTCCCATCAGCTATTTTTCAATCTAAATGACAATAACCAATTTCAGTTATTGTAAGTTTTAGTTTTATAAGTCATTATAAGGTTAGGTATTCTGATTTAGTGTTATAAAGATGCAGTTGTTGATTCCTGGTCAAGTTGGCCACAACCACATCAAAACTACAACTAAACTACAGAACAACCATGATTCAGAACCACCTAAAATCTGGCTAAATGGAAGTCCTACAGCTAAGGATTTAAACAAGAGGCTACATCAAAGCCCTGGCTGGTGTGTCTCATTTGGACAGAGCATTTTCCCATACACCGAAAGGTGTTGGTTTCCAACCCTGGTCAGCACACATATGGGGGTGAACTAATTGATGTTTTTCTCTCACATTGATGTCTGTCTGTTTGTCTGTCTGTCTCTTTCTCCCTCTCCCTTTCTCTGTCCCTCACAATAAAATTAATTTTTTTAAGTACACACACACACAAAAAGGAAGAAGCCACATACAGACTAGTAGGAGGGCTGGCCAGAGATGCAGAACAGGCTGGTCCCACACCCAGATAATAATCAGGAGGGATATCTCAGCTGAAGTGGCCCCCTAAGGAGCCAGAGGAGCCTGCCCCACACCAGGCACCCCAACCCAGGGGTTCAGTACTAGGAAGAGAAGTCCCCATAACTGGCTATAAAAACTAGCAGGAGTTGTGGCTGAATGAGATAAAGGACTACTGCATTCTGGGCATTCCTCTTAAAGGGGTCACGCATGGACTTACTCAGATTCACTCACTCTGAGCTCCATGGCTGGGGCAGCAGATTGAAAGGCACCAGGCACTTACAGGGAGGGACTGAATTGTCTGGCATTAGAGCAAGAGATGGAGCGTTTGTTTTCTGCCAGAAAAAAAAAAAAAGGTGCTGGCAGATGCCATTGTTCCTTTCCTGTGACAACCACTACACATATGCAAAGCAGGCAGGTGGGCAACATATCTGAGTCTCCATCAACCTGGCTCACACTATTTGCCCTACCTACTCCAGTGATTCTCTGAGACCCCATCCTGCCCAACTTGTGAACCCACTGAAAAAAAATGTCCATTGTCTTTTTCATACAAATGGCCTTTTGGCTCATACTTCAGACTTCCCTAAAATCTCACAAACAAGCAGCATCTGGCTTTACTATAGCCTGTACCTCTTGCTAAGAGGCCCCAGGCTTGGCATTAGCAGCAGAAAGCCTTGGTTCACAGGTTGGCCTCACCTGGTCATTTTTAAGCTCAGCACATATATGCAGCTCACTTTGTAACTCATGTGGGGTGCCCCCAGGTAGAACACAGGGGGCTATGACCCCAGCAAGCACCTCAGTCAGGAGGCCCCAGAGCCAACACACCTGCTTCACAGCATCACACCACGTTGAAGCAGCATCCAACCACCTCTACAAGCAAGATGCTCAAGAGGCAGACTCAATAAACCCTACTCTATGGTGTGGGACCCTGCATAGCTGATCCTCCCAAGGTGGTTGGTGGGTGCTGTCAGCCACTCTTTGCATTTGACTGGCCTAGGGGTAAATCCTTTCCATTGATGCGACAACAGCAATGAAGGCTCAAAGGCAACAGGAAAGTGTACAGTGTACATAGCTCAGAGTGGGAATTGCTCATCTGGAGTGCCCAGCTTGGATGATCAGGGAGCCTGTTCCAGTGGACCCAACAGAATACCTCCTATATAAGGCCACTCTACCAAGCCTGGAGATGAAGCGGCTCTACCTAACATATAGAAACTAGTATGGGGAGGCTGCCAAAATGAGGAGAAAAAGAAACATGTTCTACAATAGAACAAAACTCTATAAAAAAAAAACTAAGCAAAATGGAGATAAGAAATCTATTAGATGTAGTGTTCAAAACACTAGTTACAAGAGTGCTCAATGAATGTAGTGAGAACTTCAAAAGCATAAAAAAAATACAGTCACAGCCTGTACATGTGCCCTGATTGGGAATCAAATTGGCAACCAACTGAGCCACACTAGTTAGGGCTTAAAGAGTCTTCTAGAAGAAGAAGAAATAAAAAATATGAATAATAAAAATGGCAATAAGTATGTATCTATCAACAATTGAATCTAAAAGGACAAAATGAACAAACAGAACAGAAACAGATTCATAGATATAGAGAACATTTTAACTAATGCCAGATAGGTGGGGCTTGGGGGAAACTGGTAAAAAAAGGTGAAGAGATTAAGAAGTAAAAATTTGCCCAAACCGGTTTGGCTCAGTGGACAGAGCGTCAGTCTGTGAACTAAAAGGTCCCAGGTTCGATTCCGGTCAAGGGCATGTACCTGGGTTGTGGGCACATCCTCAAGAGGATGTGTGCAGAGGCAGCAGATCAATGATTCTCTCTCATCCATGTTTCTAACTCTCTATCCCTCTCCTTTCCTCTCTGTAAAAAATCAATAAAATATAAGAAGTAAAAATTTGCTGTTATAGAATAGTCATGGGGAAGTAAAGTATAGCATAGGCAATATAGTCAATAATATTTCTAATAACTATGTATAGTTCCAGATGGGTAAAAAAATTATTGGGATGGTCATTTAGTAAATTATATAACGTCAAATCACTGGGATATACACCTGAAACTAATATTGTATTCCTGAAAACCATGCAGTTGTTCACTTGCAATCATAATTGTCTGAGACACAGAAAGAGAGGGGGAGATGGAGAGAGCAATGAGAGATAGTGGCTTATTTACCCTTGTAGTTAATCTCTGTTGTATTTCTTTATATTATTTCACATTTAAAACATAAATCCTTTAAGGAGAGATAATGCTGCAATAGAGAATGTTGTTGGTTATTCCCTCCCCACCTCCCACCCCCCACCCCCTTTGGACCTTTCAAGTGTTTTTTTTTTGTTTTTTTGTGTGTTTTGTTTGTTTGTTTGTTTGTCTATATTTTCTGAGATAATTCTTCTCCACGGTAAAGGATTCCCAAGATAAGGAGTTGAGTTTTTTTTTCTTATTCCAAATGCCAATTTCATAGGTGGGTTTAGTGGTTTGAGCATTTGTCCAAGACTAACAAGAGAGAAACCACCAACACGTGTCAGATAGACCACCAAAGAGCCTTCACGCACAAGTTGCTTTAAGTCACCATCAACCTCAGTTTTCTGGAGATACAGTTTCTCAAATACTCTCATTACTAATAAGACTTTCTTTTGGCCTACTTTTACTATCCACATTTTAGTGTCTACATATAAACAGCAAACAGTAAAATGATAAAATCTTGAACCAAATATTTTAAGTTGAATAATGTCAACAGCCCTATCATTTGGCAAGCCTGACTTTCCTGGACCCATTCTACAGGTGAGTTAGCAGAAAGTAAGAGAATGATGGTAAAATTTACTTTTCTGTAGATAATAAGCAGCAACTTTGGCAAAGAAGAATTACTTTCCTGAAAAATAGTTACGGAAGACAATGTGGTTTGAAGGTTACAGTTGCGGACTCAAGAGTCAAATTGCCAATTTCAAATCCCTGTTTTTCTATTTGCCAGTCTGTGTAAATATTTTGGCTTCTCTGAACAGTATAATTCCTTCACTTTCCTTCTATATATAATTCCCTCCCCCCTAAAATAGAAATGAAAATAATTTTCCATTGGCTTCCTTCCCTATCAAATGTTAATAACCATGATAGCTCCCTCACAGGATTGTTGTGAGTAATATCATATGCAAAGCACTGGTAAATGATAAGCATATGAGAGTTAACTCTTGCTATTATAAAGACTGTGGATGAACTGTACTGCTCACCTTCCCTTGATGGATTTTATCTTTCATTACTACTCTGTTAACTGTTCAAAATAGTACATTTTGGGGTGAATGACAAAACCACATCTCTGCTTTGAAATCACTCCTTATCAATAACCCATGGATGGGACTTTATTTGCACCACCTTATTTTTTTTTTTTCTTTTAAAAATATATTTTAATTGGTTTCAGAGTCCAAAATCCAGGCATATGGCCATGACCTTGAATCCAAAGGTGATGCTCAACCACTGAACCACACTGGCCAGGCTGGCTGCATCATCTTCTTGATGATTATCTGATTATGCCAGGAGCAGAAAGCTGATCTATGGAAAAACAGGACATCCCTTATTTTCTACATACCATCTTCCAAGGATATCAATAATGAGATTCAGAAAACATAGTCTGGAGAAAATATGTTGGGGATATCATAGTAATGTCCATTTGGGACGGGCAATTCTATTCAGCCATGCATTCGAAGGAAGAACTGACCACAAAGAGGTAGAGACAGAGAGATCCTGGGAGATGAGGAGAGGAAAGAGGCCATGCTGTCATCAAGAGCTATGTCTCAGCTCCTAACTTCCTCTTACCTACAAGTAAGCCTTTATAATAAGGTCAGCTAAAACATGTCTTCTTTACTTGAATATGAATAAAGATACACTCACTCTAATAAACTCAAGTTTGGATGAATGATTTCTGCTTCTTCTAACTAAATAACCTCAACTAGATGTTTTTGTATGATAAAACTATAAGCATAAAGTGCTGTAAAAAGGCATTGAGTGATAAATGTAAGTAAACTGTGGGGGGTGGGAGGAGTGGGTTGATCCCAGACAAGGCCAAGCATCTCAATGCTGAAAATAAACTTAGAACTGATTTTTCTCACACCAGCAATGGAAAGTTGGCCAAAAGCCATAAAAAAAGAGGTGCTGTGAAACAATAAGTGCTAAAATCTTGTAAAAAGGGTTAAAATGTTTAGAAGGGAGAATCCAAAACAAGTAATATTCTGTAAGAATAGCTTTAAGGAGAAATTGACATGGTGGCATCAGTTTATTCAGAGGTTTGGAAGGAAACGAGCCTAGGTAGAAGATATAACAATAATGATGATGGTGATAACTGAATATTAATAAGAAGTACCATTATAGGAAGGCTGCAAGGTGTAATGCCAAGAGCTCAGAGGTTTACTATTTATAAATTTCCAGCAGAATCCAAATTCTGTCTTGGACAAATGATTTTATATGCCTTATTTACATTCTTTTTGTTTTACAATGGGAATAACAGGGGAAAAAAATCCAATTAAGAAATGGGCAATGGACCTGAATAGACACTTCTCCAAAGAGGACAGACATCCAGATGGCAAATAGACATATGAAAAGATGCTCAGCATCACTAAAAAAAAAGAGAAATGCAAATTAAGCCACAATGAGATAATACCTCACAACTGTCAACAAACAAGTGTAGGTCAGGATACTGAGAAAAGGAAATCCACCATTACTGTTGGGGTGGGAATGCAGATTGGTGCAGCCACTGCGGAAAGTAGTATGAAGGTTCCTAAATAAATTAAAAAATGAAACTGTCTTATGATTCAGCAATTCAACTTTGGGGAATATATCTTAAGAAACCTGAAATACTGATTTAAAATAATGTATGTACTTCTATGTTTATTGAAGCATTATTTACAATAGCCAAGATTTTGAAGCAGCCCAAGTACCCATCAGTAGATGAGTGGATAAAAACTCATGTGGTACATTTACACAATGGAATACTACAGGGCCTAAAAAAAGAAAGATGTCTTTCTGTTTGTGACAGTATGCATAGACCTAAAGTGTATTATGCAGAGTGAAATAAGCCAGTCTTAGAAAGACAAGTACCATATGATTTCACTTATATGTGAAATCTAATGCACAAAATAAATAAACAAACAGAATAGAAACAGACTCTTAATACAGAAAACAGACTGACTTCAGTTATGGGTGGGGACTGGGTGGAAAAGGTGAAGGGATTAAGCAAACAAAGAAACTCACAGACATAGACAACCTTATGATGATAACTGGAGAGAAAGGCTGGAGGGAGATAAAAGATGGTAAAGATGGGATAAATGGTGACTGAAGACCACTTATGGTGAACATACAATATAAAGATAATGTATTATGTAATTACATACCTGAAACCTATATAATTTTATTGCCCAATATTACCACAATAAATTCAATACATTTAAAAAATAAAATTAGAATAGCAACCCATGTCATTGAGGGTTGTCATGATGATTAAGAATAAGAACTTTGTCATCAAATAGACCTAGTCTTCTATCCTGATTTGTAATAAAGGCTCATAAAATATCTAAGTTTCTAAAATTCTTATAATGCTTTTTAGTATTCATTCCCAACTACAAAGGTTATTAATGAACAGATGAATAGGTAGCTAGCTTGAACCATCAAGCTATAAACAGTTAGATTTTACCCTAACTTTTATTGGAATTCATATTAAGTTGTTTATACTTTATCCAAATAGCAATGCACTGTTCTTAACTGCACATGAGAGACTGAGAAAAAATCAGACCCCAGTAATGGTTATTTGTTCATGTTTTGTAGTGACATATCTCTCAGTCATCCATGTCACTTAAAGCATAACACCTATCTTGTTTGTGTCTCTGAATAGTTATTAAGTTCTCTCTATTCAATTGAAAACATGAATTCTTAGTTTCATAAACACAATTTTATATTCTTAAGAATTCTGATATTAATCCATAAAAAATTTTATAACTTTTATCTGCTAAATCAAAATCATCATCTTAGGTAAGTCACGTCACTTCTTTGAACATCAGTTTTCTCATCTGTAAGATAGGGTTAAAAATAGTTAACTCTTCGTATGTCACCAAGTTTGACAACAAATACAATTCTCATTGGCAAATCTTGGAAAACATATACTAACTCTAAAGGTTCCGTCACAAAAGCAAACAAACAGCTCCAAGTGGTAAGCTTCTGCAAAAAGTCTATATACTAGTAATTAAGCATGTTTCTAGGTTATATATATTTCATGCCATTTCTCTAAATTTAGCCCTCTTTATTGACCACAGCATATAAGAAGCAGTAAAGAAGAATATCATGTACATTAAGAAAAAATAAACCACAAATGAAAACTTAATCGTCAATGTGAGCAAATCTTCCCTTTCAGTAACTCGTGACCATCCAATTTGCATTTGAAATCATTCTTTGAGAATAAGATATTATAATTTCATTGGCACTGGTGATGTATGTTGTGGTATATGCTTCTAATTGCCTACTCAAAATCTCATTGTCCTTTTTAATAACTTCAGTTTGTTGGGGGTGGAGGAATACACCCAGATAAATTTAGTCATCTTATAACACTTGCAGCTAGGCATGGTCATGGCGAATAGTTTTGGCCAACTGGATGCAAGAATCACCTGGTAGGGCTTTTTGGAAATATCTGTAGAAAGAACGTTAATATGTATTCCTTCAAAATTTATACGTTGAATGTCAATCCCCAATATGACGACTTTCTGGATGAAGCTGGGGCTGGGAGGGCCAAGGCAAGCAGCCAACATTTGGAGGTGGAGTCTTTGGGAAGTAATGTGGTCATGTGGTAGAGCCCTCATGAATGTGACTGGTGTCCTTCTAAAAAGAGGCCCAAAACTCTATCTGCCACGTGAGAATACAAGAAGTTGACAGTATTTCTGAAACCTGGAAGGGGGCGCTCATCAGAACCCAACTGTGATAGCACCTTGATCTCAGACCTCGAATCTCCAGAACAAAGAGAAAAACATTGCTGCCGTTTGTAAGCCACCCGTCTATGGTAATGTATCACAGTTGCCAGAACTATCTGAAACAAAAATATTCAGCGGCCCTGCTCCCTTTTGCCTTTTTAACTTTTGCCTTCTCCTTGTTGGGAATCCAGAAGTAAAGCCTTGGTCCCTTCTGTCATCCCTGAGATACTTCTCCAACCATGGTGTTTTAGATCCCTAAGCTTCTTATTCTCTATATAAAAAAAAAGTCATAATCAACTTCCAGCACCTTGGCATGTTGACTTAGTGACTAACTTGATTTCACAAATGTCTCATTTACCACATTGATTTAAGGTCTCTTGCTAAATTTATATCAGAGCAGCTTCATGAATCTACATTAAGAAAATTATAGAAAAATAAAAGCACTTATAGCAATTATACTTTTCAAAAAAAGATGAACTGATGTGTTATTTCTAAATAACATAGAAGCAATTGTTCTTTTCCTCCATTAAATTCTATATGTTGAATCACCACTTTATAATATTTTGAAGCAAAAAAAGATTTGTAAGAGTATGTTGTTCAACTTCTTTTTTCCATTATAAGAAAACCGAGTCCTTGCCGAAACCGGTTTGGCTCAGTGGATAGAGCGTAGGCCTGCAAACTGAAAGATCCCGGGTTGGATTCAGGTCAAGGGCATGTACCTTGGTTGTGGGCACTTCTCCAGTAGGGGGTGTGCAAGAGGCAGCTAATCCATGTTTCTCTCTCATTGATGTTTCTAACTCTCTATCCTTCTCTCTTCCTCTCTGTAAAAATTCAACAAAATATATTTTTTTAAAAAGAAAAAAGAAAACCGACTCCTGAAAAAATGATTAAATTACCCAATGATGTTCATTAAATTTTAAAAAAGAGACTGCAGGGTTAGTACCCCAGTTTCTAAAAGTACTTGAATTACCTTTTTCCAACTTATAACTTAAAAACTGTAAGTATGAAAGTATGTACATGAAAATTACAACTATGCATTATAGTAATAGATGTTTAATGTCAAAATCTAATAAAATAAAAAATGCAGACATATGGGAAAACTTTAGAATTCCTTTTTCACCTGGGTATAGAAGGGGGCAAATTAACTTGAGTTGCTTTATAGTTAAAAATTTTCTTCTTTTTCCTCTCACAAGCTAATTGTTGAAATAACATTAGTCATTAAAGATAGTTTCTAATTGCATATTAAAGGGGAATAGTTAAATGGTATATGCAAATCTGTGTCAGATTATGATGAAAGAGATATTTTACAATATTTGTTCCCTGGGTATGTCTTAGATCCATGACATCAATGAAATTTATAAAGTTCATACAAGTAAGATTTTGTCTTTTCTTAGGTTTCCGGGGACACTGCTGGGTAAAGTTTCTTTTCAGTGACACTTTCTCATCCCTTACCCCATCGTTCATAAAGAAATTCCCATGGAAACAATGAGATGGGGAACTTGGATGTTATTAAGATATCTGTCTTGTCCTTTCTCCCCACACCTTGTCCCACACCTTTTTCTTTTCACATTTGTTCATTATTCCCCACACAGACCAAGGCAAGCTGTGAAACACAGACAGGGTCAGATTCAGGTTTGATCCACACACTAAAAGCTTAGCAACTACAGTGGAGATTCCTTCACAATTGCAAAATTCTGGGAAAGTGTTCTTGTTGGTAACATTTAGGTCATAAATGCTCCATATTTTAGTTACTCTAACTAAATAAATAGACCATTCTGTTGTCTCATTTCAAATCATCTACACTCCAACTGATCAAGTTATCAGTCACTATGATTCACATAAAACACTTGAAGCAAATGGCTTTATAAACGCCTTCCAGAATAAGGAAGGGACTGTTTAGATACTATAACATATTTTTTTAATTGATTAGGTCAGTTATAAGCAGACCCACACAACAATATCTGGCATATGTAGTACTGAAAATGTTGCTAATATTTTTGTTTATGGAATTAACTAGTGGCCCGGTGCATAGAATTCTTGCATGGGTAGGGTCCATAGGCCTGGCTGGCTATCATGGGTAGGGTCCATAGGGGCCCTTCCAGCTGCTGGCCAGGGCCTTCATTCATTCTGTGTTGCCCCCTGGTGGTCAGTGCATATCATAGCAAGTGATCAAACTCCTGGTTTCCTGGTGAAACTCCAGGGAGGCGATGATATAGATATAGATATAGATATAGATGTAGATGTAGATGTAGATGTAGATGTAGATGTAGATGTAGATGTAGATGTAGATGTAGATGTAGATATAGATATAGATATAGATATAGATATTACCCATTAACTTCCAGCTGCATCCGGATTAGATTTATTTTCCACTAAAAGCATGAATTCATGCATGGGTGGGGTCCGCTGGCCTGGCCGGCAATTGGGGCCCATCAGGGGGAGGGATAGTAGGAGGTTGGGTGGCCATGGGAGGTTGGCTGTGGGAGCACACTGACCACCATGGGGCAGCTCTTGTATTGAGCATCTGCCCCTTGGTTGTCAGTGCACAGCATAGTGACCAGTCGACCAGTCATTTGGTCAACTGGTCTTAATGGTTGCTTAGGCATCTATCTATCTATCTATCTATCTATCTATCTATCTATATTTATTGTTACAGTGACCTGGAGACATAGCATTTTTAAAAATTTATGCCGTGGTGAAAGAAAACACAAAATAAATAAAAAACAAATATGTATTCCCTTTTAAAGAATGAGTAAACATTGGATACATACTGTTGGGGGTATATTTAACATATTTTTCGGTAAAATATTTAATTTCCAAACAGGCTTCTTCATTTTGGCTTGTTCCTTAGGTTCATAGTTGATAACTTTAATGTAGTCCCACATTATTTTTTTTAAACTGATTTCAGAAGGAGAGGGAGAGAGAGAAAGAAACATCAATAATGCGAAAGAATCTTTGATCTGCTGCCTCCTGCATGCCCCTGGGATCAAGCCCACAACCTAGGCATATGCCCTGACTGGGAATCAAACCATGATTTCCTGGTTCAAAGGTTGATACTCAACCACTTAGCCATGCTGGCAAGGCTAGTCCTATATTATTTGTAATACTAGAATTCAGGTGCACAGATTCGTGCACCGGTGGGGTCCTTTGGCCTGGCCTGTGGACATCCCCTGGGGGGGTCTCAGATTTTGAGAGGGCACAGGCCAGGCCGAGGGAAACCACAGCTGCACTATCAGGGTCAGGGAGGGACCACAGAAGGGCTTCAGGTTGTGTCCAGCCCATCTTCCACAGTCCTAATCGGCTGGACCCCTGCAGCAAGCTACCCTACTGATCGAAGTGTCTGCCCCTTGGTCGTTAGTCCGCATTATAGCCACAGGTTGAATGGTTGAACAGTTGGAGGGACAATTAGCATATTAGGCTTTTATATATGTGTGTGTATGTGTATACATATGTATATTTAATGTTTTTAAATTAATAAATTAAATTTTTAAAAAGTGCTATTTTTTTAAAACTGCAATTCAAAATATAGAGCTTTATTGAGTAATTAGTGAAAGCCCCCACCTTTAACCCCTCCTCATTCTCCAGAGTAAAGCACTATTTACAGTTAATAGGCTATCTGTTCAGATGTATTTCTGTACACATGAATAGACTCTAAAATTTGATTTTTATGTCACTTGCTCTTTTTTGAGCAATAATCTTTTTCATTTTAGTAGTATATGCTTGTCTGTCTTTTTCCGTTCCATTATGTCAATTAATGCTATAAAATATTGAGTACATACTATATGCAGGTTACTATTCTCAGTACTTAAAAAATGTCATATCTAGCCAAAACCGGTTTGGCTCAGTGGTAGAGCGTCGGTCTGCAAACTGAAAGGTCCCGGGTTCGATTCCGGTCAAGGGCATGTACATTGGTTGCGGGCACATCCCCAGTAGGGGGTGTGCAAAAGGCAGCTGGTTGATGTTTCTCTCTCATTGACGTTTCTAGCTCTCTATCTCTCTCCCTTCCTCTCTGTAAAATATCAATAAAATATTTTTAAAAAAATGTCATATCTAAATCCACACAAACCAAATATAATCTGTCAGGTAGGAACTGTAGTTATTTCATTGATTTGGAAACTGATGCAAAATAAGTAACTTTTAATACTTTACCTAATCATTCTTTTATTGATGGATATTTAGGATATAATACTGACAAATTCAAATATTTTAATGATTTTGCAATCTGGTTGGTGAAAGTTTGTTTTTAACTGTCACTTGGCTTTACCTTTCTTTGATTAAATAAAGTTCTTTGATTTTAAAAAGTTAAGCATATTTTCATAGTTTTGGTTTTTTTTTTAATGATATGGATATATTTCTTTACATGTAGGCCTGCTCATATCCGTATCCATTTCTACTGGGTTATATTATTCTTAATGGTTGATGTCTTTGTTTCCCTATGTTATGAACTGGAAATTAAAATGCGCTGCTGAGATCTCCCCCTGCGGGGAACAAAACTGACTCATGTCCTAGTCCTTCCCCGCTGAACCAGCTGCCAGGTTCACTTACATAAGTTGCTCACCAAGAGGTGCCCCAGCCAGTGACTAAGTCAGGCCCAGTCTACTGAGAGCTAGCGGTTTTCCATGTGCAACTTTGTCTTGAGGACTGTGTATCAGACTGACAATAATTATCCGGTAACTGTGCATTTGAAGTTCAAGACTTTTCCTACCCACACCTCCTTTCTCATTCTCTCAACATTGCTTCCACCTTCTGATTTGAAGCCCCCATGCCCAGTTCTCACCTGTGTTTTGCTTCAAGTGGATCTGAACTCATGCACTTTTTAAATTTTGTTTATGAGAATTTGTACTACTAGTATATAGAGGTTCCATATTTGTTTTGTCAAATTTATCTTTCCTACTATGGTTACTAAGGTTTACTCATGCCTTAAAATATTTTCAAACCACTATATTGGAAAATAAATTTTGTTTATGTTTTCTTCCAGTAATTCTATGCTTTCAAAGCATTCTTTAAGCCCCATAAAAATTTTTAATGTTGTGAGGTAAGGATCTCATTCTAAATTATTTTTAAGATGCATCATTAGTTGCCACAATACTATTTATAAAATAAGCCACCTGTTCCCTATCACTTTAATCTCTAAATTCCCATAGAATATATATATTAAAACATCAAGAATTTTATGTATATATATGAATATATATATATATATATATATATATATATATATATATATATAATTCTTGATGTTTTAATAGGTCTAATTTATTTGCAAACATTTGCTGTAACTATGATATAAAGTTTGGTTAACTGGTGTAGTGTATTTCCTTCAATTTGCTTTACCATATTGCTTTATTTTGGGGGGCTGTTCTCATATTCTTATATATTTGTTTTACTAGCTGAACATGACAAATTATTTGGGCGCATTATTAAAAGTATATTGACAATAATAATAGAAGGCGCAGATACTTATATATTTGAAATAATAGGTCTTTCCAGTCTGTTGCATGATTGAACTCCCAATTATTCAGTATTCTTTGTGCCTTTCTGTAAAATTTTATTGTTTTTAGCATCATGATATCTCCAACACAAAATAATTGTTGTTAGTTAATAAAGTGTTTTTGTTGTTGTTGTTGTTAAGTTGATTCTTAGGTATTTCATCGATATTGTTATATTGCTTAACTTAATTTTTAAATGCTTTCTTTGTTGTTACAAACTGTTGAACTACAATGCATTTGATATATGTTAATTGTGCTAGTTTATATGGAACAAAAATTTTTATCCATATAGTATATGTACCATAAAGCAAAATAGAAAATAAATTCATCAAATATAAATAATATGTTTTCTGGGCATGATATGTTCTATTCATAAGCAACAATAACAAATATTATATTTTTAAAAAATATGAATTAAAAGTATTTAAACTGGCTACTTGACTACTTGAATTTTTTTTCTTACCTTGTTTATAAACTGAGCTTTCAAAATCAGTAGATCCTATCTATTTTAATTATCCTTAAGAAATTATAAAAATTAAATTTTTTCAGGGATTAAGACTAAATTTTTTAGTTCTAAATCTTACCTTGATTCCTAATTTAATTAGTATGCTTCCAAAATATAGAAATAGCTCTTTTTTATGCTATTGAAGATAGGAAGATTGGAAGTAAACAAAAGCCAGGTAAAACACAGAAGTGACATTTTCCCATCAAGCTTATGTAGAACACATTTCACAGAACCCCAGACTATATTCCAAACAACTGGATACATGTGCAACCTAGAAGGGGTCTTTCCAGATGTAGCACACTGCTTGTTTTATTATCAAATGAAATATGCCAGTGATGTTTAATCATTTAGGTTTGGCGTTTTACCCATGTGAAACATCATGGTATCTCCGACACAAAATAATTTTTGTTAGTTAATAAAGTTTCTCATTTTCTCTTGTATATAAAAACTAAATGAAGCAACAATTCACTTGTCTACTCATACGTGGGAAATATATGTTATGAATGGTTAATGGAGCATAATGAGAATATCAGTTTATATTTAAAATCTTTATTGGATGCATATTGGAAATAAATTTTCTGAAAGAAGGCAGAGCTGCTAATTAACACATTACCTTAAACATTTTACTTATCAGAAAGTCATACAGTATAAAGATGCTGAAGTAAGTGGTTGTAAGTACATGCTTAAAGAACAAAAACTGCCGAAACCGGTTTGGCTCAGTGGATAGAGCTTCGGCCTGCGGACTGAAGGGTCCTAGGTTCGATTCCAGTGAAGGGCATGTACCTTGGTTGCGGGCACATCCCCAGTAAGGGGTGTGCAAGAGGCAGCTGGTTGGTGATTCTCTCTCATCGATGTTTCTAACTTTCTATCCCTCTCTCTTCCTCTCTGTAAAAAATCAATAAAATTTTTTTTTTAAAAGAATGAAAACTAATACTTGTCTAGTGCCTCACAGTTTGCAAAGCCTGTGTACATGAAGCATGTCTGTGAAGAGTTTCATGTTCAGCAGCTTGCCGGCTGGGTCCAGTGCTGCATAGGTACCTTGCAGCTCAGGGGCAGCGAACCAGTCACTTCACTTCTGTATTAAATGAAGACAGTGATCCCTATGCCTCTCTCACAGGGATCCTGTGCATATACACATTGTTTTTATAAAAATACTATGCAAATGTCAATGATGATCATTCTACAAAAATCATAATTCAAACACTTCATTTTAAAGTAATTTAAACATTAAGCACGTCACTGAAAACAGCTGTGTTTGTTTCTAGGCTATCACCACCCCACATTTACAAAATCAGAGAAATATAATTTACCATAATGGGTAGTGACATCAGGTAAGGAAAAATAATGTGCTCAAGAAGTACTTAATTTGCCCCTGCCTTCATGCAACTGTATCTAAGTTATTGGTCTATTTTACTGTACTAGGGAAATGTATGCTTTAACAAGAGCCTGAAACTAGTTTCTAATTATATTTTTCACTCATTTGCCTGCTTCCATTCTCTCCTTGATTCCCTTTTCCCCTGTCTGTGGTTATAGGAAAGTTACTTATTTCATGCTTCCTTCTCTCAAGTCAAAAGAAAACACATATTCGCTAAGATACATGCACCCCTATATTCGTTGCAGCACCACACACGGTGGCCGAGACATGGAGACAATCAGAGCATCCTGCAATAGAATATTGGATATAGAATATGTGGTACATATACACAATGGAATGTACTCAGCCTTAAGAAAAGATGAAATACCATCATTTCTGACAACATGGATTGACCTTGAGAATATTATTCTAAGTGAAAGAAGTTAGGCAGGAAACAACTTAGAACTATATGATTGCACTCTTATGTGGGATACAGAAATAATAAAATAATATAAAATAAAAACGGGAATTGGGGAAGAGTATTCCGGATGGCAGGAGCAATCTCAGCATGTTTCAGTAAGGAAGGAAGGCTGCTTTCACTGGCTGACTGACATTAAGCTAACAAATGACAAACTGAAAAGCCAGTGGTCGGCAAACTCATTAGTCAACAGAGCCAAATGTCAACAGTACAACAACTGACATTTCTTTCGAGAGCCAATTCTTTTTTTATAACTTAAACTTCTTCTAATGCCACTTCTTCAAAAGAGACTCACCCAGGTTGTGGTATTTTGTGGAAGAGCCACACTCAAGGGGTCAAAGAGCCACATGTGGCTTGAGAGCTGCAGTTTGTGGACCACGGGGGTAGCCAGAAAAGAACTTCGAGGGCTAGAAACAAGAATAAGGTATTTAGCTTTTACTCCAAGTGTTAAAAATGTAAATTTACTAGATTATCTATAATAATAAAAGAGTAATATGCTAATTAGACCAGTTGTAATATGCTAATTAGACCATCCATCCTTCTGGATGACCTTACGAACGAAGCCAGGGTTGTGAGAAAAGCCTGGGTCCTGGGTGCCAGAGGGAAGCCTGCCCCAGCAACCGGGGGAAGGAAGGTCTACTCTTACATGAATTTTGTGCATCGGGCCTCTAGTGTGAATATAATTTCCCAATAAAAAGTTTTTTTTCTTCTTCTTAAGCATGCTAATACTTTTACACTATCAACTACACAGCAAAATAAAATATGCCAATTTAAATATTAACATTTAAAATATTCAGTCTAGGCTCTGGCCATTGTGGCATAGTTGACTGGTTGGTGGTTCTATGCATAAGAAGGTGGCAGGGTGGTGTGTGCTGATGCAACTGATTGATGTTTTTCTCTCTCTCTCTCAAATCAATTTTTAAAAAAAATCAGTCTATTTTAATAAAGCCTTTCGTGGAACACAGGGCAAAAGGCTATTGTTAAAAAAATAATGTTTTTCCCAACTGCAACTTTAAAAGGAAAAAAATATGCAGCACTATATGTAGTTGACTAAGGTCTGGCTGGTAGACATACCAACATGAGCTACATAGTCACTAAGTTCTTCACTAGCAGCTTTCCCCTTAGAATCTATTTCTCACAGAGCAGTCAGTGTGTGTTCTTCATCATATGTATTCCATTTATCCCCTCCCCCCCCATGGTAACCAGGACAATGATTTCCCAGAAAGAAGTTTATATATTTATCTTCCAAATCTGTAATTACATGACAAGGCAAATTAAGGTTGCAGATGAGATGATGTTAAGGTTGTTAACCAACTGACCTAAAAACTGTGATATTATTTTGGATTCCCAATGTTCTTTTGACCCAAGGGAAGCAAGCACGAAATAAGTGATGTTTCCAATTATCAAGTGTCCCTAAGTTCTTTAAAAACGGAGGACGTGATCAGTATAGAGAACCATAGAGATACAGTGTGAGAAAGACCAGCCCGGGCATTGATGCTTTGGAGATGGGGGAGCGGACTGAATCAGAGAACGAATGTGGCCTCTGGAAACCAGAAGAGGTAAGGAAATGGATTTTACCCTCTAGTGCATCCAGAAAGAAATAAGACCCACCCCACAGTTCAGTCTTAGTTGTGACACACTCTGTCCTAGGAAATGTAAGACAATAAATATGTCTTGTGGAGTCCATACATTTTGTGGTAATTTGTTATAGAGGCAAAAATAAATGATACCCTCCCCAGCCACTAGAATGTACTTACTGATATGGCTTGAATTCCTGTCTGTATGATTACTGATATATACCTAATACCTAGGTTAGAGTCAGATACACATAAGGCTTCCAATAAAGATTTGATGAATAAACGAATGATGCCAACATTTTGCTCAAGGCCAGGCAATAGCTTCTTATAGCTTTCAGACCAAAAGCAAAGGTCACCATTCTACAAAACCTATGCTGTACTCTTTACTTTGCTACTTCATTAATTTTATCCTTTTTTACATTTCTTCTTAAATGTTCTACCATCCAGTTCTTCTGGAATATCAAACATATTCCCATCTTTGAGATTCTGCACATGCTATATGGATGCTAACCCTCAGACACCCACTTGTTTTGATCACTTCCTTCAAACCTTTGCACAAGCGTCCTGTTAGCAGTCAGGTCATCCCTGACCACACTATTTGAATCCTCACTTCTTGGACATCCCTTTCCTTTGCTTTATTGCTCTTGATTGCCTCCTTAGCATCTGCATATCTTTTTCGCATATATATTTGCTAATTGTTTATTCCCCATTAGAAGATAAACACCAGGAAGATATTTTTTTCTGTGCTAGGCTTGGCACATTATAAGTTTTCAACTAATATTAATGGAATAGATCATACAATCCCAACAAGAACCTTTCTTTAAATGCTCCATAAAATGGTACAATAAATCAGAAGATCACTCAGGAGAGACTGATTTATTGAAGAAAACAAGACTAACAAGGCTTAGGTTATTGTCTGAAATTGGCAGTGCTCTGAAGACACAGCCAGCTGAAAGATAGCCAGCATGTCCAGAGAAACAACTTAATACAGACTTTGAATGTTAATATTCTTATGTGAGTTGGTAATGGTACTAAAACAAGAACCAAGCAATCCAACACAGATTATATGGAACAAGAGAACCAAAGAGCACAACAGTGAACCAGAATAAACAAGGCTACATCTTGAGTTGTCTAGTAGGAAAGAAAAGATTTATACTAATAAAAGATAAACATGCAAATTGGCCATCACTTAGCTAAGCCCACCAGGCAATCAAGAGGGAATATGCAAATTAAAAGGACAAAGATGGTGCCCGCCCAGCTGGTCCAGGTGTGGAGTGGCCGGGCAGGGTAGTATGCCTGCTATGAGACAGGGGTGGAGGCAAAGGGAACTATGGGAGTGACACTCCGACCTAAGTGAAGATGAAGACTGCAGACTCCGGAGTCTGAAGCAAAGACGAAGGCCAGCAGACTCTGGTCTTAGTCTGCAGCAAAGACAAAGAATGCATACTCTGGACGGAGTCTGCACCAAAGGCGGCAGACTGGCTAGAGCAAAGACCTGGGTCTCGGGTGTTGGAGGAAAACCGGTGCTGGAAGCCAAGGGAAGGAAGGCCTATTGCAGGAATCTCTTCACGCAACAGGCCTCTGGTAGTAATATAAGAAGCAACTATATATCTATTATAGTTTCCTTTGTACAAGGCTGTACAGTATCCTGTAGTTCTTATTCATGAATATGAGTTACTCCATTAAACTCTCAGTAGCTTCCTAAAACTCTAAGCCTCTGTAGACACATATAGTGAGGTTATTTGAAATAAAATGGCCCATCTGACTGATAAATATCAAGATCCTACTGCTCAATGTCCACTATGTTAGACAGGGCACCATCTTGTTAGGATTCAGTCCATGAGAGCCAAGTTTGTCCCACAACACACTACCCTCACACTTCCTCAATATGATTACCTGTAAAACTGTAATGATGCACAGTAACCAGTTTTCCTTTTGTTCCAAATTTAGAGCAAGATGGGCCAGTGTCCCACTGGGGGTACAGGGAAAAATGCATGCACTGTACTGAAGAGCCAGAAGCTTGAATTAACCGTTGAACATAGTAAAGGGAATTTGCCCATGCTGTATGGATGCTTATCCTCAGACACCCACTTATTTTGATCACTTCCTTCAAACCTTTGCACAAGCATCCCGTTAGCAGCCAGGCCACCCCTGACCACACTATTCGAATCCTTGCCTCTTGGCACACCCCTTCCCTGTGATAAGTTTTGTTGTCAGCCCTTGAATAGAGCTTCTGCTTTACAAGCATTTGGAGCAGTAACCAACTGGGGGCCTGCTTTTGTTCTTTCTAAGGTAGCTCACCCCAGTTCTTGTTAACCCTGTCCTTGCTTTTATCTTTCACTAGAGTTAGCCTAATGCAATGCAAATTACATCAAGGTATTAGAACAGATTGATTCTACCTATGTTGAGCCGGCTTTGCTTCTTTGCTTTATCATGCTCAATTATTTAGGTACTGCCTAACAGTAATATGGTGACAAAAACAAAACATTTCTATAGTGATGTTCATAATTTGCAAAGTAGTATTTTATTAGCTTTTTTTTTCAGATTAATCTCTGCAATGACTTGTGAGATAGGTATTCACTAGCTTCATTTTGCAGATGATAACGAGTTTAGTTAATCCGTCCAAATTATAAATTGCAAATAAGAGATTTCAATGTGTGTTTTGTGACTCAAAATAAATAGCATTCCTCTAACTAGAGCGATATGGCTTTCTGATTGGTTAAATGTCTGCACAATAGAAGAAAAAATATATATTTACAATCCAATTATGCTGTATTCATTCCTCCCCCATTTTAGCATAATAGATTTCTAGCTAATAAAGAAAGACTCTTGGTAGTATGCATTTTAAACACAACTTTGTAGCCAGGGAAAATGACTCATTGCATACAACAATATCATTTGTATTTACCCTACCAATATAATAATCAAATACCAATAAATACTTATTGAGGATGAGAAAGGAAGTATTAGTTTCCTAATTAAATAAAAAACACTATTTTGCACAAAATTAGCTACAAATAAATAAAATTTTCAATGGACAAATATAGTTCAAATTTGAAATTAAACACAGAACTTTTGAACTATGTTTTTTCTCCATCCAAAGGAACTAAAATGTCAAAATAGAATTCATTTTGTGCCATAGAGTTATTGATGCCTATATCAGTTTATTTAACCTGGACATCTAAATTTCCTCTGAGAAATGTTTTGTTTGTTTTAGAATTGAGTAAAGTAAATCTTTCAACCTCACTAACTGAAACAATACCACTGGGAGTCCATGGAATGAAACATTCAGGAAACATGTTAGACTTTATTTTTTTATTTTTTTTAACTTTTTAAAAAAATATATTTTATTGATATTTCACAGAGAGAAAGGGAGAGAGATAGACAGCCAGAAATGTCAATGAGAGAAACATCGACCAGTTGCCTCTTGCACATCCCCCCCTGGGGATGTGCCCACAACCAGTGAACATGCCCTTGACCGGAATCGAACCCGGGACCTTTTAGTCCACAGACCGACGCTCTACCACTGAGCCAAACTGGTTTCAGCACATGTTATACTTTAAATACTACTTTGAGCAGGAAGCATTTTTCAAACATATTATTTAGTAATTTTAATTCCAAATCTAATCTTTTTCTCTGTTTATAGATTTAAATTTATAGTCGGTTAAGAAATTCCAGGTTTTCAAAGATAATCTCATTTTAAAGAAGAACTACATTAATTTGGATCTACTGCAGTTCTTTGTTGTCTCCATAACACTGGTTACCTTCGCAAATGTCACTCAATTTTAATTGACTCTCTCTTTTCCACTATTTTTCCTAATGACTGTAGTTTTCCAGCAATGAAGTATATCCAAATTTTCAAAACTATAACCTCAATATGCTAGTAATGCCACGTAAACGAAGTGCAGAAAATTGTTATAGTAATAGCCTTTAAAACACAGCGACTTACATGAAAAAAAAAGTCTAGTGTGAATAAACTTTAAAAATTATTTTTAGCCATAAAATCTGTAGGAATACCAGGTACCTATTTTGGCAAATCTGAGTTTGGTTCACACTTAACTCCTCCACTCTGGTTTAAATGTCACTTTCAACTTGTTCAACATTGCTCAACTACCATGAATAAAACATCTTATATTATGTAATAACCCAAGTGGCTGTTTTGTCAGGTAACCTTAAATGTTCTCTTAAGCCTTCACATGCCCGATAATATTCATCCAGAAGCTATGCTAATATTGTAAACAATTACCATACCTGTTCTTATTAATTGCTGTAGTTCATACAGTGTGACATGTTTTCAGAGCTGCTTTAAAAGGTATCCTCTTTTTATCAGGGACATGTTAAAGACAGAAGGGTTCTAATAATAACAGTACGGCTTTAATTTTCACAGTGCTTTCATGCCCACCATAACTTTTAACCTTCCCAGGAATCAGGTAGTTAAGGAGGGCGAGTTATGCTTCCTCTTTTACAGGGAAGGAAACCAGGACTCATAAAGTTTGAACGCCATGCCCAAGGTCACGTTGCTAATACGTGGAAGAGCGTTCACGAAGGTGAGCGCTAGAATTAGGATTCCAAAGTCAGTGCTTTTTATCTTTTCCCAAAGAGCAGTGCCGCGTTGATACAACTTTGAACATTAATAAAGAACAAAACATTTTACTGACACTATATATAAGAAGCAAGATGCAGCATTTTTTTTATTGTAGCTCTGAGGTAGAATTAATTAGTTTCCTGCATTTTGGTGGTGACTAGAGTGTGTATTTTATTTACGAGGCAAAAGAAATAAATTGTAGGTGCTAACAGTTATGAAAATAAATAGCAAATCATGTTAAAAGAGGATATAAAAGAATTCATGAGTATTGGCATTTGCCCCCGTTTTTGAACTAAATTTTCAAAGATGAAAACTTGTCAGATGATTTTGCTGCACAAAAAGTGTCTCAAAACAGCCTCTGTTTTAAAACCTTATATACCTGTGTTTTTATGGTTCACACAAATAACAAGGAAGACAGCACACGATACAAAACTCAATTTCTTTATTCTTTTTATTTTATCTGTATTGAATTTATGGGGGTGATAGTGTTAATAAAATTATATAGATTTCAAGTGTTTAATCCTATAATATCATCTGTATATTGTATTGTGTGTCTACCACCAAAGTCAGGTTTCCTTCCAATTTATCCCCTCTGTCACCTTCAGCCTGACCCCACCCCCATTTTCATTCTGGTAATCACCGCACTGTTGTGTAAGTCTATGAGGTGTACCATTATTATTTTTTTTTCTGCTAATTCCTTCGCTTATTTCACCTTGCCCCCACAGCCTACCTCCCCTGTAACCGCTGTGAGCCTGTTGTCTACATTTATGGGTGCATTTCTGTTGTGTTTGTTTTACTCATTAGATTCCACATATACATGAAGTCATAAGGTATTTGTCTTGCTCTCACTGCCTTATTTCACGCAGCATAACATTCTCCAGGACCATATATGCTATTGCTAAAGGTAAGATTTCCATCTTTATTATGGCCTACTGGTATTCCATTATGTAAATGTACCACATATTTTTTTTATCTATTCATCTATTGATGGGCACTTGTGCTACTTCCATATAGTGGCTATTGTAAATAGCGCTGCATTGAACATAGGAGTATGTATATTCTTTCTAATTAGTGTTTCAGATTTCTTAAAGGAAATGTTTTTTAGTTTATCACCCTTGACTATGATGTTGGTTGTGGGTTTGCCATATGTGGCTTTAATTATGTTTTGGTATGTTTCCTCTATTCTCATTTTTTTCTGAGGCTTATTATTTATAAAAGGATGCTAGATTTTGTCACATGCTTTTTCTGCCTCTATTGATATGGTCACATAATTTTATCATTTATTTTGTTTATGTAGGATTAATTGATTTACAGATATTATATCAACAGTGTACACTTAAAATAAATCTCACTTGATCATGGTATATATCTTTTTTAATGTATTGCTAGATTTGATTTGTTAATATTTAGCTGAGGCTTTCGCATCTATATTCATCAGGGTTATTGGTCTATTATTTTCTTTCTTTTAGTGTCAATTTGATTTTAGAATTATAATAATACTGGCCTTTTGAAATTATCTTAGAAGTCTTCCTTCCTTCCGAAACTGGTTTGGCTCAGTGGTAGAGCGTAGGTCTGAGGACTGAAAGGTCCCGGGTTCCATTCGGGTGAAGGGCATGTACATTGGTTGCTGGCACATCCCCAGTAGGGGGTGTGCAAGAGGCAGCTGGTCAATGTTTCTCTCCAATCAACGTTTCTAGCTCTCTATCTCTCTCCCTTCCTCTCTGTAAAATATCAAATATATATATATATATATATATATATATATATATTTTTTTTTTTAAAGTCTTCCTTCCTTTTTAAATTTTAAAAATAATTTGAGAAGGATAGGTATTAGTTCTTTGAATGTTTGGTAAAATTCAGTTTTGAAACCACCTGGCCCAGGACTTCTGTTTTGAGTTTTATTATTATTTATTATTATTATTACTATTACTGCTTCAATTTCATTAGTTGTAATTAGTCTGTTCAGATTTTCTACTTCTGTCTGATTCGGCTTTGGAAATTTTATTATTTCTAAGAATTTATCACTTTTTCCAGACTGTCCAAATTGTTGACACATAGTTATTAATACTTGCATCTTATTATCTTTTGGTTTTCTGTGGTATGAGTTGTTACTTTATTTCTTTGATTTCAGATTTTATTTATTTGGTTTCTCTTTCTCTCTCTCTCTCTCTCTCTCTCTCTCTCTCTCTCTCTTTTCATTATGATTCTTTCATTAAAGGTCCATTTATTGTATTTCTCTTAGCAAATATCCAGCTCCCAATTTCCTTAAATTTTTGTAATTAAAAAAATTTATTTTATTTATTTCTGTTCTGATCTTTATTATTTCCTCCCTTCAACTAACATTGGGCTTTGATATTTGTTCTCTTTCTAATTCCTTTACATGTAACGTTATGTTGTTTATTTAAAAATTTTCTGGGTTGTTGAAGTAGGTCTGTATTGGTATGAATTTCACACTTTGGACTCCTTTTCACTGAGTTCCATAAATTATGTGTTGTTTTGTTTTTATTTTTACTTATCTCAAGGACTCTATTTACTTTCCCCCCTTGATCTCATTGTTAACCCATTTATAGTTGAGCAAGAAGTTATTTTGCTTCCATGTGTTCACATGCCGTTCCCTTTTTTCTTGTAATTGATTTCTAGTTACCTTACTGTTGTGGGGGAAAAAAAGGATTGACAGGGATTTCAACCTTTTAAAATGTATTGAGACTTGCTTGTGTTCAAACATACGGTCTACCCTAAAAAAATGTATCTTGTGTACTTGAAAAGAATATGTATCGTGCTGCTTTGGGGTGAAATGCTCCGGAAATATTAATTCAATATATCGGGTCTATTGTGTCACTTAGAATTTGCATTATTCCAGTAAAAATAATAATTATTGGTTTAAGGATAAAGATATAGAAGATACCAATTAAATTAATCTGATCGAGTGTCTCACATACGACTCCCGTTCCCTTGTTGATTTTCTGTTTGGAAAGGTCATCCACTGATGTCTACAGGGTGTTAAATACAATACTGTGACTATTACTGTCCATCTCTTCCTCTCTGTCCATCAAGACATGCTTTATATATTTAGATACTCTTGTGTTTGGTACATAAATGTTTACAAATGTTATAACATCTTATTGAATTCATTACTATTAGTAAATGTGCATCATTTGTTTTCAGATGCTTCAAAGAGCCAAGAAAAGGGTCTTGCATTCCTATCTATTCAGCTATCCTATATTTTTTGTTAAGGGAATTTAAGTCATTTCTATTTAAAGTAAAAATTAATACATATGTATTTATTTTCTTTTACTATTTTCCTTTGTAATCTTCACCAGGGAATATTTTTTCCATGGACTTTTAAAGAAAGTGGAGGGAAGGGAAAAAGCGAGGATAAGGGGGGTGATGGGGTAGGGGAAGGAAGACAGAGAATGAGACAAGGAGAGAGAGAGAGATATAAATTGGAACATCCTTTGGTTGCCTCTGGCATGAGTCCAGACAAGGAGCTAGAATAATACCTACACCCAGGTATTTGCCTCTGAATGAGATTTTAATCCAAGGCCTTAGTTACCAAACCAGTCAAGATACCACTTCTTTACTACATCTGTGTCTTGAAAACATTATCCCTTAGTCTGTGGCTCATAAGCAAATCGGTGAGAAGACTCATGTCCATGAAAATGTCCTCCTCTGAACTTTTTCATCAGATGCTTTAAACTATCATCAGATGCTTTAAAAAATTAAAATCTAAATAATGTATTTTATTCCATAGATGAGTGATAAAGGGATAGTTCTATTTTTAGACCTATCAAAGTCATATCAGCATTATACAAGAGACATCAACTCAAGGAGAAGATAAGAAATTTGCAAGTCCCACCCTAGAGGTGACTTCACCATCATCAGTGGCCTGGTGGATATCTCCTGGTTCTACCTCTCTCATGTCTATCTCAGGCAGACTCATATGCACATATACACATCCCCCTGTTGAAATCAGATGTAAGGGGTTAGTTGATGGGATCCTCAATGCACATGGTTGGTCCATGTCTCATGTGAGAGGACCCCTGAGGTCTTCATCTGTTGACATGTACAGACCCCTACACCGAATGGAGCACCTGCTCAGCTTCCCTTGTCCTCTTGAACCAAGACTGGTGGATCTCATCCCCTCTCCATGGACCTCAGTGCTCAGTCTCAAAAATACATCTCTGGCCCTACCCAGTTTGGCTCAGAGAGTAGAGCATTGGCCTGCAGATTGAAGGGTCCCATGTTCTATTCTCATCTAGGGCACATGCCTGGGTGTAGAGAATGCCTGGGAAGGCACATGGGCATTCTTCCTTAAAAACTGTCAGCTGAACCCAAGGCAACAGGCAAAGCTGCCTCTTGGTTACACATCTTACCAAAAAGGCAGATGTATTCTCACCATTGACTCTTATCTTTGCCCAAGGAAGTGGGTTTTGATATGTAAATTAAGTCAAGCACCTGGCATGAATAGGACTCTGGCCTACTCAAGAATGCAAATAATCTCCTTTGTCTTGACTTTTGGTGAAACTTCCTAGTATTTGTTTTTTGTTTGTTTTGTTTTGTTTTGTTTTCTAAATTGCTTTATTGATTAAGGTATTATATATGTGTCCTCATCCCTCCATTAACTCCCCCCCCCCCACTAATGCCTTCATCCCCCTGTTGTTCCTGTCTATTGGTTAGGCTTATATGCATGCATACAAGTCCTTTGGTTGATCTCTCCTCCTTTCCCCCACCCTCCCCTACCTTCCCTCTGAGATCTGGCAGCCTGATACATGATTCTCTGCCTCTGGATCTGTCCCTGTTCATCAGTTTATGTTATTCATTATATTCCATAAATGAGTGAGATCATGTGGTATTTGTCTTTCTCTGACTGGTTTATTTCACTTAGCATAATGCTCTCCAGTTCTATCCATGCTGTTGCAATGGTAAGTACTGCTTTTTTACTGTAGTGTAGTATTCCATTGTGTAGATGTACCACAGTTTTTTAATCTATTCATATGCTGATGAGTACTTAGGCTGTTTGTAAATTTTAGCTATGATGAATTGCACTGCTATGAACATAGGGGTGCATATATCCTTTCTGATTCATGTTTCTAGTTTTTTGGGATATATTCCTAGAAGTGGGATCATTTGGGTCAAATGGGAGTTCCATTTTTAGTTTTTCAAGGAAACTTCATATAGTTCTCCACAGTGGCTGCACCAGTCTGCATTCCCACCAACAGTGCAAAAGAGTTCCTTTTTCTCAGTATCCTTGTCAACACTCGTTTGTTGATTTGTTGATGATAGCCATTCTTACATCACTGTGTTTTGATTTACATCTCTCAGATGATTAGTGACTTCGATCATGTTTTCATATGTCTCTTAGCCTTCCTTCTGTCCTCCTTCAAAAAGTGTCTATTTAGGTCAGTTGCCCATTTTTTTATTTGATTGTTTATCTTCCTTTTGTTAAGTTGTATGAGTTCCCTGTAAACATTGGAGATTAAACCCTTATCAGTGATGACACTGGCAAATATGTTCTCCCATGCTCAGACCCCACAGAAATACATAGGATTGTTAAAAAATACTATGAACAACTCTATTCCAACAAACTAGACAACCTAGAGGAATTGGGCATATTCCTATAAAAATACAACCTTCCAAAACTCAATCGGGAAGATTCTAAAAATCTCAATAGGCCAATAACTATGGAAGAAATTGAAGCAGTCATCAAAAAAGCTCCCAGCAAACAAAATCCTGGGGCCAGATGGCTTTACAGGGGAGTTATACCAAACATTTAAGGAAGAACTAAAACCTATTCTTCTCAGATTATTCCAAAAAATTTAAGAGGAAGGAACACTTCTAAGCTCCTTCTATGAAGCCAGCATCACCCTAATACCAAAACCAGATAAGGACAACACAATGAAAGAGAATTATAAGCCAATATCCCTCATGAACTTAGATCCCCAAATCCTCAACAAAATTGTAGCACATCAGATCCAACAGTACATCAGAAAGATCATACACCATGACCGAGTAGGATTTATCCCAGGAATGCAAGGATGGTACAATATCTACAAATCAATAAATGTGATGCATCACATAAACAAATTGAGAGATAAAAATCACATAATCATATCAATTGATACAGAAAAAGCATTTGACAAAATCCAACTCCTTCTTGATCAAAACACCCAACAAAGTGGGAATAGAAGGATCATACCTCAACATAATGAAAGCCATATATGAAAATCCCACAGCCAACATCATACTCAATGGACAAAAATTAAAACCATTTCCCCTAAGAACAGGAACAAGACAGGGATGTCCTCTCTCACCACTTCTGTTCGACATAGTACTAGACGAACTAGCCATTGTGATCAGACAAGAAGAAATAAAAGTCATCCAAATTGGAAAACAAGAAGTAAAACTGTCCTAATTTTCAGATGACATGATATTGTACAAAGAAAACTCTAAAGTATTCATCAAAAAATTATTAGATATTAGATTCAATAAATGAATTTGGCAATGTAGCAGGATATAAAATTAATGCCAAGAAATATATGACATTTCTTTACACCAATAATGAACATATAGAAAGAGAGACTAAAAAAGCAATCCCATTTACCATTGCACAACAAAGATTAAGATTCCTTGTAATACAATTAACTAAGGAGGTAAAAGACCTATATGCAAAAAACTACAGGACACTGTAAAAAGAGATAGAGGAAGACATAAATAGATGGAAGAATATACTGTGTTCATGGGTGTTTAGAATCAACATCATCAAAATGTTCATACTACCCAAAGCACTCTATGGATTCAATGCAATCCCCATTAAAATACCAGTGGCATATTTCACAGACCTACAACTCACTTTCCAAAAATTCATCTGGAATAAAAAACAAAACAAAAAACAAAAAACAAACAAACAAACAAAAAACCGAATTGCTGCAGCAATCCTGAGAAAGAAGAACAGAGTAGGTGGGATCTCAATACCAGATATCAAGATATATTACAAAGCCACTGTTTTTAAAACAGCATGGTACTGGCCCAAGAACAGACATATAAATCAATGGATTGGAGGAGAGAACCCAGAAATCAACCTAAACCACTATGACCAATTAATGTTTGACAATGGAAGCATTAACATAAATGGAGTCAAGATAGTCTCTTCAACAAATGGTCCATGGAAAATTGGACAGATTTCACACAAAAAAATGAAACTAGATCACCAACTTACACCACACACACACACACACACACAGACACACACACACACAGACACACACACACACACAAAAAAAAAAAAACACACCACAAAACAACAACAAAAAAAAACTTCCTGGAATTGGGGTGTATAAAATAAACATGGTGCATTGGCTCTGGTTCATTGTCTGTACATCAGAAGAGGGCAGCAGTCCACCAGGTCCCTGCTTTTTCTTTCTATCTGTGTCTTGTCTCTCTTATTTCTCAATCCCAGCCCCTCTATTCAAAGAACCTGATCACCTCTCTTCCAGTGCTGGATGCTGAAAAGAGAGACCCCACCACCACCTGGGTTGGGGGATCCCTCCCCATTAAGGTCATGCAGGAGGCAGCCAATCAATGACTCTCTCTCATCATTGACATTTCTATCTATCTTTCCTCTTCCTTCCTCTCTGAAGTTAATAAAAATATATTTTAACAAAATTCATCTCTGAACAATTGTGCAAAAGTTTCTGTGGTGTAACCTCAAAGGGTAAGCCCAGCCAGTACAGGTGTGCACCTGTGGGACTGGGCAGGTCCTGCACACTGTTCCCCAGAGGAGGGGCCTTTCCCCTTCTCCCCAAGGGATCATCTGAGGTCTCTGCTTCCTCATTTGTCCCCAGGACTGGTCCCCACAAAACCAGAAGTCTGATCCCTGTGGAGGGGCAACTCTGACATATACAGGCCTGTGCACTGCCTCTCATGTTGGAAATACACGTGTTTGGCCTTTGTTCCTTCAGAAAACACCGGCTCTTGACAGTTGGCTGCATCACAGGGATGATGCACCTTGGCCTTAGGTTATGTGGAATGCTTTCCAGCTTGTGGTTTGTCTTCCCAGATTTCTGCATTTTTCTAGTTGTTTCAGGCACAGGAAGAGACAGCCATTGCCTGACTGGATTCTGGCCCTGGGGTCACAATTAGATCAGTAATCTCTACCCTGAGATTATGTGCATGCTTACTGAAAGGGCTTTCCCTCCCTCTTCCTCTCCCCCATCTAATCTCTAATCCAGCTACAAATTCCCTTTCCAAGAGCAAAAATGCTATTTCAGATAAAAACAGATAAACATGTGAGCCAATACAAAAAAAGCACTTATTGTGAGACTCCATTTCCAGGGAACATCCAGAAAGGTAAGGGCAGAGACAGGAACCAGATCAGGGGCAGGGGCATGGGGAGTGAGCACTGCTGGTGCAGGGTCTCCTTTTGGGACAATGGGACATCCCGCAACTGGACAGTGGTGATGCTTACAAAGCATCATGGATGTGCTTCATGCTCAGGAATTTAACATATGAACAATAACATTTAAAATATATTTATTTATTACTTACAATAGATTATACAATGGGAAAATTAAGGCTAAAAACAGAAAAAAAGAAAATAATAAAAACAAAAATAGCCCAAAATCCCCATTAAGAAACATAAAAAAATAAAAAAGCAGATAATACCATGGAGAACTTAGAAACAAAAGAGAAAGAGAAAAAGAAAGGAAAATGTTAAGGAGTGAGAGTGAAACAAGTTTGTCCCTTGGGACAATGTGAGCACATTCAACAAGCAGCCCTTGAGACAGGCCCTCCTCAGGCAGCGCCTCCTCCAAGGCAGCAACCAGCATGGCCTCCAGGGAGGGCCCTTCCTCCAGCGGTGGTGGGGCCTCAGTTTCCTCTGGGGCTGGCCTTGGCTCCACAGCTGCAGCTGGAGAGGCTGCTGGAGGAGGTGAAAGCTCTGCAGGTGGAGATGCCTCCAGCTCCGCATCCTGCTCCTCCAGTTGGACTTCAGATGTGACAGGAGGAGCTGCCTCTGCCTCCTGGGCTGGTGCTGGAGTTGGGAGAGGAGAAAAGGTCACCCAGGTGCCTTTATGTCCATCTGTCCAAGCAAGACAGAACACAGCTAGAACCCAGGACCCAGCACAGGAGGTCCTCCCCAAGCAATCTAACAGATGGATGGTCTGAGGTCCATCTTTGCTCCTATTCAGTCTCTGGGCTGCTCCCTGTGTGCCTGACA
Source organism: Vespertilio murinus (assembly GCA_963924515.1). Lineage (NCBI taxonomy): Eukaryota > Metazoa > Chordata > Mammalia > Chiroptera > Vespertilionidae > Vespertilio > Vespertilio murinus. Next base: position 133,825,635 of record OZ004708.1, on the reverse strand, counting down.
ACAATCCCTCTCCATAAGCTCCCAAAGCATCTCCACCCCCCAATCCCACCCTCACTTCCCCAGCTTCTCACCCTTGACCTCTGCCTCTTTGGGCTCAGGGTGCTCCAGGTCAGTCTGGTGGACATGAGCACCGTAGTCCAGGTCACTGGTGAAAACTTTCAGCTGCCGGTTGAACCTGGGCTGCCTCGGGGTTGGAGGCCTAGGGAACCTGGGCGCCTTCGGGGTTGGAGGCCTGAAGAGCCCGGGCGGCATCGGTGGAGTCGTCCCTGGCTGTCCATCCACGGGCCAGGGATCCCCAGAGCCCCAGGTGGCCACACTCACTTCAGGCCTTTCCTGGCCCTCGGTGGTGTGGCTCACTGGCTCCTCCCCAATGTAGAACATAGGGCGGGGGTTTTCCTCCACCAGCTGGTGCTCTTCCTTGACCCCGGTTGAGCTCTGCAATGACAGTGATGGCAGCCGGTCAGGAGGCCTCCAACCTGCCCTAGTCACTGCTGCTTGTGCCCAATGCACCTTGTGCTATGGGCAGGCCCTCCACACTTGAATCCCCTTCTACACACACAGACACACACAGACACACACACACACACACACACACACACACACACACACACACACAGCAGACATAGGGCTGCTCAGGTGGGATCCGAGTGGTGGCCTGGCCCCAAGGAAACCTCCCTGTGTTACCTCCTGGTCTCTCCATGCAAAGGGCCACAGGCGTCGTCTGGACTGAGTCCGGACCCTGCGGCGGGCACGTCTGAATGTACTCTCATCGCTGCCTCTCTTGAGGCCTCGTCCTTGGCCTTGACCTCGGGACACGGGGAGACAACAAGAAAACATGGTGTCCTCTCCAGTGCCTCTATCCGAGTGAGGCAGGAAAAGGCAGTTATAGAATTTGGTGCCTGCTTGCCGGTTCCATTGGGCTCCATCATCAGGAAGTGAGGTCGTGGCTCATGCCTGAGGAGATGCTCGGGGTGGGGGGCCCAGGGGCGACCTCACTTCCTGACGATGGAGCCCAGCGGAACCGGCAACCAGGCAGCTACATTCTATAACTGCCCCTTCCCTTCTCACTTGGATAGAGGCACTGGAGAGGACACCATGTTTTCTTGTTGTCTCCCCGTGTCCCGAGGTCAAGGCCAAGGACGAGGCCTCAAGAGAGGCAGCGATGAGAGTACATTCCAACGTGCCCGCCGCTGGATCCGGACTCAGTCCAGACGACGCCTGTGGCCCTTTGCACGGCGGAACCAGGAGGTAACACAGGGAGGCTTAGGGCAGTTTTGTTCAGGCCAGGCCACCACTCTGATCCCACCTCAGCAGCCCTATGTCCCCTCCGTGAGTGTGTGTGTGTGTGTGTGTGTGTGTGTGTGTGTGTGGCAGAAGCAGCAGAGACTAGAGCTGGGCTTGAGTCTTCCTGACCAGCTGCCATCACTGTCATTGCAGAGTTCAACCCAGGTCAAGGAGGAGCACCAGATGGTGGAGGAAAACCCCCGCCCTATGTTCTACTTTGGGGAGGAGCCGGTGAGCCACACCACCCAGGGCCAGGAAAGGCCTGAAGTGAGTGTGGCCACCTGGGGCTCTGGGGACCCAGGGCCCGTGGATGGACAGCCAGGGACACCTCTACGGAAGCAGACCAGGTTCCCTAGGACTGTACCCCCAAAGAAGGTCAGATTCAACGAGCTGGTCGAAGTGTGGCTCTTCGATGAACAGCCAGGGACACCTATACAGAAGCGGCCCAGGTTCCCTAGGACTGTGCCCCCAAGGCAGCTCGGATTCAACCAGCAGCTCAAAGTGTTCACCAGTGATGTGGACTACACTGACCATGTCAACCAGACTGGCCCGGAGCACCCTGAGCCCAAAGAGGCAGTGTTCAAGGGTGAGAAGCTGGGGAAGTGAGGGGGATGGGGGTAGAGCCGCATGGGAGCTTATGGGGAGGGATTGTTGCCAGGCACATAAGGAGCACCCAGAGGCTGGACAGGAGCAAAGATCGGCCTCAGAACACCCATCTGCTGTACTGCAGGTGGGGAGGAAGTCCTGTGGTGGGTCCTGGGCTGTGGCTGTGTTCTGTCTTAGGGGCACAGATGGACATGCAGGCACCTGGATGATCTTTTCTCCTCTCCCAACTCCAGCACCAGCCCAGGAGGCAGAGGCGGCTCCTCTGGTCACATCTGAAGTCCAACTGGAGGAGCAGGATGCCGAGCCGGAGGCATCTCCACCTCCAGAGCTTTCACCACCTCCAGTGGCCTCTCCAGCTGCAGCTGTGGAGCCAGGGCCGGCCCCAGAGGAAACTGAGGCCCCACCAACACTGGATGAAGAGCCCTCCCTGGAGCCCATGCTGGCTCCTGCCTTAGAGGAGGAGCTGCCAGTGGAGGATCCAGCTCAAGGGCCCAAGGGTGAGAATGTGGGGAGGTGCATGGGTGGGAAGGTTTGGGGAGGTCCATGTGAGCTTATGGGGAGAGGCTGTTGCCAGACACATAAGAACACCCCTTGAGCCTGGCCAGGAGCAAAGATTGACTAAACCAGTCGTGGGCATACTACATCCAGTGGACCGGATGTCTGTTCTAAACTATTGAAATTTTAAAAAAAAGACTATACCCTTTTATGTAATGATGTTCACTTTGAATTTATATTAGTTCACACAAACACTCCATCCATGCTTTTGTTCTGGCCCTCTGCTCCAGTTTAAGAACCCATTGTGGCCCTTGAGTCAAAAAGTTTGCCCACCCTTGGACTAAACCCATCTTCTCTACTGCCATTGGGGAGCACATCCTGTGGTGGGTCCTGGGTTCTAGCTGTGTTCTCTCTTTGGGGGACACATGGACATGCAGGCACCTGGGTGACCTTTTCTCCTCTCCCAACTCCAGCACCAGCCCAGGAGGCAGAGGCAGCTCCTCCTGTCACATCTGAGGTTAATCCTGAGGAGCAGGATGAGGAGCTGGAGGCATCTCCACCTGCAGAGCTTTCACCACCTCCAGCGGCCTCTCCAGCTGCAGCTGTGGAGCCAGGGCCGGCCCCAGAGGAAACTGAGGCCCCACCACCGCTGGAGTAAGAGCCCTCCCTGGAGCCCATGCTGGCTCCTGCCTCGGAGGAGGCGCTGCCTGTGGAGGGCCCAGCTCAAGGGCCACTTGATGAATGTGCTCCCCCTGACCCAAGGGACAGCCTTGTTTCACTCTCACTCCTTGACATTTTCCTTTACTTTTCTCTTCCTCTTTTGTTTCTAAGTTCTCCATGGCATGATATGATTTCTTATCTTTTAATTTTTCTTCTTTGGGGATTTTGGGGGATTCTTGATTTTATTATTTTCTTTTTTCTCTTTTTCGCCTTAATTTTCCCATTGTATAATCTATTGTAAGTAATAAATAAACATATTTTAAATGGTTATTGTTATTATTTTAAATGTTATTGTTCATGTTTTAAATTCCTGAGTATGAAGCACATTCATGATGCTGTGTAAGCATCACCACTGTCTAGTTGCGGGATGTCCCATCGTCCCAAAAGGAGACCCTGCACCAGCAGTGCTCACTCCCAATGCCCCTGCCCCTGATCTGGTTTCTGTCTCTGCCCTTTCTGGATGTTCCCTGGAAATGGAATCTCACAATAAGTGCTTTTTTGTGTGTGTGTGTGTGTGTTTGCTCACATGTTTATCTGAAATAGCATTTTTGCTGTTGGAAAGGGAATTTGTAGCTGGATTAGAGATTAGATGGGGGAGAGGGAGAGGGAGGGAAAGCCCTTTCAGTAAGCATGCACATAATCTCAGGGTAGAGATTACTGAGCTAATTGTGACCCCAGGGCCAGAATCCAGTCAGGCAATGGCTGTCTCTTCCTTTGCCTGAAACAACTAGAAAAATGCAGAAATCTGTGAAGACAAAACACAAGTTGGAAAGCATTCCACATAACCTAAGACCAAGGTGCATCATCCCTGTGGTGCAGCGAACTGTCAAAAGGCGGTGTTTTCTGAAGGGAGAAAGGGCAAGCACATGTACTTCCAATATGAGAGGCAGTGCACCGGCCTGTACATGTCAGGGATGCCCTTCCACCTGGTTCAGGCTTCTGGTCTGGTGGGGACCAGCCCTGGGGACAAAGTGAGGCAGCAGAGACTCCAGATGAACCCTTAGGGAGAAGGGGAAAGGCCCTCCCCTTGGAGAATAGTGTGCAGGCCCTGCCCAGTCCCACAGATGCAAATCTGCACTTGGCAGGGCTCACCCAGGAGGTTCCCCCACAGAAACTCCTGCACAATTGTTCGGAGATGGATTTTGAGACTGCCCATCAGAAGGCTAATGAAACATGTGGGAACTGGAAAAAGCACTGAGGTCCATGGAGAGGGGTTGGGGCCACTAATATTGGTCCACATGGACAAGGGAAGCTGATCAGGAGCTCAGTTCGGTTCATCTACATGTCTACAGATGAAGACTTAAGGGGTCCTTCCACATGAGACACACGGACCAAACATCTGCAGTGAGGATCCCACCCACTAAACCACTTACATCTGATTTCACAGGAAGGCATGCTATGTGAATATGAGTCTGCCTGTGACAGAGACAGATAAACAGAATGAGAGGCAGAACTGAGAAGATACCCACTAGTCACAAGTGATGGTAAATTCACCTCTGGAGTGGGACTTGCAAATCTATTTTTTCTTGAGTTTTTTAAATATTTTTTTAATTTGTGTGTGTGTGTGTGTGTGTGTGTGTAATTAATGTATGATTTTGAGAGTTCCAATAATATTAAAGTCATATGTTCAATGTTATCCATGTATCACTCATCTATGGAGTAAAGTATGTTATTTAGTTTGTAAAAATTTCAGTCTCCTGATGATATGTGTAACAATAGAAAGTTCTGAGGAGGATGTTTTCAAGTATATCAGTCTTCTCACAGATTTGCATATGAGCCACAGATTCAAGGAAAGTGTTTTCAAGACAGGATATGGCACAGAAACAGTATCCAAGTATAAAAATAAAAATAAACTCTTAATCCTCAACAATTAGGTAACAAATAACCCAATTTTAAAATGGGGATAAGATCTGGACCGTCACCTCACCACAGGAGCTGCACAGATGACAGGGGATGCATGATGGCTAGGAGGAGGTGCGAGGTACACTCATCACCTCCCAGGAACAAAGGTGAATGACAACTAAATTATAGAATAAGCAACCTGAACAATCAAGTGAAGACTAGCTGAACATATGCCTTATAAGCAAGGGTTAGAGACAAAGCCAAACCCAGAGTGGTGGGAAAGAGACTTGAAAAGGGCTGGCCCCACACCCGTGTGTGGCAGTTGAGAACCTTCAGGGATATTTCAGTTTCAAAGGTAGCTCCTGAGGAATGAGGTGTCTCAACTCCTCACTGGTCTCTTCTGTCCAGAGCACCAGACCTGGAAAGAGGCAGCTGCATAACAACTGGCTGGAAAAAATCAGTAGGGATTCCATCTACCAGGGAGATACTGGGGGTCTAGTGAAAAATCAGGAGTCCTCTTAAAGGACCAGCACACAAAATGCCTTCTGCAGGGACACTCATCTCAAGTTCCCGCAGAGAGATTGAGCCTAAGAGCAGACTTGTCTCATACAGAGACTGAGCTGGAGTGACAGTTGCCAAGGTTTCTGTGATGAATATATCTCCCATTCCACCATCTTTCCTGGGTCAAGCATCTTCTTCATAGGCCTGTGAAAATGCACTAGCCTCACACCAGGGACTTCTTGTGGCCCCACCCTACCAAGTTCTTGCCCAGTGGAGAAGATAGTTGGTTGTGGCCAGCTTGGGCCTGTGGTGCAGATTTTCTAGAAGGCTCTTGAGTAGGTCTTGTCTGATGCAGGGGCTAGCAGAGACAGACAGGGAGAAGCTGAGTTATTAGCTATGGAATAAGGACCATTTTCCCCCAGCAGCCCTTAATGGCACCACCAGTTCTGTGCAGAGTCCTCCCTCAACATGGCCAAATCTTAATCTGTTTTAATCTGATGAATTCTGCTGGACTCACCCTGTAGTATCCCTGAAACCCTGCCCTACCACAATACAGCATAGGTCCCAGACAGGTGGCAGCTTGTCTAGATAAACCATGAGACCTTTTTACCAGTGTCTTCAGGCCCTGTACTTAAGCTGAATTTGAATCTGTGAACACCATTGGTTTTTCAGCCTGGCCCCTCTCAAAGTGTACCTCACCGAGCAGTGGCAGTCACAAACTGTGGATCACTTTGTAACTCCAAACAGGTAGTTCAGGGCTGGCCATGGGCAACACCTGACATGGACCTGCACTGGAGTCACCCCCAAGAGACCCTGAACTAACACACCCAGCGGTGGGCTTCAGGTCACATCATGGAATGACTCAATTAGCTCCATAAGCAGCACACTCACAGGTATATATTGGCAAACCATGCTGTGCCAAATTCTCCTTTCGTGAGGTTGGCCTGCCTACAGCATCTTATACACTGTGGTCTGGGTCAATTCTCATAGTCAGATAGCTCAAGTGTCAGCTAGCCTGAGGGTCAATTCCAACCATGGATGGCCCAACAGCAATGAAGACCAAACATCAATAAAAGGAATATTCTTCCAGCACTCAACTCAGGTGACCTGGGAGACCACACCACTGAGCAGGTCACCTTCTACTTAAGGCCACCCTACCAAGATTCAGAGACATTAGAAGACCTACCTAATATACAGAAACAATGACAAAGAGGCAGCCAAAATGAGGAGAAAAACTTGTCCCAAATGAAAGAACAGGAAAAATCTCCACAAAAAGACCTAATAAAATAGAGACAAGCAAACTACCAGATTTAAAGTTCAAAACAACAATTCTAAGGATGTTTAAGGAGATTAGGGGAAGAAGGGGGGAATCAGTGAGAACTTAAACATTGATATAGTAAACATGAAGGACAAAAATATAGAAACCATAAAAAAGAACCAGTTAGAAATGAACAATACAATATCTGAAATGAAGAATATATTAGAAGGAATAAATAGTAGGTTAAATGAAGCAGAGGATCAAATCAGTGACTTAGAAGGCAAGGTAGCAGAGAACATCCAGTTGGAGCTGCATAAAGATAAAATAAGTTTGAAAAAATGAAAAATAGTTTAATGGACCTTTGGGACAACATGAAGAATAATGATGTTCACATCATAGATGTACCAGAAGAAGAGAGAAAACAAGGGATTGAATCTTATTTGAAGCTATAATGATACACTTCCTTAAACTGATGAATGAAAAAGACACACAAGACCAGGAAGCAAAAGAACCCCAAACAAGATGAACCCAAAGAGGCCCACACAAAGAAACATTATAATTAAAATGGCAAAGATTGAAGACAAAGAGAGAATCTTAAGAGGAGCAAGAGAAAATAAGATAGTGATTTACAAGGTTACTCTCATAAAACTGTCCATTGATTTCTCAATAGAAATATTTTAAGCCAGAACAGATTGGAACAAAATATTCAAAGTTAGAAATCAAGGATCTATGACCAAGAGTACCCTACCCAGCAAGGCTATCAATTCAAAGGGAAGAAGAAATAAAGAGCTTCCCAGACAAGGAAGAGCTAAAGGCATTCATTAGCCTAAGACCATTATTTCAAGAAATGTTGAAGGGTCTTCTTTAACAAGAAGAAGAAAAAAGAAGTAAAAAACTACAACAAAATAACTCCAGAAGGACCATAGTTATCAATAAAATGGCGATAAATATTAAATCATTAATAATAAATTTAAATGTAAATCATTTATATAATCCTGTCAAATGATATAAGATAGCTGAATAGATAAGAAAACAAGACCCTTTTATAAGCTGTCTTGACCTACCACATGATGGAAGATGCATACAGATTAAAAGTAAAGGGATGGAAGACTATATTTCATGAAAACTGAATTTTTTTTTAAAAGGGGCTAGATTAGCAATTTACATATCAGGCAAAAAACCTTTAAAACAAAAGCTATCATGATAGACAGAGAAGGACATTACATAATGATAAATGATTAATCCAACAAGAGTCTATAAGCCTTGTAAACATTTATGCACCCAACATAAGAGCACCTAAATATATAAAGCCAATATTAATGAACATAGAGGGAGAGATTGACAGTAATATAGTCACCATAGGCTATTTTAGCACTCCATTGACATAAATGGATAGATCTTCTAGGCAGAAAATCAACAAGGAAACAGCGGCCTTACATGACAATTAGATAAGATGGATTTAATTGATATCTTTATTCTTAAACCAGTAATTATTAGGTTGCCAGAATAATACAGTTTCTGCAATTTATTAAGTTGATTATACAATCAAAATGTTCAACAAATTTTGGCATTTAATTGAAATAGGCATCTCACCTTAGTAATCACATGCCAAATTTAAATCATTTCTATTATTGAAATTAAATTTTTCAATAAATGTGACTAACTCAGCTTTGAAGTATATATTAGTTATCTGTGTTTTACATTATTGAAAAATTTATGGCTGACAACAGCAAACTATTATTATCTCACACAGTTTCTGAGGATCTTGAATCCAGATGTGACCTATTTCTGGTTCAAGGTCTGGGTATTTCTGGTCCAAGGTCTCTCATATGTTTTTTTTTTAAATTGATTATAGTATCACATAATTGTCCTCATCCCCCCATTCCCATCCCAAACCCCTCCCTACATATGCCCCCACACCCCTGTTGATGATGGCCAGTGGCTAGGCCCATATGCATGCAAACAAGTCCTTTGGTTGATCTCTTCCTCTTACCCCCACCCTCCCCTACTTTTCCTCTGAATCTGATCACTGCTTCTATTTCTCTAGGTCTGTTTTTGTTCATCAGTTTATGTTGTTCATTATTTCCTCTAGGTGTGTGAGATCATGTGATCCAAGAAATACCCTTGTAAGAACCTAAATTGCCACAAGCCATAATGGTTATGCTGAGAGGCAAATGAATCAGTCTGTAGTGAGCTCCTTTCTGGGCCAACAGTTCTTTTGAGTCCCAATTTCAATATCAAATAGTTCCTTATGTGTGCATGTCAGCCATGCTATTTCAGATCTAATTGCTGGACAAATGGTGGTAATGCAGGTCCAACCATCTCTGGTTTGGTCCTGGGTATCCTTTAGCAACATGCAGCTGCTGTCTGCCGGTATGGTGAGGCGTCATCAGCATCTTCCACCTCTGAATTGTGTCTCTTCTGTCTTCATAGCTAGAGCACTTCTGTCTATTCCTCTCTGTTACAGGATTCGAGATAGTCTCGGAGTTGTTTTCTGAAAATATGCAAACATATTCTCGACCAAAAGTTAATACAGGGATATTTTCTTTAAATTTGACTTGGGGTTCTTTTTCATTTTTTCCCCCCAAATAATTTTCCTCTGGCTTGTTTTAACACCATGTGTGTATTTTGATACCATGTGTATATTTTCATTGCTGTTATCATTTCGAATAAAGGTTAATTTTCTAAAGTACAAATTTTTTAGATGTAAATTATTCTCAGGATATTTTTCCTTACATGATATTCTTCCACTGTCACCCCATTTTTTAATTTAAATAATAAGATACTTTTGGAAATTTTATAATGTAGTCTTAATAGCTTTTAAATTTTAATTATTTGTGCTACTCTATGACTGCTTTAGTTTTATAACATGTTGTGCAATTTTACCATGAGATGCTCTGCCAATAAGAATTTTTGTTAACACTTTAGGAACAGCTTTTTGTACACAGTACAATCAGTTTTTCTAGAATATTCATTTATTTCTATTCGTCACATTAATTTCCTCTGAGAAATTGGCTACTATTCATCTGTCAAACTCAACATTCTAGCAACAATCTTACTTATCATGTGTGTATTAGTGGAATAGATTATTTGCCTTCTTGAGAAGGGCCTGAGCATTCCTGCTACTAGGCTGGACTTGGAGTAAGGGGGAAAAATCAACCAAGAGACTTGTTGGCATACATATGAGCCTCATCAATGGCCACAGATAACATGGGGGTAGAGTATGAGTGGAAGGTAGGGGATAAGGGTGGATAAGAACACATATGTAAAATAATAATAATAATATTAAAAATTGAGAGAGAGAGAATAAAGTGTGAGGTAACCGTAACCCAAAGAACACCTGAGAATGCCTTTACTGCCATGCTAGCAGGCATTGGCTGTACGGGAACATAAACTGGGGATATTGGGTAAGTACTCTGGACCTATGTTCCAAATCCTTCATGGGTGGGAGCCCTTACCTGGACTGATCCTCCTGCCTAAAGTAATCACTGATGATACCAAACACCTTGGTCATCCAGGAGGACCACAGGCGAGACAAGGAAGTATAATTACATAGGGGTCACCAACCAGCTGCCCTTCTTTATGACACAAAACTGAACCACTGTTCCTTTGTGTGTAAAATTAAAGAGAGGTTTCTGGCTTGTGAGGACACCATAGGAAGGGGCCATCGCGACTTCCTCCTGGGAGAGGTGCAGAAAATGAAACAAAGACCTTGTCTATACAAAAAGAAATTGACAGCCAGGTTAAAATGGAATTTCCATGGTCTAGACTGCAGGGCTGGGAAAACTATGGCCTGCGGGCCGGATCTGGTGAATAAAACTATTGGACATATTCCTAGAAAAATACAACCTTCCAAAATTCAAGCAGGGAGAATCTAAAAATCTCAATAGACCAGTGACTTAGGAAGAAATTGAAGCAGTCATCAAAAAGTTTCCAGCAAACAAAAGCCCAGGGCCAGATGGCTTCACAGGAGAGTTTTACCAAACATTAAAGGAAGAACTAAAACCTATCCTCTTCAGACTTTTCCAAAAAATTCAAGAGGAAGGAACACTACCAAACTCCTTTTATGAAGCCAGCATCACCCTAATACCAAAACCAGATAAAGACAACCCAATGAAAGAGAAATACAGGCCAATATCCCTCATGAACATAGATGCCAAAATCCTCAACAAAATTCTAGCAAATCGGCTCCAGCAGTACATCAGGAAGATCATACACCATGACCAAGTAGGTTTTATTCCAGGAATGCAAGGATGGTACAATATTCGCAAATCAATAAACGTGATACATCACATAAACAAATTGAGGGATAAAAATCATATAGTCATATCTATCGATGCAGAAAAGGCATTTGATAAAATCCAACAGCCTTTCCTGATAAAAACTCTCAACAAGGTGGGAGTACAAGGATCATACCTCAACATAATAAAAGCTATATATGATAAACCCACAGCCAACATCATGCTCAATGGGCAAAAACTAAAACCATTCCCTCTAAGATCAGGAACAAGACAGGGATGCCCACTCTCACCACTCCTCTTTGAATTAAAAAACAAAAACAAAAAGACCATGCCCTTTTATGTAATGATGTTTAATTTGAAATTATATTAGTTCACACAAACACTCCATTCATGCTTTTGTTCCGGCCCTCCGGTCCAGTTTAAGAACCCATTGTGGACCTCCAGTCAAAAAGTTTGCCCACCCCTGGCCTAGAGCAAAGAATATCCTTACATGATAATATTCTACAAGGTCATTATAATTTTTCCCAGATTTGAGTTATCACCATTACCTATAATAGTACCTCACACCATGGGGTATCAATAAAAAATTATTTATTTTAATATATATATATATATATATATATATATATATATATATATATATAATGTTGGTGCTTGGAGACAAAGGTAACACAGCTCTAGATATTTTAGAGTTACAACAGCATATTGTACAATTATCCCAAACAAACATACAAACCAATCCTTTGAATGTCTGGCAGCAATTAAAAAATAACATGAAAGGACTTCAGCCCTTCCACTGTGCAGAGGGCCTCCTGGGAAGGCATCTGCGCATTCCATATTGGCCCATTTTGCTCTTTTGGCCAAAAATGACCCTCTTCTTGTGGTCCAGGTGCCCACAACTGTTGCCCGACTTTTCAGTTCATTCTGAGGCTGAAGCACCATGGTGCCTTGTACCATGGATCTCTCTCCTGCCCAGTAGGGGGAGCTGGGCTCTCTCTGGAGAAGAAACATGGGTTCCCAAAAATATGAGATCAACACCTGGGCCTTGCCAACAGGAAAGGGGTTCCAGAGGCAGGTGCTGGGCGTGGAGCCTATGGGGGCATAGGCTACCAAGGAGATAGAACTAAACCTCACATCACCCTGCTTGGCCCTGTAGGATGGCTGGTTAGCCAGAGACAGGTAAGATTCCTCAGGGAATGAACAACCTAAGACAGGCAAAGTCACAGAGGGACCATCAAGAGAGTATTTGGGGGTCCCCAGAGCCTTACCACCCCCCTGCAATGTGGCAGGCACTTGAACCTTCTCCCATTCTGAGGGAGGTCTCCTGCCCCCATGGCTGCTTTGCTTCCTATGCACAGCTCAAATTGGGACCCAGGTAACAGACAGAGACTTGGCTGACAGCAGCTGCCCTCTCACTGCAACAAGACTTGTTTGAGAGGTCTTGTAACCATGGTGTGGGCAAGTGGGTTTTTAATATCCAAGTCTCATATGGGTTTCTTAATGGAAGAGAGAGAATCTCATCTCCCCAGGTGCTAGTAGGGATGTGTTTCTCCTGAAATCACAAGATAAAGAATTTTCTGAGACTTGCACAGGAGGATGTGATATAGTAGAAAGCTTTATTTTCATGTAATTACACCCCTGTCTTTCCAAAGTCCCATTTCCCTTAGTCCAATCATAGAAGAAGTGTTGCTAGTACTTTAGTAAAGCTAAAGACAGTGTCCAGAGTTTCCTTTCCATATTTGAGCCCCCTCCAATCCAGCATCTGCCCAGCAAATCTCTGTCCAATTGCAGTCCTTCAGCCCATTGCATGTGGGGTTCACATGGCCCTGGGCCACACAGGCAAGTGCAAAGAAGCAGGAGCGAACGAGTTCCACCAGCCAAGGGTGACCAGCCAAGAGCAATGAGAGAGTGAACTCCTTTGTTTAGAAGAAGACGTATTCCCAGATTTTAACATGCTTTCAGTGGCAATGCCCACGCTGGCGAATGATTTCTGTCCTCAAATATGAGTGATAGGCAATACCTTCCTTAGTTCACTCCAACTTTACAGAGCAGGTGTCTATCTTCAAGTTTTTGGATTCCCAGTGTTTTTCAGGGAACGGACCAAAGGTTCCCTGAGGAATGAAAAGTTGCAGCTTCCTAGTGAAGCTGCCCAAATGACATGCCTATACTGTCTGGCTTCCCCCTTTGTGCCTTTCCTATTATTAATAACTCCTTAATTACAACGGAATTAGGTTCAGTCATGATCTTCACTGAGGCTGCATCCTGTGACGGCTTGACTGGGGCTGGAGTAGTCAGTTCACTTACATGCCTTAAAAAACCACTAAGGTTTTTATTTCTGAAATGTACGGACAATTTTAATTGATGAAGTTTACCTAAATTTCCCCAAGAGACCTAAGAACACCTGATTCACCTATATCTTTCCTTTATGTAATTCTGAAAATATTAAATAATCTCTTTTGATATGGCAACATATTTTTAGCAGTCTCTTAAAAATATCCTATCAATATTTAATATGTTAAACGACGATACCCTTTTAACAAGAGAAATGTGTAAGGTACCACAATTTCAATTATTCAGATTTAATACAAATCACTTATTCTCATAAACGCGAATGTTGGCATATGACCTTCTTTTATATTAATATTCTTAACTATAATGGAAGGCCTTGACATTTTAGGCTATTAAAAAATGGCTTACTGCCTCTACCATATGGACAGTCACCTTGCATCTTTGAAAACGCTCCTTCTGATTAAGGTTAAATTACAGTCATTCTGAGAATCAAACATTTTCTACTCCAGCTATTCGTTTATGGAGATAAAGATAGTGCTGGAGATTGTAATCCGGTGTAGCAAAAGAATCCGCCAGACATTAAGATAAAATGTTATAATTCTGAAAGAAAGTTACCGCAAAGACAATGTAAGGTAGGAAGGCTTTTATCTTGCACAAGGAGCAAATAAAAATTTTCAATAGTATGTATTATAAGTATGTATTAGATATTTGGGAATCTGCAATTTCTTCCTATTATATGGAGGGACATGTAACCTCAGAAGTAACAAATTTATAGGCAACATATTATAGAGTTGCACTTACTTCAAAGACAAACAAACCTATGTATTTACTTCAGCAAAATTTAGTTACCATGTATAAAGCCTTATTAGAGGACACACAATATATCAGAAAAATAATTGTTGGATTATTATCTCCATTTAGTCCATAAGGGAACTAAAGCTCAGCAGGATCAACTAACTCGCCCAAATTAGAGCGGGACTTAGAATTTAAACTGACAAACCCGGCCTGTGTGGCTCAGCAGCTGAGCATTGACTCAGGAAACAAGAGGTCACTCAGATTTCATTCCCAGTCAGGGTAATGCCTGGGATGGGGCTCACTGGACATGCAGGAGGCAGCCAATCCATGTTTTTCCCTCACATGGATGTTCCCATCTCTCTATCCTATTTCCTTCCTCCCTCACTAAAAACAAAACAAAACAACAACAACAACAACAATAATAATAATAATAAAATGGAATTTAAACTCAGGATAATGCAATTTATCCTCCAAATGTGAGTGTTCTTATTACTCTATTCTTTGAAATAGCATTCTAACACTTGTATGTTTACCAACATAGAAAAAGAACTCTAGTCTGCAATATTTGCTTTTACTCATATATACAAAACTACATTGCATATATTTTGTCACCATAAATTTGACTGACCTAATTTGATACTATTTTCTCTTTTCTGATTGTTATATCAGATTGTATAGCAAAAATGTGTGGTTGTATTTTCCCCCTGTAATACTGTATTTATAAACACATTATAAATAACGACTGGTGAAATGCTATTTATGTTTGCTACAGTCATCAATAATTAGAACATTGTCCAAAAATAATGTGGGGGTGTACATTTAGGAAAGATTTAGTAACTCTTCTTAAGAATTATTGAACAATGCAGCTAATTATCAAGAATAATTAGTCATAAGCCGAAACCGATTTGGCTCAGTGTTAGAACGTTGGTCTGCGGACTGAAAGGTCCCAGGTTCAATTCCTGCCAAGGGCATGTACATTGGTTGCGGGCACATCCCCGGTAGGGGGTGTGCAAGAGGCAGCTGGTCGATGTTTCTCTCTCATCGACGTTTCTAGCTCTCTATCTCTCTCCCTTCCTCTGTAAAATATCAAGAAATATATATATTTTTAAAAAAGAATAACTAGTCACAAAACATCAAGGGTTTGCCTAAAAATAATTTAGCTCATTCTGCATGCAAAAAAAAAGATAAAAAGATAAAAAAATAGCTTCTTCCAGTAAGTTACTGTATTTGCCGGCATATAAGACGATTTTTTGGCCCTGAAAAATGCCGTATTTGCCGGCGTATAAGACGACTGGGTATAAGACGACCCCCTAACATTTCCACTCAAAATACAGAGTTTGTTATATACTCGCTGTATAAGACTACCCCCGACTTGGAGGCATATTTTTCAGGGCCAAAAAATCGTCTTATACGCCGGCAAATATGGTAGGTTGGTGACAGATGGACAAAGCAAAATCAGACCTCAACTACACATTCCAATATGATTGAAGGTGACTGGTATTGATGAAGCCAATGACTGAAGAGAGGAAGAGACAACAGCTACTGGGGATTGCACCAACTCCATTTCAACCAATTTCAACCACTTCCCTCTTCCGGGACCAACAAATCAGAGCACAGAGAACCTGACAGACACTGATTTTTATACATGTGCAAATGTTAAAAAATATATTTTTACATCTGTACACATGTAGGTGTGTGTATTTATAAAAAATGAAAATACATTCAAAATGTTGAAAGGAAAGATACTTTAAGAAGCAATCATTAAACATTGTGAGCCTTTAGTGATGTTGGTAAACATCCAGATCCTTTTCACTATGCAGCTGAAAGTGAAAACAAACAAAAAATAATTTCTTTAGACTCTTTGTAGCATTGGACAGAAAATGGGACGGTGACAGTGGAGCTGCATGACTGCTTAACATGTGGACATGTTGGTTTATCTGTAGACTGCAGAGGCTTATAGCAAATATATTACATCGCAAAATGAAACATGGGATCCAGTCGGATTTTTGGATCAAGCTCCAACAGTTAATCTTTATTACTTTAGACTCAATTTCAAATTCCTTGACTATAAAATTAAAGTAGCCCTTTCTAATCCACTCCATTCATTTAATTTTAAAGGAGTAATCACCTTCTAAAGGGTGATTAGAGGATTAAATGAGACAATATATGTTATATGTTTAACACATGCCTGTCCTATATTAAATATTAAAATCTATTAGCAAATGTTATTACAATTTATGAGGTTACCACTAAAAAAAACAACTCAAAAAAAACCAAAAAAAATCTCAAAATTATTGTTAGATGTATTTGGAAAACTTTAACCAAGGAGGAAAATATAAAAAAAGGCAGTTTAAAACCACTGCTTGCACTCATTTTGACTACTACTATCACACTCACTAAAACATTTAGTGTATACACAATGCCCCAAACACAAATAAGTGTCTAACTCCAAATCATATTGACAGATACAAACCTATTTATTTAATAAATGTGAGTATTTAATATTGTTGAGCCCTTTTAAGATTTATTGAACAGTGCACCTAATTGGTAATAATAAGTACTATTCTGAACCACTCTAAAATATAAGATTTACACGAAATATGAAATTCATGTTGTATTCATATCTATTTAGAATTAATGCTACAATTCTCAAATACACACACACACACACACACACACACACACACACACACTGTCCAAAGACATCAAGGGTTTTCATACAAAGAGTTCAGCTCATTTTGTCTGGGAAAAAGAAAGATGAAAAGAATGTCCTTTGAAAGTACAATGTGGTTCTAGAGAGCTGCTGCTATGGAGAGGCCTCTCTCACCCGCACTTTTGAACCTGTTGACAATTCCTCAAGAAGGTATTTATTTCCCTCAATATCCCTTTTATCTTTGAAATACTGATACTCACTCTCCCTGTTTTCTTTCATTTTATAGCATCAAAGATTGTACGTTTCATATCCCTCTTATATGAACTTTGAATATATATTCAATAGCATGGCTCATCTGCTTAACTGCAGTGAGAGGAGACCTGCAGAATTGCTGAAGAAGTTTACCCTATTGCAAAACAAAATTAGGTCTTCACCTATAAGCCCCTGATTAGATTTCTTCTCATTTTTACAAAAATTTTTCTCTCAGTCATTTTAATGAAGCACATGTGTCCTTGGGATATCTTTTTACCTTTTAAAAAAGTTACCTTTACCAGGTTTACCAGTTAATAATGTGGATTTTGTAATAGAAGAAAACACAATAATTTCAAGAGAAACATCAAAAGTGCTTCATTCAAAGTAATGTCCATTGGTAGCTACACATTTCCACATCTTTCAGGTAATTTGTAGATACAGTCTCAATAGAACTTTTCTTGTTTTGAGGCAAACCATTCAGAGACCCAATTTTCCACTTGTACGTTTTGAAGAGCTGCTCAGAAAGTGTGTGTGCCATAAGAATAAGTACTACTAATTTGAAGGAGCGAGATCTGGTGAATACGGCGGGTAGGTTAATACTTCCCAGGTAAGATCTTATAACGTGACTTCAACTGGTTTTGAAGTGTGTGATCGTAGGTCATCATGAAGCAAAATTACTTTGTCATTGTCTTCTGTCCCATTCTGGCCGTTTTACCATTTATTTATATATAAAAAATTCCATCATTTTGATATATATATATATATATATATATATATATATATATATATATATAAAATGTTTTTTATTATTTATTTACCACAAGATCAGGAATTATTATATTTCTTTTATTTATTATTTATTTTTTATTTTTTACTGTGTCACTTCATTACTGCTGTGTATGTGCTCCATGCGAGTGACGTAGGTGCTTACGCAGGTGGGTTTCTACTTATTGTGAAAATGGTGTTAAATCATGCTGTAGGAATGGATCTCCAATGTAACCTGAGGACCTTCTGTATTGTTATTAGTAGCAATCTGTATCAACAGTTTCACTTGATTTTAGAAGCTCATACTACACCACACCTTCCTGATCCCACCAAACGCAGGGCATCGTCTTCTTTCCCAAGCGATTTGGTCTTGTAGTCAATGTTGATGGTTGACCTGGATCATGATTTTGTGCATTTGGGATTCTCAAAAAAAGTCCATTTCATCGCCAGTCACAATTCAATGCAAAAAAGACGTTCTTTCGTGCCCTTGAAGCAACATTTCACTGATGACTTTTCAGTTTTCCATTTGTCTTTTGTTCAGTTGATGTGGCACCCATTTTACTTCCTTTAAAATCTTTCCCATTGCTTGTAAATTATTGGAAATTGCTTGCTGAGCAACGTTTAATCTTTTTGCAAGTTGTTTTTGAGTTTGACATGCATCTTTATCCAATAATGCTTATAACTGTTGGTCTTCAAACTTTTTTCGGTTGACCTGGACGTTCTTTGTCTTCACATGGAAATCATTACTTTTTAAAGCATTTAAACCAGCATTCACAAATATTGTGAGATGGAGCATATTCACCATAAGCTTCCTGAAAACTTTCAGTAGCACTTTTCTTTGAAATAAAGTAATAAATTAAAACTTCCCACAAATGCTCTTTTTTTTTGCACAAAATTTGACATTTTAAGCATAAAAATATCTATGATGTTAACACCTTCCGAAAATTTGATATATAAAGTTTTGAGTCTTGTTGTCAATACAACAAAATAGCATACATATGAAATATATATATATATATCAACATAACTCCATCTATTGAAAAAAATGTGCATTATTAATCAGTACACCCATTACTACATAAAAAACATGGTAGTTGAATTCTAAATTGACTAAGAAAACTTAAGAAACAAGCAGGTTGATAAATGATTATGTTAGTAAACTGCTATCAACTTGTTTCATAAACTACCTGACTTTTCTGAAAATAATTCAGTGATGTCTGGGAAGGTGGAAAGCACATACTGAAAGCTGGCTTGCTAGATATTTGAATCAACTTGCAAAGCTTGCAAATGAAAAGGCTGACTCTGCTGTCTGCCTGGCTGGCAGGTGGACCCTTCTCCTTCATGTTCCAATATTTGCCTGCTCAGTTGAAAACACCTATATCCTCTGAGATAAAAAAACAAAAACAAAAAACAATTATCAGAGGGCAAGGGGGTGGGGGATGTAAAAGAGGGCATGAGGGGATAAATGGTGATGGGAGGAGACTTGACTTGGAGTAGTGAACATACAGCACAATATACAGATGATGTGTTATAGAATTGTGCATATGAAACCTTTATGATTTTATTAACCAACTAGAGGCTCAGTGCACGGAAATCCGTGTACTCAGGGAGTCCCTCAGCCCAGCATGCACCCTCTCACAGTCTGGGAGACCTCAGAGTTGTCTTACTAGAGGCTTAGGCCCTTTCCCCATGGGCCTCCCTCTGCAGGAGGCAACCAGCCCAGCCAATCAGGGGATGGCACCATCCCTATCACCCTGCCTCTGCTCTGCTGGCCTCCCTCTGTAGAAGGCATCCTGGCGGGCAATCAGGGGACTGGGTCTCCCCCATGACCCCCCTGGTGCAGCCACTACTGCTGCTGCCCTTCCTCTGTGGGAGATGATGGGGCAGGCTGATCAGGGGACCACAACCCCCATTGCTGTTTGGCTGCTACTCCCTCTGTGGAAGGTGACCAGGTGGCTAATCAGGGGACAGTACTACCTGGCACAACCCCGCCTCCTCTCATCACCCCTCTGCTGCCACTGGTTGCTGCCACCTCCCTCACCCCATCTCTGTCCCCTCCCTCTGCCTGCTGATATACACCTTGACTGGTACTGGCCCCACCCCCGCCCCTGCTGACTGGTCATTCTGCTGTATGGTCAATTTGCATATTATGCTTTTATTATATTGGATGTCACCTCAACAAATTAAATAAAAATGGGGGGAAAGTATCAGTAATTTATACCACCAGATGAGACCAATTAAAGTAATCACATTCAGTTTTAAAATATCCTAAATGAGGGGTCTCTTCCTATATTGTCCACATTGTACAACTACATTTTCGATGAGAGAGCTGAGGCAGACACTGACACAACATAGCTGCGTAACTTTAATGAACTCATTTAACTTTTCTGAAAGCTGGAACCTTTCAATATTACATGGGTTTAATCTCTAATTTCAATTTAAGATTATAAAACAAAAGCCTGGAATAGTATTATAAATGGAATATTGTAGAGTTTAATTGTTCCTGTGTGAATAAACTATATAATTTACCCATTAAAAGGTACCAAACTGTTTTAATGACAGGCATTTAATCCATGCAAATGTTACCCTTATCACTGTATTATTAAATACTTTATAGGTACCTAAGAAATAAGAATTGTAACAAAACCTGGCATTGTGTATACCTTAGCAAATGCCTTGCAATATGCTATTAGTTATAGGTAAATTAAAAATAAATAAGCAAAATCCTTGAAAAAGAGTTACTATGTAATCTATTATCCAAATCTGGATACTTTTGCAAACAAAAGGGGCATTAGTAATAACTAGAGGCCAAGTGCATGAAATTCATGCACTCGAAGAGTCCCTCAGACTCGCCTGCACCCTCTCACAATCCAGGGCCCTTTGGTGGACATCCCTCTCACAGTCTGGGGCTCTCACAGTCTTACTGCCTGCCCTTTGCTCCTTATCACCCACCTATACCACCGCTGCTGTGCTCAGAAGCTGGGTTCACAGCTGGTGACTACAGCGGTAGTAGCAGGAGCCTCTCCCAACTCCGAGGTAGCACTAAGGAGCAGTGGGCCCGGTTTCTGGCTAAGCAGCGCTCCCACAGGGGGAGCATACTAACCACCAAGGGGCAGCTCCAGCATTGAGCTTCTGCCCCTGGTGGTCAGTGCTTGTCATAGCGACCTGTTATTCTCCCATTTGGTCAATTTGCATATTAGTGTTTTTAAGAGGTATGATTAAAAAGTCTCCCAACAATCTTATGATGAGTAGAAAATTCTCATTTCTCACGTGAGATAATTTTTTGTAAAAACTCTGGAATAAGTTTTGCCCAAAGACACATAGTGAGTAAGATTCAAAGTTGGGACCAAAGCATGTGCAACATGCTGCCTCTGATTAGGTTTCCCAGGAGAAGATTTCTTGAGAAGTGTCAGTGGAATTCACACTTCTCCGTTATAGACAGGGCTCTCTTGACAATTTCAATGATCATAATTGTGCCCTTAGGGAATTAATAAATTAAGAAGAGCATTCTACACATCCATTACTAGAACAATCCTTTGTGGCATTCATCTTATAAATATCATGCAACTGTCATTCCCAGTTGGAGTACAATATCCAGTATATGAAAATAATAAATATTTTAAAGCTTCAAATCTCAAGTTTTCACAGAAATGTATGGCCATATAACATTAAATCATATTTAATAAACATCAGAGGAGAAAATTTATGAGAACTAAAAACTATTTCTAAACCATAATTTATATCATCCTTATTTTCAAGAGTGTATTACAAAAATGAGAATACATTGCATATTGGGTGGTGACACAGAATGAAATTTTCCCTCTTCTTCATTACATATTTAGAAAATATATAGAAAATTTGGAGAAAAATTTAAAAATAACATTTTTTCATTCCTTTATTAAGGTATTACATGTGTCCTTATCCCCCATTGTTTGACCCCCTCCCCCAGTCCCCACTCATGTCCTCTTGCCCCTTGTGTCTGTGTCCTTGGGTTATGCTCATATGTGTGCTTGCATACAAGTCCTATGGTTGATATCTTCCTCTTATCCCCATCCTCCCCTCCCTTCCCTCTGAGGTTTGAG
Source organism: Vespertilio murinus (assembly GCA_963924515.1). Lineage (NCBI taxonomy): Eukaryota > Metazoa > Chordata > Mammalia > Chiroptera > Vespertilionidae > Vespertilio > Vespertilio murinus. The sequence goes on along the minus strand of OZ004708.1, from coordinate 133,803,852 downwards.
CATCTAATTAATGCTTCTCTGTCTCTGAATCTGTTTTTGTACATCAGTTTATGTTGTTCATTATAATTTACAAATGAGTGAGACCATGTGATATTTATCTTTCTCTGATGGACTTATTTTGCTTAGCATAATGCTCTCCAGCTCCAGCCATGTTGTTGCAGATGGTAGGAGTTCCTTCCTTTTTACAGCAGTGTAGTGTTCCATTGTGTAGATGTATCAGTTTTTTTTTTTTTAATCCACTTATCTGCTGATGGGCATTTAGGCTGTTTCCAAATCTTAGCTATTGTAAATTGTGCTGCTATGAACATAGGGGTGCATAAATTCTTTTTAATTAGTATTTCTAGTTTCTTGGGACATATTCCTAGAATTGGGATCATTGGGTCAAAAGGGAGTTCCATTTTTAGTTTTTTTGGGAAACTCCATACTGTTTTCCACAGTGGCTGCACCAGTCTGCATTCCCACCAGCAGTGTAAAAGAGTTCCTTTTTCTTGCTATCCTTGCCAACACTTGTCTTTTGTTGATTTGTTGATGATAGCCATTATGACAGTTGTGAGATGATAGTACATTGTTGTTTTGATTTCCATCTCTCATATAATTAGTGACTTTGAGCATGTGTTCATATGTCTCTTATCCTTCCTTCTGTCCTCCTTGGAAAAGTGTCTATTTAAGTTAGTTGCCCATTTTTCCATTGGGTTGTCTTCCTTTTGTTAAGTTGTATGAGTTCCCTGTAAATGCTGGAGAATAAACCCTTATGGGAGATGACATTGGCAAATATGTCCTCCCATACAATGGGCTTTCTTGTTGTTTTGCTGATGGCTTCTTTGGCTGTGCAGAAACTTTTAATTTTGATGTAGTCCCACTTATTTATTTTCTCTTTAGTTTCCATTGCCCTAGGAGCTGTATTGGTGAAGATATTGCCACTACATATGTCTAAGATTTTGCTGCCCATGGATTCCTCTAAGATTTTTATGGTTTCCTTTATTCCATTTAAGTCCTTTATCCATTTTGAGTTTATGTTTATGTATGATGTAAATTGGTGGTCTAGTTTCATTTTTTTGGTATGTATCTGTCCAATTTTCCCAAGACCATTTATTGAAGAGACTGTCTTGACTCCATTTTATGCTCTTGCCTCCTTTGTCATTTATTAATTGAGCATAGTAGTTTGGGTCGATTTCTGGTTTCTCTATTCTATTCCATTGGCTTACATGTCTGTTTTTGTGCCAGTACCAGGCAGTTTTAAGAACAGTTGTTTTTTAATACAACAGCTTGATATCTGGTATTGAGATTGAGATTCCCTCCTACTTTGTTCTTATTTCACAGGATTGCTGCAGTTATTTTGGTGTCTTTTTTATGCTAGATGGATTTTTGGGGAGTTTGTTCTAGGTCTGAGAAATATGCCATCAGTATTTTAATGGAGATTGCATTGAATATATATATATATTGCTTTGGGTAGTATGGGCATTTTAATGATGTTGATTCTACCAATCCATGAACATAGTATATTCTTCTATCTGTCTATGTCTTTCTTGATCTCTTTTTTCAGTGTCCTGTAGCTTTCTGAGTAAAGGTCTGTTATTTCCTGAGTTAAGTTTATTCATAGGTATCTTATTTTTTTTTTTTTTGGTGCAATGGTAAATGGTATTTTTAAAAATATCTTTCTCTGTAAGTTCTCTATTGGTGTTTAAAAATGCCATATATTTCTTGGTGCTAGTTTTGTATCCTCCTACATTGCTGAACTCATTTATTATGCCTAGTAATATGTACAGTAGCATGTCACCTGCAAATAATGACAATTTTACTTCCTTTCCATTTTGGCTGCCTTTTATTTCTTCTTCTTGTCTGATCCCTGTGGATAGCACTTCCAGCACTATGTCAAACAGGAGTGGTAAAACATTTAATAAAGTGCTCATTTTTGGCATCAGGTTATCAAACATTTTTACCATATTGAATAATATGAGTGCAATCCAAGAACTGGTAGTTGTTAAACTTATTAAATTTGATCACTGAGTTGAAATATCACTCTTGTTTTTAAAGTTGCACTAGAAATAACTTCTACAAAACATGTATTAGCCATATATAGTGTGCCAGACATTGTAATCATTGAGAAATGCAATTATAGGTGTTCACTTTTCCATTCAATCATTCCTTCATCAGATAACTGTCTATTTCCTATTGTGTAAAATGAATTTTGCTTGGGAAGCACGAGGATATAGTGGTGAATAAAAATGAGCTTAAACGTTCTTCAGAAATTACTTACCAATTAAAGTTTTATGAAAAAAGTGCAAACTGCTCAAGTGATGTGCAACCACAGTTGCAACCAAGTGTGAAGAGTCAACAAAAGCCTTTAAGACTTTAGAAGTTTCCAGAAATTAGCCACTGGGGATTGAAAATGTTCTTGATGAATAAGAAAGAAAAGTGTTAAAAAGCTATGCTAATTCTCTGAGCAGAGTGGGGATGTGGTTGAAGGGTGTCTGGTAGCTAAGAAATATTTCTTGATACTGCATTAACATTTGGTACTTATTAACAAGCACATGGTTTTTTAACTATTCTGCACATTTTGGGTATTGTTGGGGGGGGCGGGGAGGTTTACCCAAATTACCTTTTTGTGCTGTGTTTTAAATTAGCAGAAGAAATGAAGGAAGTAGTGGGATGATGGTAAATAAAATTCTAAGAGCTCACATGTAGGTGTAGCATTTTTTTGGAGGGCAACAGGTTAGTTACTAAATTACTTTTAATTTTAAAATTTTTCTGCATTGTTGCATATGGTTGTATTGTTTTAGGAGTTGGATTTTCAGAAAAAAGCATCTCTCTTATGTTATCAAGAGTATAATTATAAAGTTAGGATTCTATAAGCAGTAGAGACAGCATTGGGCACAGAAGGCAGGTCATGTCTGTTTGCCTGCAATTAGTAATACTATTATTAACTGTTGGGTTAGTGGGTCATTGTCTTCTCTTTCCTTTGTAAAATTATATTTTTCTTCAAGTATCTTGCAAGTAATATAGACCATGAAACCATGTAACCTTCAAATATACATCATGTCCAATAATTAATTCTGATAGAAACAACATATAAGGAGCCAAGTAGGACTTACAAAACTAAAGGCATACCTTTCACATATCAATGAAACTCCTGACCACCCAATATAAAGGGAAAAAAGTCTTACACATGAAGAAAGTTTAAGAGAAAAGTACTCAGTGGGATGACAATTATTTTAATAGCAAAATTCTCATCATACTCAATAGCTGTGAGAAGAAAATGAAGTAATGTCTCTACATTTTGATTAAAAATAATTATCTAAAAGCGTATAACAGTTAAAAATATTTGAGCTAAGTGTGAGGGCAAAAAGAATTTTAGCATCACTATCTTTCATTCATAGAAAAACGGATGTTTTCTTTGTGTTAGAAGTGTTACTGAAACCACAATAGAAAGTACATTAAGACAGAATACACAAAATGGAGTTATAACTCTGGCTTTTGCAAGAATGAGAGGAACCTGACTTTCCACTCAAGATCAAAAGGAGAAGGTTAGTGTCTGAACCTGGAGACACAGGGAGTCTGGACAGGGCCTCCCATCTAGAGCTGTTGCTTTTTAAAAAATATATATATTTTATTGATTTTTCACAGAGAGGAAGGGGGAGGGATAGAGAGCTAGAAACATCTATGAGAGAGATACATCGACCAGCTGCCTTCTGCATACCCCCCACCGGGGATGTGCCTGCAACCAAGGTACATGCCCTTGACTGGAATCAAACCCAGGACCTTTCAGTCCCCAGGCCGACGCTCTATCCACTGAGCCAAACTGTTTTTGGCTAGGGCTGTTACTTTTAGTGGAGGGACTAAGTTAGTCCTGGCAACTCTGCAGAGAGAAAATTGGAAAATAAATACCCTGATCTCAATTTTCTCACTCCAAGATGGAGGACATAGGGAACCATTAATGGAGTCCACATACTTCAGCCTCCAGGGACAAAGAAGGGTTAAAATGATGGAGTGGGTCAGGGATGGCAAACAAAACAGCACAACTTCCAAGACTAAAGCCTTGCTTTTGATGTCTAGTTGTAGTATCTGCTACTTACACTGGTTCCCGTATTGAAAGATAAAGAGAGATCTAAATAGTTGGAGAACTCAAAAAGAAAAATTGAAAAACAAAACAAAACAAACAAACAAAAAAGGGAAAAGCAAATAAAGCAATTTTCAACTTCTGCTATTGTGACTTATATTTATTAAAAAAAATAAAAATTTTGATGGACACAATTTAGATAATTATGAAACAGAATATCCAAACATATTGTAAACAATTTTCAAATTCATTATGTCCAAATTATATTAAATAATAATTTGATGTCATTTTCCATTTTATGTTGCCAGGTTTTTAAATATTAATAGCAAATGCTGTTCAGGTTGTAATAACAGCTATATTAGACACTTCTCTTAAGGGTGATATGGAAATCTACATAGACAACTGGATCACTTGTATCTAGCTCAATCATTCCCCTTCAAGGATCTATTTTGAATGGTCATTTATATGCAAACATATTCACTGTTCAATGTACTAAGTTGAGCAATAGTAAATTATATCAATTCCATAGCAATAGTAAATTATATTAATTCCATACAAAAAAACCAAGTTTGTTAACAAAAAATGTAAATTAAATGTAAAAATTTCTTATATTATAAAAAACCACAAAATTAAAAATAACCATTTGCAGAGAAAGAAATATTAAAAAGGCTAATAATGATTAAAGTAATTACATAAAATCAGTCAAATGTGTGAGTCAAAAGTTTGACCTAGATATCTGGGTTAAAATATTTTTAAATACACACACACTATAAGTATTTGTCTCTCTGTCTCTCTCACTATATACACACTACCTAGTATGTAACTTTACAGCATAGAAAACTACTGAGGAAACTGAGCTTGCTAGTTTATAGTCACACTGTGTGTGTGTGTGTGTGTACGTCTGTGTGCTTTAAATGTAAAGGAGTTTATCATACTTTTATGAGTAGCAACTTTTCTGTTATTTATAAAGTTCTTATGGTTTTGTTAGTCTCTTCTTTCTTCTTAATGATCAAATCAAACTGTGTAAACAATGAAACATATATTTTTCCCTAGTAATATGGGAGGAAAAAGGATAGCTCTCCTTTATACATTCATATTTCTTTTTAAAAATAGATTACAAGTCAAAATGCCATTAGGTAACAGTTCCATTGCATCAAGCATCTGATTCTTGTGGTGAACATGATATAATGATGACTGAGAAACCATCCATCTTCTTGACAGGTGACCTATTTTTGTATCAGGGAAGCCATCATCACAAGGAAGACACTTTACCCATGTGTGTTCCTT